>SJYS01017013.1:24454-53397 GCA_006410695.1 Philantomba maxwellii | reverse complement strand
GTGATGCCATCCAGCCATCTCATCCTCTGTTGTCCCCTTTTCCTCCTGCCCCCAATCCCTCCCAGCATCAGAGTCTTTTCCAATGAGTCAACTCTTCACATGAGGTGGCCAAAGTACTGGAGTTTCAGCTTTAGCATCATTCCTTCCAAAGAACACCCAGGACTGATCTCCCCCAGAATGGACTGGTTGGATCTCCTTGCAGTCAAAGAGACAGAGCCATATAAAGAGTGAAATAATGCCATTTGTAATGATATGGGCAGACCTAGAGTCTGCCATACTGAGTGAAAGTAACTCAGAGAGAGAAAGACACATATAATATCACTTATATATGAGATTTTAAAATATGGTACAAATGAACTTATTTAAAAAGCAGAAAATGAGTTACAAATGTAGAAGACAAACTCTACTTAATACTAGTAATTACCTACATGGGAAAAGAATCTAAAAATGAGTAAAATGTACATGTACGTACTTTGCTGTACAGCAGAAACTAACACAACGTTGTAAATCAACTACATGCAAGTAAAAATTAGTTAAAATGCACACACACACATATAAGGGTATTAGGTAGGTAGAACAGGGAAAAGAAGTCCAAAACGGCAGTGGCTAAAAGACAAAGAAGGGAAAAGCCCATGAAAATAGAACAAAAGAAGGTCTGAGGATCAGAGTGAGGACCTCAGGTAAAACAAACAACACTCCTGGCTGGCCCAATTTACATAGGACAGGCCCAGGGAGAGAGAAACATATAAAAAGAGGAGCCAAAGCCAGCTCTCTCTCTCTCTCTCTCCCGCACGCTGGGGCGCTCTTCTCCTCCTGTCTTTATCGACATGCCCTCACACCTCGAAGATGGATTTTCCTGCTATCTTCTAAATAAAATAGAGCTGTAACACTGAGCTGTAACACTGATTTGTCTAAGAGCTATAACATGGTCCATTCGAGACCTGAGAGCTATAACATAGTGTGTCCAAGACCTGAGAGCTGTGACACGCTGAGGGGGCTTTAATGTCCATCACTCCAAATCCTTGTTGTGACGAGACAAAGAACCAAGGAACATACATTTGCGTGAGAGTATTTATCAAGTCTCCTCCTCTATGCCTCTAGGAAAAGTGCTATAGAACACAACTGATCTTTACAAAGTTTCTAATCTAAGAAAATATTAGAACTAGAAGAACCCTAATGATAACAATAATACATAGATTAAATACATAAAGCAGAATGCTTGCACACATGCCAAGTGGCAAGGACATTTATAAAATTCAGATCCAAACCTCCCAGTCCAAAATGATAGCAGATCTATAAGCTTCCCTGGTGGCTCAGTCAGTAAAGAATCTGCCTATAATGTGGGAGACCTGGGTTAGATCCCTGGGTTGGGAAGATCCCCTGGAAGAGGGTATGGCAACCCACTCCAATACTCTTGCCTGGAAAATCCCCATGGACAGAGGAGCCTGGATGGGTACGGTCCATGAGGTCGCAAATAGTTGGACTTGACTGAGAAATTGAGCACACTATATTTAGTTAAAGACAAAGAGACAACAAGAAAATCCTTGAAAATATATTTCAGTATTATATTTAAAAGAATACTGAAAAGTATATACAGTGATATATTTATAAAAGAATCCTAGAGAGAAAAATATGACATATATTCTATGTCCACAGAAAACCCAGTAAGATAAGGTGAGATAGACTCCTTGATGACACTTAGGGGGTAAAAAATAAAGAAGTAAATCTTGACAATGACAACTTTTAAGACTGGTTTGGATATGAACCTCTGTCTCCAGCAGACATCACAGAGAAGTCTTTTTTTTCCCTTTGAATCTTAGACTGCTTCTACCTGGAAGCAGGCCAGATGACCTCTCAGATTCTTTTCCAGCCACAAAACTCTGTGAAATCAAAAATGGTCCCAACTATATCAGGAAACCTGCCAGTCTCTTTTGATAATGGAAGAGGGTGAGCTGACAAAACATTCCATAAGCATATAGGAAGCATTATTGATGTCTTAAAAGTGTTAGGATCCCATGAAACACAGGAGTCTTGGTATGTGGATTAAAACCATTGGCACCAGCAGGGCCAGGACTCTCAGTGCTAAGCGATAATGCATTTTGCATTAATGCTTAACATTGAGAAATCCTGACGGGCCACACCAAGGGAGTTTGAAGTTAAGTAAGTATATTCCCTTTGAATGACAGTCCTGTGGACCTCGGCGGGTGCAGGAAGCCCTGGCTGAAAGAGCAGGGGCAGGAACTTGATATAAGTGGAGACAGCGCATCACAGGAGGAAATTTAAGAGCCTAGTGTGTACGGTTCCAGACTGTGTGCTCTGAGGATGTCCAGCTAGCAGAGCAGGAAAACCCTCTCCTGGAGAACAATTTAGAAGTCCCTTGCAATGATTTGGGGGAACTTCCTAAATGCAGAGGATGTCTCTTTTTACTTATTTGTCCTCTTTTCTAGCAGTTATTGCAATGTTTTACCAAAGGTGGACCCTTGATGTTTGACAAAAAAAACAAAACTTCTCATCTTCTTAGCTCATAGCTGTCTCCTTTACTAGAAGAGATGCCCACTCCCATCCTACCCTTTCCCAGGTGCCCGTGAAGGAACAGATGTTGTTTCTTTTGACTCATACATTATATTTCTGACATTTTGTTTCCTGTGCTCAAACTTCAAGTTTCAAAGGAGCAGAAAAGAAATATACAAAACTGAAGGCAGCCTGACTCAGAGAAAATCACTGTGGAGCAGACACCAGCTGGGCACGCTTTTGTGCCTCTAATAAACCTCTGTATCCTGAGAAGCAGGAAAACGGCAGAGGCTTTGACGTTAAGATTTTATGATTAACTTCTCTGACTCGATGCAGACAAGTATAAATGCCGGCCTGGAATCCAAGCCTGAGATGTAAAGCAAAATGGCATCCTTTTCAAAGCCCAACACAGTTTGGAGAAGAAAAGAGACTCTGTTTCTATTTACATCCCGGAGCCGACACCCCACCCCCCACCAGCCCCCCTCAGCTGCCAACCTAGGTGTTTGGCCTGTATCCACTGTACTCTGTTCCCCTTCATTATGTTAATCTGTGGGCGGAAAGATTTCTGTCATCTTCGAATCGCTTGTGCAGCAATGGTAAACACCTTGGCCTGTCTGTAATTGGACAGGTGTCTGCACTGATGTCACCCAGCTTTTAATTCAATTAAAGAACTGGCTGCTCTGTTCTCATTACCCACTCATTTCCGTTGCACTCGTGGCGGCGAAATGTGCACACAGCCGTCACTACCCAGAGTCCAAAGTCTGTGGTCCCCAGGCAAAGATCATGCGGAATATTTCAAACGGACTCCAACAATCCAAGCACATTTTTCCTGTTAGCAAAGGCATTTGGAATAAGATGGAGAATTTGTTCTCTTTCTTTACCTTTAAAGTCTCTATTGTCTAAATGGTGTCTTCTACCTACTGGCCAAGTAATTAGGAGCCGTCTAACAAAAAGAAAAGCCATTTCTAGCTTTCCCTCCCCGGGCTCTCCTCCATCTCAAGAGAACTCATCAGAGTACAATGCTCTTATTTATTTGCTGGCATTTCACATTTGGATCAAGAAGGTGAGGGTGGGGAAGAGCGAGGCATTTATTAAGAGGGCCATCTGGTAAGGGACCCCACACAGGCAGAGTTGAGACTGCTACCTAGGGACACGGTAGAAGAACCCACTTTTAAAAGAAAGCCAGCCAGGGCAAGGGAAGTAGCAGAGAAGGGGACTTTTCTGGCTCAAGATTTTGCTATAGTGCTGAGAAATCCTAATTTTTTTAAGTGTCTTACACTCCAAAATTAGTTTTGAGCTGCCAACCAAACCAGTGGATGGATGAAAGAGAGTAAATTAATCCAACATGCCATGCTTTTTGCCCACTTAAAGGAACCTCTGAAAATAAAGTTCTAACACAGACATTGTGACACAATGACCCTATGAAACTGAACATTTGTTAAATTTGTAAATATGGATGAAAATTTAATGGTCTAATGGAGATCTGGAAACACACACAGGATGCTTTTTTTTTTGGTAGGAAATTGACATTTGTTGTTTTGTTTAGGACAATATCTTAAATAAAAATAAGGATCTCTAAGATTTATAAAATTAAAGTTAATTTTTATTTTATCCAAAAGGTAGTAGAGTGAATGCGTTTACCCCAAACCTGATGGAACTCTTTGGAAATTCTAANGATGGTCTTGATTCCTGTCTCCTGTACAATGTCACAAACCTCCATCCATAGTTCATCAGGCACTCTGTCTTTTGGCATCAACAATTTTGGACTCATCAAACTGACTTTGTATTAGAGTGTTATGCCTTCTGTACTTTCTTGAAATCAAAATTTTATCAGCTCTTCACCATGTGCAAAGTTGGTGCTACTTCACACACTATTCAATTAATTAATAGTATTCTATTTTTCCTGAGATTCTCCAGCTTGATATTTTTGCTTCTCTCCATGTTTATCCAACAAGTGTCTTAGTTTCTCCATTTGATCTTTAACCTCATAATAGACATTAGTTCACATAGTACCCCAAATCTCTCATTTCTTCTTTCTCTATATTTCTTCAATATAAAATATTTATTTATTTATTTATTTTTTGCTTTATGTGTACTCATTTACTGCTGGGAATAATAAGTTATATAATTTTTTTAATGCTTTCCAGTACATGCTAACATTTTATAATAATTATCTTAATACTATTTAATTTCAGTCACAAGTACTCGATATAAATAGAAAAACAATGAGAGGTGTTCAGATGATAACCAGATAAGATAAGATCTTAGCAAAGTCTTACATAAAAATTCCTTTGCATTGATTTATCATTGGGTCCTAATTTAGTTTTGTATTATGAATGATTATCTACCGTGGCCACTGTGGCTCTATATTAATCGTGGATCAGCTTATACATGTATTTACATGTATAAGAATTTACATGCATTTAAGAAGATCACTTTCAGCTCTTAAAGCCAAGATTTTTTATAGTTAGAACTTTATAGTGATAACCATTGGTGTCTCTATATTCAGTTCAGTTCAGTTCAGTCGTTCAGTTGTGTCCGACTCTTTCTCCGCGACCCCGTGAATCACAGAACACCAGGCCTCCCTGTCCATCACCAACTCCCGGAGTTCACTCAGACTCACGTCCATCAAGTCAGTGATGCCATCCAGCCATCTCATCCTCTGTTGTCCCCTTTTCCTCCTGCCCCCAATCCCTCCCAGCATCAGAGTCTTTTCCAATGAGTCAACTCTTCGCATGAAGTGGCCAAAGTACTGGAGTTTCAGCTTTAGCATCATTCCTTCCAAAGAAATCCCAGGGCTGATCTCCTTCAGAATGGACTGGTTGGATAAATGTAAACATCTTTATTGTCGTGGAGGCAGAATGATTCCTAGCCTAATTTTAACATGGACTGGGTCCATCACGATCTGTCTACAGAGTGGTGTAACTGATTGAAATGCCACAGTAGAATACAATTTTATTTATTTAGAAGATCTGAAACCAGGCAGGATCAGGATCTGCTTTTCCAGACATCTCCTACTACTCCATCCCAGAAGCTCAGCATCCTTACATAAACACTGGGCTGCTTCTGGATCTCAGAATGGAGCCAGCCTTTTGTACCTTGGTGCCTTCTCTCATGGTACTCTATTCACCTTGCAAGGTGGCCCTCCACCCCCACCCCCAATTTTATCCCATGAATATGGCCCCCAGGAGCCCTTCTTATTATATACCCACCCTCCTCTCAGCAATTGTGATTCCCTAAATTCTATAAATCTCTAAACACAAGAAAGGAGGGAAGAATAAAGACTCCTCAAAGGCAAGTCCTATATCTTATCCAAATTTTACACTTCTCAAAGAATAGGGGGCAGTGATTGACATATAGCAGATTTCATTACTTATAAATGTTTAAGTGCCCTGAATTTTAAGTAAATATTTCAGATCTTTTCTACGTGGGAGAAAAATGGATGAAGGCCCCAAACTGCAAAGAAGTAGGTAAGGAAATAGAGAACATTCCTCTGTGGAAGTCAACTCACTAACTCCGCCAACAAGTGACAGTTAGGTAGTGGAAGGAGGTTTCCATGAGCTTACTCTGCATTTGGTCCAGATTATAAATGAGTCTGCACTATGTTGGTAGTTCTAACTACACTACCTCACTGATCTCCTAGCTGATTCATTCGACTTGAGGGTTCGCTCACAGCAGTTCTGTTGTGTATGCACAAAGCCACAGAAGGGCTGGAAAGATGGGACCAGATGCTAACTGCAAAGCCTCGTGTGCTTCCCATCCCTGCCTCTACCCAATATCTATCACCATGATTTACCTCCTACCCACCTGTCTCAGCCTGACTGAGAAGTCACCTGTCCACAAGACCTTCCCTGTGGCGTCCAGCTCTCCTCCAGCTGCAGGGGACATGAATGAACCTGTAGTACTATCACTTTCTCTGGAGATGAGAGTTCACTTATGCTCATACTTTATCTCTCTTACTTGACTATAAGCAAGTGGACAGTATAAAAATTTCTGATGTATCTTTACATTCCTCCTAGTACAGCAAGTGCTTTGCTCAATAGAAACTCTCGTTTCCAAAACTATCATTTCAGACAAGGGCATTCCTGTATAAACAATTAAATTCTAAGGCAAGAGACCCGGGTTTGATCCCTGGGTTGGGAAGATCCCAATTTTGCAAGTTAGTGAAAACATGAACTGTTAGCCACCTCTAGAAAAAAAAGAAAGAGCCTCAAGAGAAGTTAGTTGGAATTCTAGGCTAAACACTAAGAGGGAGGCGGGAATGCAAGCGAGTTTTACTTATGATATCCAGTATTAAGTACATCCTCTTGTTGCTATAAATTCAGACCAAGAGATCTTAAGATTTCTCTGTAGGTTGGAGTAGAATTGAAAGTATTCATGTCCCTTTAGGGATCAGATTGGCTCTTCAGACCAATTTGTAAATCTTATTCAGGAAGGTCCTTTGGTCTGGACACCCATGGGCTTATATCACACTGTAGTGGGCCTGAATGCCCAGGTCAGCTCTCTGACAAGACTGGTGTCCTCATGTCCCCTAAGACAGCAATACCCTTAGACAAACTCATTGAGAGGTAGCTATAGTGGAAGGAAAAGCAGATCAAGTCTCCCAGACTCAAGTCTCAATTAGTTACATGTGACCTTGAGCAAATCAGGCAAGCAGAATTACTTAGCCCCTCATGACCTCAGTTTTCCTGTCTGTATACAAAGTGGGAAAAATACTTTATGCACTTGCAGAATTGTTGTGAAATTTGAATTAGATAATTTGCATTAAAAACACTCTTAATAAAGAGGTACGCTACATATATAAATGTTCTTGCTGTTTTTATTATTAATATTATATACCCACTATTATTTAATTACTCATTCCAGGGGATGAGAACAAGATATAATTAAGTTTCCCATGGGGTTGATACCATTTCAGTATTGTCCAATTATTACCTATGATAACTGTTGCATTATATTCAATTACTATTCAAAAGGTGTTCTGAATCACCAAAAACAAAAAATTCCTGTTTCTCAAAGCATCAGTGAAAAAACAGCTTATATATAATTTATAATTATACCAACTTCCGATTAGCAGATGAAATTGTGTATTTCATCAGTTAGGATTAAATGAAGGTGCCGAGCTCCTTCCTGCTAGCACTACCATACATGCCTTGCAAGACAGATCAAGACATGTGGGCCTGAGATCCAGATCTGTCATCAACAAGCTTGTGAAACTTGTTCTTTTCTGGAAGCCTCAGTTTCCTCTTCTGGAAAATGAGAATGTTAACATATCTCTAATGTTTCAGCTATGACAGTCTATGAATTTTACTTATATGCACAGAGGTATTTGAGATAAATATATATATACTTATGACTGACTCATGTTATTGTACAGCAAAAACCAATACAAGTTTGTAAAGTAATTATCCTCCAATTAAAAATAAAATTTAAATAAAAAACAGATAATTAACTCATAAAAAAAATCAACGGAGTAGCACAACTCTTTGTGCAGAGTTTCCCCTCTCTACAAGCATGTTTTTGTTGCAAAATTTGCTATGGGCAATATATAAAGGCTAAGATCAGAGAGTCATAAACTGTATATCCAGCGCTAAAAGTTTCGACCTAAACATCAACTAAAAGTAAGTCTTGCTGCATAACTAAAGGACATCTGCCTTATTTTGGGCCTAATCAATAAGAGGTCTTGCACAGAGGAGCTCATTACTTGTTCCAAACAAAAGTATGTTCCTTAAACAGCAAGGTCTCTGGTTTCTATTTAATTACTATCTTAAACCACCCTGTACAATTTTATGATTATCCTGGCGTGTTTTTGCTTCCAAAGTAAAACACTCAGTGTTCAGTAAATAATAATGTCAAAATAAAAAACTAGTTTGAAATTGCCTTAAAAGCTGAGCCATTTGTTTCCAAATCTAAGCAAGTTTTGCTTATGGTGGTGTCATATAATTACCTCTCTAGAAGCTTCAGCTTTTTATTTAATTTAAACAATGTTGTCATCTGCCCTTTTTCCATCTGATCACTTTTGGTGGGACAATTAGACACCTAAAAGCTTTTCTTAAATTCAAGATACATCTGTATATGTTTTTCCAAAGACATGTGAGAGGACTCCTATGATAGGATTGTTTGCATGCATGCATGCAAAGTCGCTTCAGTCATGTCCGACTCCATGCAACCCTATGGACAGCAGCCCACCAGGCTCCTCTGTCCACAGGATTCTCTAGGCAAGAATACTGGANGAGAGGACTCCTATGATAGGATTGTTTGCATGCATGCATGCAAAGTCGCTTCAGTCATGTCCGACTCCATGCAACCCTATGGACAGCAGCCCACCAGGCTCCTCTGTCCACAGGATTCTCTAGGCAAGAATACTGGAGTGGTTTGCCATTTCCTTTTCCAGATAAATGGGTAAAAATAAAGACCAACTTTTCAACTAAGCCTTAAGATGAAAAGATATGGTGAGATAAAGATAATTTATGAAATTCCGTAAGAACCAATCTCAAAAAGACTTAATTGAAGAGGAAATGGATCATTTTCATATTTTTAATGACACACAGGGTCAGAAATTCTTATTTTTATTCTTTAAATTAAAAAAAAAACCTCAGCACAGTTGAGGCCTGAGTGATGGTCAAAACAAAGTAGAGAGAGGGGGACTTCCCTGGTGGTCCAGTGATTAAGAATTTGCCTTCCGATGCAGGGGATGAGGGTTCGATCCATGGTCAGGGAAAAAAGATCCCACATATTGTGGGGCAATTGAGCCGGAGCGCCTCAGCTAAAGAGCCTGCGTGCTCTAAAGCCCGTGCTCCACAACGAACAGCCCATGCACTGCAATGAAGACCCACCACAGCCCAAAACAAAACAAAAAAACAAAGTAGAGGGAGTCTAAGATGTGTCTGCTGTCCCTTTTATCTCATGAGCTTTAAAAGAGAAAATACACTTTGTCGAACATCTGCCATTTGCATTCCTAACATTAGGGGCTCTCTCCCTTCTCCTCCTCTCCCACCCCTCACTGATTCTTTCTAGCAGATTTTTTTAAAATAAATTTATTTATTTATTTTTTGGCTGCAATGGGTCTTCATTGCTAGGCAAGGGCTTTCTCTAGTTGCAGTGAGCGGGGGCTACTCTTCACTGTGACGTGCAGGCTTCTCATTGTGGTGGCTCCTTGTGCTGCGTTAGCCCCGGCTCTAGAATGCACAGGCTTCAGGAGTTGCGGCACACAGATCGCCACATGTGGGATCTCTCCAGACCAGAGATCAAACCCATGTCCCCTGCATTGGCAGGTGGTTTCTTAACCACTAGATCACCAGGGAAGTCCCTTTAGAACACATTCTTGAATGTCTCCTTACTTGAAATTTTCCTTCTGAGAGTATCGGAACCATTCTGAAAAGTGTATTTTAAAACTATTCTTAGATGAAAAACCAGACTTGTATAGCATGATAGATAGGTGGCAGTTAACCAGGCTTGTTTTGGACAAATAGGCAGGTACTCAGAATCTCCACAATTTTCCCAACAAGCACAGCATTAAGTGTGTAGATAACATTCGGTCTGTAGTAGCTTTGCCAGCATCCCTTCAACCCTAAAGATACTTTATGATAAACTAATCTATCAAAATATCAAAGGATAGTTAGTTACTCTCTACCAAGCTGAATATGATCCTCTAAAGAATGGAAATCCTCCTTTCTCTGAGAGACAGAAATGCATGTGAGAGTTGCAAAGAATCAGAAATGGCTAAGGGGATGAGTGAATGATGGTGGCTTAAATGTATAACCTTTTAAAATGTAAATGAAATGTTTTTCCTAGAGCAGATATATATGAAAGTATATTTCTATGTGTAAAAACACATACAAATATAAGTGCTATGCATCATTCTGTTCATATTGGCTCTCGGGGGAAAAAGTGCACACTTGGGTAACAGGATGCTTCTTACTGGACCATAAGTTAATAGGATTAAAAGTCATCTGCCAATTTGAAAATTGAAAGAATTGCCATCTCAGGGACTCACACACGTGAGCATGTGGGGTGAAACCCTTGGAGCTTTCCAATCATAATTACATCAATCAGGTCCAGTTAGAGACACCTCATTTTTTACCTTGTCCACCTGTGATAGACACTTGCACATGGCCCTTCAACGTCAGAAGTACCCACCTGGCGTCTGTTCGGGTGTCCCACCGAGAGCTGGAGCAGACTGCTCATGCCTGGTCAACCTCACAGCTTAAAAATCAACAACAACTCTATTTAAATAAGCATTAAAAACAACTTGAGCCTAGAAAACATACTCAGCGCTAACTGCATTGGATAGCAGGAGTAAGTTTTGCTTTCTTATTTGTAATTAACATCACAGACAAGAGGTTTACGTCCTAAAAGTTTTGTGGTTTTCTTTGAATCTAAAGAACATCCTTCAATGTGACTTCAATTCTTATCCTTCAAAAACTGTCATGTGAATCAATGAACAAGAAATATCAATAAATAAACTTTAGGTCCCAAACTGATTAGTTAAATAAAAGAACTGGGAAATTCATATAGAAATTGTAATTTATTTAAGTACTGCTTTCTAGGATCTGATGCAGTTTCACCTGGTCCTGACACTGCTAGAGGTTATTCTTAAATGGCCATCTCTTATTATCTTTGCTCCCTGAAAAGCTGAGTTATTGATTGCTTAAAAGGCTTTCAATGACTCTTCCAAAGTTCAAAACACCACATTTCCATAGCTTGTCATAAAATAGAGAAAATGCAATAAACAAAATAAAATCATATTTATGATTAAAAATGGTTATGTCACATAAAGCTGTCTTCTAAGAAATGCCAATGAAAAAGCGAACATTTCAGCTTCTGACAGGATAAAAAAATATGTTTTATGGTGCTATTAACTTCATGACAGTTATTTAAAAATTAAATCACTTCATAAATATTACATTTAATGCACTCATTCACTAATATGATGACAGTTATGATTTTTAATTATTTGTCATTCGTGAGCCATTGCTAATCGTTACAGTTCATCTAGTTATTTAATAATTTGTTGTCTCCTTTAAAACTGCTATATAAAGAAAAACCTCTGGAAAACAATAATATATGGTCTTTTTTTTTTAGATGGCAATGATGTTTATTTTTAATTATAAATTATCTGGTGAAATTGGGCAGAAATTCAACTTCTCCTCAGCCTGATTTAGGAATCCTTTTTTTGAAAACACCATTATTATTGGTTTTCTGGGAGTCTGCTGGCTGCCTTTGTCATGCATTCCAAATTTCCACTCTCCCCTCTTAGTTGCCATGGGTCTTGTCAGAGTTTCATCCAGGAAGCTCTTAGGATACTAGTGATGGAAACCTTCATACTCTAGGACTCAGGAACAAATGCTTCTTCTGCATTTCATGCCATGCCTCAGTGGATATGCTGCCTTCTACGTCTCTAAACAATCCACTGCTGGATCAGGGCTTTGCTTCACCAGCAGCTGGGAAAAGCCATCCAAGACACTGATAAACCTGGGGGGACCCTCTAGGGGAACGTGAAGGTCAATGCAACTGAAGTTTGCTAAGTACATTACTCTCTGCGAACATTCAANCTGCTGGATCAGGGCTTTGCTTCACCAGCAGCTGGGAAAAGCCATCCAAGACACTGATAAACCTGGGGGGACCCTCTAGGGGAACGTGAAGGTCAATGCAACTGAAGTTTGCTAAGTACATTACTCTCTGCGAACATTCAACAAGACAGGTCAGCCTCAGAAAGACATCAAACAGATTTAAAGGGAGGATGGAAGAAGATACTCAACGGATTTTGGAGGTTAGGGTCTCGGGGAGGGAGAGCGCCCTCTTGGATTCCGCGGGTCCTTTCACGCTGTCTCGGAGGGAACGCACGCTTTTCTGGCGGTTCCTTGCAAAACGAGCCCTCTTGATCTTCCACAACGCGGCATCACTGAGGTTAGCGACATTGGTCCTCACAGCAGTGATAGCTTTGCAAAAGGAATTAGAGGTGATCATTTTCCTTAACTAGCTAAGTTATATACAACTATTCTGAAACAATCCGTGTATATTTTCAATATTAAAAATCATTTCCATGGATACACTTCTCATTCATCTGTCTCCCTCTATGATAAGATTTATATTTTTAAAAATGTAACTATTACCTGTTTCAACTATCACTTATCATTTTTCTGTTTAAATTGTAAGGTTAAATTATCTAATTTTGTTATCACTGGATAAATAGTCGAGTGACCAAAGTCTTTCCTCCATCTATTTAGAGCTGCAGGTAACTAATTACTAAGCAATTGCTACTAATTACTAAGCAACTAATTACTAAGCAAGTGTAAATTTACAAAATACAGATAAATCTCACAAAGTTGCTCACAAACATAAACAAGATGATTGAATAATATTTAAGGAACACAGAGTCACAAACGGTTCTCATTGGTCCTCAAATGAGAATTTTAACGTTGAAGTGCCAGAAAATAGTTAACCTGCAGACTACTACAGTAGATATTCAATAAACATTTGATGAACTGAGTACATGAAGTCAAGGTAGCTTCCATAATGGGAAATGAAACTACATGCAGAGAATTCAGCTTATCCAGCAAGCACAGGAATAGGAACTGACTTTTAAAGCAAGTTCTTTGTTTTGCTTACTTGTAGGAAAAGGAAATTCTTTGTTACAATCCAAATGTAGCTGAGCTTCCAATGAAAGCGTTTCAAATCTGTTGACAAAGAACTCCCAACTCAAAGCAGGAATATCTTGCTTGAGAAAATGTAAGAGTAAAAGCTTGCTCAATATCGTGGGTCGATCTTTAACCACAGTATCAAACTGGAAGTCAAGACAAAGACACAGACCCTGGAGAAAAGGTTAAGAAAAAGTCAGATGTACATACACTAAGCAAAGCAAAATAAGGCAGCCTCCTCAATACATACTTATAACAGAGAATGATTCAATTGAAATCTTCTTGGATTGGATTTTTGGTAGGGGAAAAATGTGGGAGAGAAGTTTCTTCTAATCATTGAATAGCTCTTGAATTTTGACTCAGAAATCTAAGCTACATGTATATTACTGATTTCTCTGATACATTGTATAATAACCACTTACTCCCAATACTCAACACTATGAGCGACTTTCACAGTCTACTGTCTATGCGTATTCTAAAATGTAGCTTTGGAAGTATGGTTTTCTTAATAGACACTACAGGCATTAAAAAAAACATTGGTTTGAGGGTATATGGATCAAGTGGTTATTATACAATGTATCAGAAAAAAATCAATAATATACATGTAGCTTAAATTTCTAAGTTAAAATTCAAGGAATATTCAATGATTAGGAGAAACTCCTCTCTCACACTTTTTTTTCCTACCAAAAAGAAGATACACTTTCACTTACTAGCCATGTAACACTGAAAAAGTTACTTAACCTTTCTCTCAACTTCTCTATCTGTAAATGTGGAACACACAAGAGGTTATTGTGAGGATTAAATGAGGTAATGCATGATGGAACACTTTTAATACATTGCCCTGGAAATACAATACATGTTTCACAAATTTTGGTTCTTCCCATTATCCTTACTTTTAATAACGATATGCCAATGTTGAAAAACAGCAGAACAGGACTTTGGAGGGTCTAAACTTGGTTCTCCCCTGAATTCACTCTGTGTTCTTTGAAAAGCCACATTATCTCTCTGAGACTTCATTTCTTCAAGTATAAAATAAAGGTGCCAAATAGGATAAACAATTCTCTCCAGGTCTCATTTTTCATGTCTCTCTGACGTTAATTTGTGGCATTTCATTTCAGCAGCATATTTACCTTCTCTGATTTTGCTCTGATCCATATTATCATTCATCTGATTTCTCTTAGCATCTAGCTTTAATGACAAGAACTTCCCACCCTGGGGCTTCCCAGGTAGTTCAGGTGGCAAAGAGTCTCCCTGCAATGCAGGACACCTGGGTTTGATCCCTGGACCAGGAAGATACCTGGAGAAGGAAATGGCAACCCACTCCAGTATTCTTGTCTGGAAAATCCTGTGGACAGAGGAGCCTAGCAATCTGCAGTTCATGGGGTTGCAAAAAGTCGGACATGACTGAGCTACTAACACTTTCACTGTTCACTTCTTCCCACTCTGGAGTCAGTTGAATGGTAGAAAATAAACCAGCCTAGTTTAAAATTCTGCCACACACACAAAAAATCATACAATACTGCATCTGGCAGAAATGATAGCAGCATGGCGACAAAAACTGAAAAGAAAGAATCAACAAACAAAACAAGAGGTCTGTTAGTATGTTGTGGTTCTGGGATGTTGTTCCCAATTTAAAAATTTCCAGTGTTTAAATTGGAAGCTGATATTAGTAAAGACTTCCTTAGACACATGTTCTTTGAGAATTTGGAGAGGTACATACAGGAATACAGCACTGAAACTTTTAATAGTACATAATGTGGAAAAATACACAATGCACAGATTGTTAGCACACAAAATGTGAAATGTTAAGTTGCAAAGCCTCATGACAATCAAGAAGTCTACAGTTATGACCCAGGACAGTGACCTTAGGTTCATTCCCTGGATTCAATGGCCAAGATAATGACTAGTCTATCTTTTCAGTTATCACAGGGGTTTATAAGAATCAAAGGGAAAAATGCAGGATATCACTTAAAAAAGGATAATGTGCTATACAAAGATAGAATAAAGTAGTTATTATGAAGTTGTATTGATATTATATTAAGAAGTAAAGTTGTCACCAATGAGTAAATATCTTTCAAAGTCCTTCTCCGAGCAGAAAAAAAAATTTCTGGTGTTATCAGCAGCAGCAGCATTTTGTGTGTGTTATGTGACAAATGACTCAGTGAGTTGGTACAGAAGAGCAGAGTGCCATTTGCGGAGCAGACAGTGCCCATCACAGGGCAGGAACATCACCTGCAGTGCTGGCCTCTTTATGGTGTCAAGCAGGAGCCCGGCCCTCGTAGCCACAGCTGGGTTGACGTCCTCCACAGCTGTCAGGAAGCAGCAGAAGGCGTGTGCCAGGGAATATTTCAGTAGGTGGTTTTTGGTCACTGAGTGAATATCCAGAAATCTACAGATTACAGCCACTTTTTCCACTGCAATATCAAAGGCACACAACAACAAAAAATGACATTTATTTAGATAGCCTGAGAAATGAATCCACAGAGGAAAAAGTTAGTTCTGAGTGCCCTCACACTGATCTTAAACACCAAGAGGAAATTTCAGTGCCACCCTTCTTGAGCATTCTGTTTTATCTGTGTGGCAGAGAGCATTTCTACTCAGTGCAGTAGTCNGTAGGTGGTTTTTGGTCACTGAGTGAATATCCAGAAATCTACAGATTACAGCCACTTTTTCCACTGCAATATCAAAGGCACACAACAACAAAAAATGACATTTATTTAGATAGCCTGAGAAATGAATCCACAGAGGAAAAAGTTAGTTCTGAGTGCCCTCACACTGATCTTAAACACCAAGAGGAAATTTCAGTGCCACCCTTCTTGAGCATTCTGTTTTATCTGTGTGGCAGAGAGCATTTCTACTCAGTGCAGTAGTCTGCTGCCAGGCAGCCTTGATTTAGTTCTGGGTGTTTCTTCTTTAATGCTCTCTACTTTTGTTGAACTTCCAATCATATTTCAAACTCTTCAAAATGCCTCATGTTTGTTTCTTTGTCCATTCTACAGAGATTCTGCAGGCATGTTCTACAGAGGCTCTGCAGACCACACAGGGAAGCGGGACGTGCCCGCCAGGGCTAGCTCTAGGTTCTTAGTATGTCGTGAAGTGATATGACAACCACTTCCTGGGGCTACAGAAGCCACATATTTCTTCCATGAAATAGATGCACTCTTACTTGATAGAGTTCTAATTATTCTGCAAATCTATGTTGAATTATTCCAGCCACTCTTTAAACATAGCTTTATAAAAGTTATAGTAGCTAGTAAAGCAATATAGTTCCATGCAAAGACATTTCAGGTCTTTATTTAAGCTTTCCAGCAGCCTAGAGAGAATATTCCTTCTATTCTTTTCCACTTTTTGACCCTCTATCATCCTTAAAGAGTTTGCTGCTGAAATTCTACTATTCTATAAAGTCACTCTGACTTTCTAGAATGTCCTTTCCATCCCATGAACATCTGCAAAATTATAACTCACTTACCTATGGCATTTGTGTGTTCATATACAGCTATATGACATATTTCCTGTTGTGATCTTGAATTATATTTGTACCTTTATAGTTTCATAACCTCTTACATGTTTATATTTGGTCACATCAATTAAATTAAGAGCCTCGTAAGAGCAGGAATCTGTTCACATACTATTTTTGTTACTCCCATAGTACCTAGTACATATAGTACTTATTCAATAAAATCACAAATTCATTTATTTTATATATGTATGTATATACAAAACTAAGAGATCATTCTACTTTTGTTATACAAAATATACCTATAAATATTTTGTATATAAAAAGCAGAGACATTACTTTGTGGACAAAGGTCCACATAGCCAAAGCTATGGTTTTTCCAGTAGTCATGTACAGTTGGACCATAAAGAAGGCTGAGCGCCGAAGAATTGATGCTTTTGAATTATGGTGTTGGAGAAAACTCCTAAGAGTCCCTTGGAATGCGAGAAGAACAAACCAGTCCATCCTAAAGGAAATCAGTCTTGAATATTCACTGGAAGGACTGATGCTGAAGCTGAAGCTCCAATACTTTGGCCACCTGATGCAAAGAGCCAACTCATTAGAAAAGACTCTTAATACTGGGAAAGCTTGAAGGCAGGAGGAGAAGGGGATGACAGAGGATGAGATGGTTGGATAGCATCACTGATTCAATGGACATGAGTTTGAGTAGGCTCTGGGAGTTGGTGATGGACAGGGAAGCCTGGCGTACTGCAGTCCATGGGGTTGCAAAGAGTCAGACATGACTGAGCGACTGAAGAGCAACAACAAAAGAGATCATTCTAAGTACTTGGGGGAGATGGAAGTAAATGGAAAAATGAGCTGTTTTGGACTGAATGTTTGTGTCCCCTCCAAAAATTGATATGTTGGAATCTTAATTCCCAATGTAATGGCATTTGGAGGTGGGACCTTGGGAGGTAATTAGGTTTAGATGACATCATGAGGGTAGGCTCCCTATTATGGGATTGGTGAACTTATAATAAGAAGAAGGGAGACCAGAGTTCTCTCTCTCTCCACCATGTAAAGATACAGCAAGAAGGCAGTCATTTACAAGACAAGAACAGAACCCTCACAAAGGAACCCAATAAGCTGGAGCCTTGATCTTGAACTTCCCAGCCTCCAGAATGATGAGAAATAAATTTCTGTTGTTTAAGCCACCCAGTCTATGGTATTCTGTTATGGTTTCTCAAGTAGACTAATTATGTGAATGATTCTCAGATCTTGACTTAAAAGTCAAGTCAACTAAAAGAGATAACACAAGTACAATTATAACAGAAATGTAAAAGACTGGAACTGCTATTAACAAGGTAGAAATAAAATGCTATGGGAGATTAAAGGATAAAGAAATGACTTTCCACTGAACGAACAGAGAAAGTGAAACACAATGGGAGCATTTGAAGACTCATGAAATGGAGGTGGCATTTGAATGGGACCTTGAATGGAAGAAAGATTCATTAGAAAAGACCCTGATGTTGGGAAAGATTGAAGGCAGGAAGAAAAGGGGACGACAGAGGATGAGATGGTTGNATGGGAGCATTTGAAGACTCATGAAATGGAGGTGGCATTTGAATGGGACCTTGAATGGAAGAAAGATTCATTAGAAAAGACCCTGATGTTGGGAAAGATTGAAGGCAGGAAGAAAAGGGGACGACAGAGGATGAGATGGTTGGGTGGCATCACTGACTTGATGGGCTCAAGTCTGAGCAAGCTTCAGGAATTGGTGATGCACAGAGAAGCCTGGCATGCTGCAGTCCATCAGGTCACAAAGAGTCAGACACGACTGAGTGACTGAACTGAACTGAACTTGAATGGAAGAGGACTTCAGATGGAGAGCACAGAATGGTCAACACATGGATGAAGAAAAGCAAAAAGCAATGGAGAAAAAGCAATGGTATATGTAGAAAGAAAAGCAAGAAATAAGGCTGCAAACACTTGCAATTAGACCATGGGAATCTTTGAATGTCAGTTTAAGGACTCTGAACTTTATTCTCTAGGCATCTAAAGACCTATTAAAATTTTTTGAGTAGAAAAGCAACATAATCAGATATTTAACTGTTTTATTTGTATTCAAATGTCTATAAAATGTTGCCAATACCATGTAGTCTTTTGCTAGAAAGTTTTACTCTAATTTCTTACAACATCATGTGCTGTCACATAAATAAACCAGCCCTGGGATTCATGGGACATTAAAAGCAAGAACTCCTTGAGGGGATCAGATGTTAGGGAACTAAACTCAAGGTATAGTAATTAACTCACCTGATGGAACTTCCATTTCTCTGCAAAATTTCTGAGACACTAAAATATACCGAACCATTCTGATCAGGCACACTGTGGTGTGCCAACCCTGCTTGCTACCCCTGGAGAGTGGGAGTACCAGCAGATTAGAGAGACAGTGAGGCCAGCAGATATAAGACTAAGACACACCCATGTTCGTTCCATACCATGTTCCTCTAGGAATCTGCCATTCTAAGCACTAGGAATTACAAGCATCACTGCAGATTTGGTCCCTGATGTTTCAATGGCAAGAGTACTACAGGAGAGCTTCTCAAACTTCATTGAATTACCTGGAGAGAACTTGTTAGAAATATAGATTTCTGGCCTCACCTCCTAAAATTCTGATGCAGTAGGTCTAGGATGAGGCCCAGTAATCTGCATTTTAAGCAAACATTTCCAGGTATTCCATTGCAAGTAACCTATTAGGCTGACTACCATTCACACTAGGACCCCTTTGAGAGTAAACAAGGGTACAATTAATAAGCACTTGTGGACAACAGGCATACACTGGGACTATCTTAGACNATTGCAAGTAACCTATTAGGCTGACTACCATTCACACTAGGACCCCTTTGAGAGTAAACAAGGGTACAATTAATAAGCACTTGTGGACAACAGGCATACACTGGGACTATCTTAGACAAACCTAGACAGGGTCAACCTACCTAAGGACCATTCTGAAAAATTCTATTATCAAAGAAGCTCAATTAAGTAGAACCAACAAAGAACACTAGCAAGCAGGACAACACCTTCTAAAAAGAAGGGAGGAAAAGGAAGGGCCAGAAAGAGGTATCACGAATGGACATCTGGTTTACCTTGTGAGCCAGAGAGAATTTTTAAGCTAATACAGAGGTACCTGCTTCAAACCTCATCTTCCAGTCTTTGCTGTTGAAATTGCCATTTATGATTGTCCAAAAGATGTCAGCACCATGAGGAAGTGACAAAGCGTGAAGAAGGAGAGGAACTGCCAACGAAGACAGCTGGGAGAATTCAGATTTGACGACTCTCCACAGGCTGGGGAATCAAGAAAAAGCAAAGTGGTTACTGTTACAACAAACTTTCTAGAAGTAAATCTTATTATCTTAGTTTATGGGAAGTGTCGTTAACAGACAGCTGGTAGGGATGCTCATTCACAAGACTATAGTCCTCTGATACACTCTTTTTCTATGCCCTTTTTCTATGTTAATTCTTTTTAAATGTTTGGCTGCATTCTGTAGCATGTAGGACCTTAGTTCCCTGACCAGGGATCGAACCCTCAACCCCCACATTAAGGTGAAGCCTTAATCACTGAACTGCCAGAGAAGCCCTTTCCTAAGTTAATTTTTTTAAAGAAATTACTTTTATATAAGTACACAGAAAAATGCTACCAGTTAACATTGCATGTTAACATAAAGTTTTAAACTGTATATTATAAATCCAGGCACATAAATGGACAATGATTGTTAAATAATAACTGATATTAGTTATGTTAAGGTGATGAGGTGATAAGTGATTTTTGAAAATGCTCTTATAGTGAACATCTGGAGAATTTTATTGGTTTTGTTTGCCTAGCATCCTCTTATTCTTATTCTAGCAGGCAACTCTTTTCCTATTAAGAACAGCCTCTGCACCAACTGGCAGGGTTGTTAATCAAGTTCCCCCATCTTCTCTATTCTAAGAGTGAACACAAAGCCCAGACTAATCAGAATACTTCAGTGTAATGAATAGAGTGATTAGTCCAGGGGTGGGCATGTGACCAAGCATCCTGTTCCAGGCTTTGGACCTAGCATCCTGTTCCAGGCTTTGGTATATATTCTGAAATCTCAAGAATGAAGTGAGATGTGGCTCTAGAGTGGCTGGCCACCCTGTCCCACCTCACAGGGCCAGCCTGCTGAGAAGAAGCCAACACAGAGGGAAAGAGGCTAAGCAATGGGCAGGGAGGGAGAAAGGGGTGGGGGAAGAGAGAGAGAAAACAAACAGAAAGGGAGAAGCATCCCTGCTAACATCTTAGGAATACTTGCCATTCCTAAAACCAGACCTATACTGCTCAAAAACGCACCGTAGTAAGTTAAAGCAAAGTCCCTAACAATACGTATCAGAATAAATCTGAATGCATATTTTTGGTAATAATATTTTCAAAATTTTTATTCAATTATCTAAAGTATGGCTTTTGTTTGTTTTCACTTTGGTTTATTTTGCTTTGTTTCCTCTTTGGCTCTAAAGTTAATGTCAGAATCAGAATGACATTTGACTTCCAAGCAAGAATATAAATTTTTTTGCCACTCAGTTTGTAGTCATTTCTTAGGGCAGCCTAGGAAACTAGGCTATATACTAGGAAACTAGTATATTTCCCCCTCCATCTTAGCTGAAACCCGACATCTTGCTGGTAACACAGTTTCCCCTTAACCTCTCTATGAGTCTTCACCCTAGTCTTCACTAGCTCCACACAATCCTTGCTTCCCACGGCTTCCTCCAGGCCTTCTCTTACCAACCTCTTTCTTTTGAAACCCATGCCATCTATTCACAGGGCCCTGTCCCCTCTCCCTTCCCTGCTGAATGTGGTCCCTGCTAGACTTCCCCCTCATCCAAGCCTCTGCCAGTGTCTCTAGTGAATGCAGCCATGGTCTCACAGGTCCACCTCTTCCTGTCACGGTGGCCTTTATCTTACTCTATTGGATGAGCCACTGACCACCCCTCTGGAAGGCTGAGAACATTCAGTTCCCACCTCTGATCCTGACTTAGGCTATTTCTCCCTCTTTTCTGTATTCTTCCCCCAAATGTCAAACCTCTTTTGGCTTCGCTTGCCTCCAGTTTTAGACGGGATCCAAGAGTCAACCATTTTGATCCTCTGGAATTCCTCATCCCTCTGACCTTCCACCATAATCAAAGCACTAATCCCCACTCCTGAATAAACCCATTGCCTACTTTTATCCACTTCCAGGCCCCAAAATACTGGTGAAAAAAAAAACACAAATTCCTACATGCCTGGCCCATCACAGTTAGGTGCCAGCTCACCTCGGCAAGGCCCCAAGGCTAGTGCTTCTTTGATTTCTTGCTGATGCCTTACTGCTTCCCTCATATAACCTGTTTCATACTTTTTTTCATATTCTTCAAGCTCCCAACTCAATCTTTTTTGCCCCCTCCATCTTAGAGGAAGACATCAGCATCTACTATTCTTAAAGTTCCAGTTACTTGTTATGATCCCCTTGACACTTCTCCTTTTCCTACAAATGCATCTCCTTTCAAAGGAAAAGGCACCCCTCCTCTTTCTCCCCACCCTTGTTCTTGATCACATGTGCCTGCCTTCCAGGGCTTGGCTCCACCAACTACTCCCTTTCCTCTACTCCTTTCTATGGACCATAAATGTTTAAAACTTCTTTATTCGAAAAACACTTGACATCCACTTCTTTTCCCCTCTAAGTGTCTGATCATTCCCTCCTCTTTGAACAAACTTTTCAGAAGGGAGTTCTGTATTATATCTTAACATTCCCAAAGCCTTTGCAAGCCCTTTGCATACCCTCAAATGCCGACGGTCCCCAGTGATCTCTTTTCTTCATGTGCTGTGCTGTGCTTAGTCACTCAGTCACATCTGACTCTTGGTGACCCCACGGACTGTAGCCCACCAGGCTCCTCTGTCCATGGGATTCTCCAGGCAAGAATACTGGAGTGGGTTGCCATGCCCTCCTCCAGGGGATCATCACAACCCAGGGATCAAACCCAGGTCTCCTGCATTGCAGGTGGATTCTTTACCATCTGAGCCACCAGGGAAGCCCAAGAATAGCCTGTCCCTTCTCCAGGGGATCTTCCTGACCCAGAAGTCAAACCAGGGTCTCCTGCATTACAGGTGGATTCTTTATGAGCTGAGCTACCAGGGAAGCCCCTTTTCTTCATACTCATGCGATGAAAGTACAATTCTGGACCCTGTTCATTATTCCAAAATCTTCCATAGATCTCCAAATACCGTTAAGTAAGTAGTAGTAGTAGTAGTAGTCACTCAGTCGTGTCCGACTCTTTGCAACCCAATGGACTGTAGCCCGCCAGGCTCCTCAGTCCATGGGGATTCTCCAGGCAAGAATACTGGAGTGGGTTGCCATTCCCTTCTTCCCGACTCAGGGATGGAATGTGCTCTCCCACATTACAGGCAGATTCTTTGAGCCACCGTGACATGTCTATATTATTATAATTAGATCAACAAGTGTAAACATTGGGCTTTCCTGGTGGATCAGTGGTAAAGAATCCACCTACCAGTGCAGGAGACACAATGCAGGAAGATCCCCTGGAGAAGGAAATGGCAACCCACTTGAGTATTCTTGCCTGGGAAATTCCACAGGCAAAGGAGCCTGGCAGGCTACAGTTCCATGCAGTCACAAGAGTCAGACATAACTTCAAACAACAACAAAGCCTCTATTTTCAAAGGCCTTTCACTCTTAAGTCCCAACCTCCAGCCTCGCTTTCCATTCTAAGTCACTTAAGTCATGTCCAACTCTGTGCGACCTTCTGGACTGTAGCCCTCCAGGCTCCTCTGCCCATGAAATTCTCCAGGCAGAAATACTGGACTAGGCTGCCATTTCCTTCTCCAGGGGATCCTCTCCATCCAGGGATCCAACCTGCATCTCCTGCACTGGCAGGTGGATTCTTTACCACTTTGCCACCTGGAAAGCCAAGTTAACCTGAACCAAACTTTTGTTGTTTAATTATCTCATCTGCTTACATATTAAATGAGAATAATATTTTTTTACTTATTTCCAAGAACACTGTAACAGTTATTTTAAGGTTGTCAGGAAGAAAATAATTAGTAAATCTAGGGCAATATTTTATTATTTTTCTCAAAATGCTTCAGCAATCTCTAAAAAATAACTTTTCAGACAATATATGGAGAGATTTAAATGCTTATTAGCACTACTACTTCAAGTAAGATGTTGAGTCTTAGTTGTACTCGGTATCTATTAACTTATACCAATTGACATTTTTCTAGCATACACTATATTCTTAAGTAATCTAACAATTAAAAGGCATAAAATAATCCTCATTTTGCCTTTTCTACTTATACAGTATCTAGCAAATTACTATTCCTTATATTGATATACTTAAAAAATTAGACTATATAAAAGAAATGAAAGTAGTTCCTATAGGCAAATTAGTCTGTCTTGACTAAGAGAAATAACCCAATGAGTTGAAAAGTCTTATTCTAACACTGATTTTCACAGATGAAATCTGAAATAGAAACAGACAAAAACACTATTAGGAAGACATACCTTGCAATTAGCATATGATCCTGAATATAGGCTAAAAATTGAGGATGATCTTTTCTAGCAATGTACAAACACTCTCCATGTAGACAGAGGATCTTCAGGCAATTGAGCATGTTAAAAAGAATGTCTGGCTCTTCAAATTTAGCCATTTCCTATGCAAAGAACCACATGTTTATTGAGTTATCGCAAATGGCAATGCTACCAAATAAAATATTCAAATATCTCAAAAAATATACCTGGAAAATGGTGTATATTAGTTTCAATGTTACTGGAAGCTGCTGGTAGCAAAACTTTCTTTCAATATCATTCTTTATTGCTAGGAAGAAATAATTACACACAAGTTAGCACAACTCTTTTCTCCATCATTCATGAATTATCAAGACCATAAAATGAAGAGAAGTAAATATAGAAATAGAATATATTAAAAATATTCATGTAAAGTGTTTCTTTGCCCTCCAAGTAAGCATATATACTTTCCATAATGCAAGTGCAGGAAAGCTAGATTTAGGATCCTCAGCTTCCAACTTCCACTGTGTATTCAGATATCTTTCATTCCCTGAAGCAACCCCAGCCCAGCCCTATGCTCCTGTGGGCACCTAGTTCCGCTGATACCTGGAGGGGCCTAGGGCTTGGCTAGGTTTGCTTTCCTATTTGAAAGGGAGATAGTATAGTGTGAAAATGTTAATCGTTCAGTCATGTCTGACTCTTTACGACCCCATGGACTGTAGCCCGCCAGGCTTGTCTCCATGGAATNCACATGTTTATTGAGTTATCGCAAATGGCAATGCTACCAAATAAAATATTCAAATATCTCAAAAAATATACCTGGAAAATGGTGTATATTAGTTTCAATGTTACTGGAAGCTGCTGGTAGCAAAACTTTCTTTCAATATCATTCTTTATTGCTAGGAAGAAATAATTACACACAAGTTAGCACAACTCTTTTCTCCATCATTCATGAATTATCAAGACCATAAAATGAAGAGAAGTAAATATAGAAATAGAATATATTAAAAATATTCATGTAAAGTGTTTCTTTGCCCTCCAAGTAAGCATATATACTTTCCATAATGCAAGTGCAGGAAAGCTAGATTTAGGATCCTCAGCTTCCAACTTCCACTGTGTATTCAGATATCTTTCATTCCCTGAAGCAACCCCAGCCCAGCCCTATGCTCCTGTGGGCACCTAGTTCCGCTGATACCTGGAGGGGCCTAGGGCTTGGCTAGGTTTGCTTTCCTATTTGAAAGGGAGATAGTATAGTGTGAAAATGTTAATCGTTCAGTCATGTCTGACTCTTTACGACCCCATGGACTGTAGCCCGCCAGGCTTGTCTCCATGGAATTTTCCCAGGCAAGAATACTGGAGTGGATTGCCATTTCCTTCTCCAGGGGATCTTCCTAACCCAGGGATCAAACCTGGCTCTCCTGCATTGAAGGCAGATTCTTTACCAACTGAGACACTGGGGAATGCAGGTATTAAAGAGAGATGTGGGCTTCCCTGGTAGCTCAGATGGTAAAGAATCTGCTTACAGTGCAGGAAGGGTTTGATTCTTGGGTCAGGAAGATCCCCTGGAGAAGGGAATAGCTACCCATTCCAGAATTCTTCCTGGAGAATTTCATGGACAGAGGACCTGATGGGCTACATAGTCCTTGGGATCAGAAACAGTCAGACATGACTGAGAGACTGAGCAACTAACACTTTCACTTTCTTTTTCACTTTCAAAGAGACATATGGAAGTTGTATTAACACCTAAGGATTTAGCCCAGAATTCACATGTATCCTTTTCACACATGCACAGGACTTACTCTTGCAAAAAAGGGATACTTTTAAAGACTTGAGAACATTTAAGTGAGAACTATTCATGGTTTTATCTTCTTGTGAAGATTTCTAAAAAGACCTTTGCCTCTATAGTTGGGGGTGGGGGGGTGGCCTGAGGAAGGTATATTGTAAATGAGGCATGCCAGAGAAAAGAATTCACAAGTTAATTCTCAAATGTAGAAACTAGTGTAAAATGTTTTCAAATCACTATTATAAGTTTTGGAAATTCCTAGGATGAGAGATACTGGGAGTCAAACCGTCTTTGTCTAGCATAAAAAAATTTTTTTTAATATTTTTAATGGAGGACATATCTGACTACTGTAAGAAATAGGTGCCAGGCCACAAAACAGGAAACAGGAAATATTCTAGAAAGAAGAGGAAACCACTGAACATATATCAATAGAGCATTCCTCTAATCTCTGACAGAAGAGCTCAAGAACTCCTCCTGAAGACCCACAAAGCAGAAGCAGGACCAGGGTGCTCAGCAGCAAGGAAGGCTGGTCTTAGAAAATAATTCCTCTTCCCTGAGGAGACAAGTTATAACTGTGGCCTGCAAACAGCAGAAAGTAAGAGAGGAAAAATAGACCAGAAACTGTGACCAGAGCCTGAAGTGGTGTTTGGGGGAGACAAACAGAGCAAATGTTTAGGTAAGTGGAGCTCACAAACAATTAAGCACAAGGGAAGTGTAATTTATAAAAATCAATTGCTTGATTTTAACCATTATTCAAATGGTAATTAATTGATTTGTGCACTATGTTGGGTTGAACAAAATCTATTTACACAGAAAGAGTACAGGTTATTAGGTTGTAAGTGAAATCCATCAACCTGCCAGACTTAAGACTGTACTACAAAGCCACAGTCATCAAGACAGTGTGGTACTGGCACAAAGACAGAAATATAGATCAATGGAACAAAATAGAAAGCTCAGAGATAAATCCACACACCTATGGACACCTTATCTTTGACAAAGGAGGCAAGAATATACAATGAAGAAAAGACAGTATCTTTAGCAAGTGGTGCTGGGAAAACTGGTCAACCACTTGTAAAAGAATGAAACTAGAACACTATCTAACACCATACACAAAAATAAACTCAAAATGGATTAAAGATCTAAACGTAAGACCAGAAACTATAAAACTCTTAGAGGAAAATATAGGCAGAATACTCTGACATAAATCACAGCAAGATTCCTCTATGACTTATTTCCCAGAGTAATGGAAATAAAAACAAAAATAAACAAATGGGACCTAACTAAACTTAAAAGCTTTTGTACAATGAAGGAAACTATAAGCAAGGTGAAAAGGCAGCCTTCAGAATGGGAGAACATAATAGCAAATGAAGCAACTGACAAAGAATTAATCTCCAAAATATACAAGCAGCTCCTGCAGCTCAACTGCAGAAAAATAAACGACCCAATCAAAAAATGGGCCAAAGAACTAAACAGGCTTTTCCAAAGAAGACATAGAAATGGCTAACAAACACATGAAAAGATGCTCAACACCACTCATTATCAGAGAAATGCAAATCCAAATCACAATGAGGTGCCATCTCAAGCTGGTCAGAATGGCTGCCATCTCAAAGTCTGCTGCTGCTGCTGCTAAGACGCTTCAGTCGTGTCCGACTCTGTGCGACCCCATAGACGGCAGCCCACCAGGCTTCCCCATCCCTGGGATTCTCCAGGCAAGAACACTGGAGTGGGTTGCCGTTTCCTTCTCCAATCACAAAGTCTACAGACAGTAAATGCTGGAGGGGGTACGGAGAAGAAGGAACCTTCTTACACTGTTGGTGGGGATGCAAACTAGTACAGCCACTATGNAGTGAAATAAGTCAGAAAGAGAAACATCAATACAGCATATTAATGCACATATATGGAATTTAGAAAGATGGTAACGACGACCTATAGGCAACCCAGCAAAAGAGATACAGATGTAAAGAACAGACTTTTATTAGCCTATGTGGAAGAAGGCAAGAGTGGGACTATGTAAGAGAATAGCATTGAAACATGAATATTACCATATGCAAAATAGATGACCAGTACAAGTTTGATGCATGAAGCAGAGCACTCAGAGCTGGTGCTCTGGGACACCCAGAGGGATGGGGTAGGGAGGGTGATGGGAGGGGGGTTCAGGATGGTGGGACACATGAATACCCATGGCTGATTCATGTCGATGTATGGCAAAAACCACCACAATATTGTAAAGTAATTACCCTCCAATTAAAATAAATAAATTAATTTTTTAAAAAAAGACTAAATCCACCATATGGCTTTCAGAGAAAAAAAATAATAAGTGAAATCCATGCTTTCCTTAGGCATTAATTCCTGATAGAAACATGGCTTGGGCCTCAGCCTTGGCAAATAATTAGTAAATCTAAGTAAACCCAGAGATGCAGGTTCTAGTCTCATCCCTGCCACTAACTAGTTGCACAATATTTGGGTTACCAATTTCCAGTCTCCCACCGCAGGTACACCCAGGATCAAGGGTGAGCAGATGGAGCTCATTTCAGTGTGTTTGTCTTTCAACTCCTCAGATGACCCTGATGCTCCATTACATTTTGGAATCATGTTGAGCATAAAGTATAAATCAGGAGTGAACAATAGAAGTTACATGACCACGAGCAAGATGCTCAACCATCCTGGATGTACTTTCCTCATCCACAAAGTGAGAAGGCTGACCTAGATCGGCAGGCTTCAAATCTCTTTCCATGAAATCCTTTGTCGAAACAGAATCTTACTCTGAACTCCAACATATGAAATAGCACAAGACAGAGCACCCTGGTTGAAGCAGGGTGGGGAGCCTGGATCTTCTCATCCTTTGCCCACATCTTCTCACCAACTGCCACCCAATTAAGGATGGTCAAAAGAAAACACAGAGATTTACAACCTCTATGGCACCCTACTCCAGTACTCTTGCCTGGAAAATCCCATGAACAGAGGAGCCTGGTAGGCTGCAGTCCATGGGGTTGCTAAGAGTGGGA
>SJYS01017013.1:0-19801 GCA_006410695.1 Philantomba maxwellii | reverse complement strand
GTGGGACACGACTGAGCGACTTCACTTTCACTTTTCACTTTCATGCATTGGAGAAGGAAATGGCAACCCACTCCAGTGTTCTTTCCTGGAGAATCCCAGGGACGGGGGAGCTTGGTAGGAGGCAGTCTATGGGGTCGCACAGAGTCGGACACGACTGAAGCGACTTAGCAGCAGCAGCAGCAGCAGTACACGCTGAGAACCAATGAAATAGGTGATCTCAGGTGTTCCCTTATCTAAGTGTCAATGGTTCTAAACAGTGTGAGTCAATATTTTGTGTGTGTGTGTGCCAGTTGCGTCTGACTCTTTGCAACCCCATGGACTGTAGCCTGCCAGGCTCCTCTGTTCCTGGGATTCTCCAAGCAAGAATACTGGGGTGGGTTACCATTTCATCCTCCAGGGGATCTTTCTGACCCAGGGATCAAGCCCACGTCTCATGCATTGCCAGGCGGATTCTCTACCACTTTAGCCACGCAAGAAGTCAATATGTTCACCCTCAACTAACTATTTATACAGTTCCTGCTGAAGCAGTGAGTTCCAACCAAGCAGTTTGTACTAACAATGTAGTTACCCTGGTCTGATCAGATGCCCCATGAGCTGAAAAGGAGCCCCCCAGAATAGTTATTTAATGTTTGCTGTTCACTGAAGGGGTGATGGAAAGCCCGTGCTTCCCAAACTTTGGTTCTGGGGAGCGGGTCCCCCAGGGGCCAGTTATACCTATAGTTCAGGATTGTGGAAGCAGGAAGATACAAATTCAGAGAGTGCCACAGTGCAGATCCAGAAACCAGGCTTTGCCAGAGGGACGTGAGGTCACACCCTAAATTCCTGAAACCCCTTCAGAGTTTGGAGAGCTGGAGATGATTTCATAGGGGCCTGTTCCTGCCATCTTGCTGCTCCTAATTAGCCTACACAGAGCCTTTAAGCAAACTAGAATGAGGGCATCCCTCTTCCCAGCTCTGAGCAGAGCCAACCAAGTAGCCTTAGAGTATGACTTGTACAGCTGCACACGATGAGCCCATCCAAGGTCCCAGCCAGAGCCCTGGGGTGCAGCTTTGGCCACCTCTATCCAAAAGCACTGTGCTTTCGCCAAATGACCTGAGTCGCTCTCAAGAGTGCTGCCACCCTCCACTTGGTTGTTGTTTAGTCGCTCAGTCATGTCTGACTCTTTGTGACCCCATGGACGGTAGCACACCAGGCTTCCCTGTCCTTCACTGTCTCCCAGAGTTTGGCCCTTCAACCTTAGTTCACAGTTACTTCTCCATGGAGAACACAATCCACTGAACACGATTCAATGTGGAGATGCTGCCTTCACTGACAGGGTGGGGTTTTGTTGCTCACAAGCTCCTATTGCCAGAAACATGCTCAGGGACTTCTGCTCCACCAGAAGCACGCCCTGGGTCTGTTCACTTCATAATCTGGAGAGAAATGGTTCGTGTGCACCAGTCTGAACTTGCCCAAGTCTAGAGTAGTCTAAGCAACCCAGGTCCTGAATGTTAGTGCAGACTGGGTGGGACGTGCCCACTACTCCCAATAAGCCACAGTCCACCTACCAGCATGTTCCATGGGCTCGGGGTGGCTGCCAGGGTTCTCCTCACGCTTGTTCGCTGGATTCTCCTCCTCCTCACCTTCAGGGCCTATAATAAACTCTGGTCTGGAGGAAAGGAGGCTATCTTCAAGGCTGTCTGTGGGCTCCTGAAACAAACATGACAAGCAGCCGGATGAGCAGCCCTTCGGGGATGTGAAGTCCCTCTTAGTTCAGCAAAGATAGGTGAGCCCCTGCTGGTCCCAGGTCCTGTGCTGAACCCCGGGGAGCACTGCCTCCATAACGGTTATTGGCATAATGGTTAAAGGACATTTAGATCAGCTGTTTTCTGAAACATTTTCATTAGCTTAAAATACATACGGGAAAAAAAATCTTAAAAACATTATTAAACTTCCTAGGCTCACTTTCTCACCTCTGCTTTAATTCCTGTGCTTGTCTCAATTACCTAGTAATTCCAACCCATGCTCATTTTGTTCACTAACAGTACTTAATTAGCAGAGAAGAATAAGGGGTTCGCGTCAATATATGTGCTCAGTCGTGTCTGACTCTCTGTGACCCCATGGACTGTAGCCAGCCAGGCTCCTCTCTCTGTCCATGGGATTTCCCAGGCAAGAATACTGGAACGGGTTGCCATTTCCTACTCCAGGGGATCTTCTCAATTCAGCAGTTGAACCTGCATTTATTGTGTCTCCTGCACTGACAGAAAAATTCTTTACCACTGCACCACCTGGGAAGCCCTCACATCAACATGTTTGGATACAACTACTGGTGGCTGGGGGAAGTCAAATTTTTCAGAGCAAGACATTTCTATAACATGCGAGTTAAAGAGAGTTAGGTATAGCAACCCAAGTGTTCATCAACAGATGAACAAATGGACAAAACGTAGCAAATATATACAATGGAATATTATTCACGCTTATAAAGGAAAGAAATTCTGACACACACGATACAATATGAATGGACCTTGAGGACATTATGTCAGGCTTCCAAGGTGGCACTAGTAGTAAAGAATCCACCTGCCAATGCAGGAGANATATACAATGGAATATTATTCACGCTTATAAAGGAAAGAAATTCTGACACACACGATACAATATGAATGGACCTTGAGGACATTATGTCAGGCTTCCAAGGTGGCACTAGTAGTAAAGAATCCACCTGCCAATGCAGGAGACAAGGATTTGATACACAAGAGACACGAATTTGATACATAGGTTGGGAAGATTCCCTGGAGTAGGAAATGCCAACCCACTCCAGTATTCTTGCCTGGGAAATCCCATGGATAGAGGGGTCTGATGGGCTACAGTCCATGGGATCACAGAGAGTGGGATGCAACTGAGCACTTGAGCACAAAGACATTATGCTAAGTGAAATAAGCTGGTCATAAAAGGATAAATATTGTATGATTCCACTTATATGAGGTATCTATAGGAGTCAAAGTCATAGAAACAGACAGTAAAATGGTATTCTCCAGAATTAAGGGGAGGGAGGAATGAGCATTATTGTTTGATGAGTATAGAGTTTCTGTTTTGCAAGATGAAAATAGTATAAAGATTGGCTATACAGCAATGTGAATATACTTAACACCACATCTGTATATATATAGATATATAACAAGCTGAAAAATGAGTGGAAGAGATTTGAAAAGAGAGACAGAGTACATGCTAGGTATGCCTACTATTTAAAATATCCATCTCTAGTTATCCTCCTATTCCAGTTTTATTCTTTCTTTGAAGTTCCACCTTCAAATATCCTCTTTTAAAATCATCCTGTTTTAGGGGAAAGGTTGGGGGGAGTTTGGGATTAATATATACACACTACTACATATAAAAAATCAATAAGGACCTACTGTATAGCACAGGGAACTCTACTCAGTATTCTATAACAACCTGTATGGGAAAAAAATCTGAAAAAGAACGGTTATATGTATATGCATAATTTAATCACTTTGCTGTACACTTGAAACCAAACAATGTTGTAAACCAACTATACTCTAATATAAAATAAAACTTAAAACTTTTTAAAAATAAAATTTTAAAATATCCTCTTTATTTAACACTTTAACCAGTAAAAATTTGAAGAATTACTTGATTGCCAGCTCAAAGCAAGCAGGTAAAGATTGGTGGGATACACAAAGGGATACTGATGGGATACAAAAGAAGAAAAAATTCAGAGCTAAAATGGTGTCTGGGAAGGTTCTGAAGAATATCCTTGCCAGCTTCAGTTTTGATGAGACTGGCCCTGTTCCTAGGTCACCCATGAACCTAGGAAGATGTTAAGTTAAATTACAAACTGAGTTCCATAAAATTCAATACAGTGCATACTGACTCTTCTGCATACAGCCAGTAACTCACCTATAATTCTCCGTAAATGGCAATATCATCAGTTCCTAGACCGTAAAACATGGATTTATCCTCAATTTTTCCAACTCTAAACACTAACTAGGGACTTCCCTGGCAGTCCAGTGGTCAAGACTCTGCACTTTCACTACAGTACACACAGGTTCAATCCCTAGTCAGGGAACTAAATCCTACATGCTGCAAAACACAGACAAAAAAAAAACAACACTAACTAAACACCAAGTGCTGTCAATTCTCTTTTCTAAAAATCCATCAGTCCCGTGACTTCCACCACCATCACTACCTCAGTTCAGGCTGCCCTGTTTCTTCCCTGAGTGACCAATTAATCTTCTGACTAGATTCCTGTTCCAGGTATCCAAATCCTCTTATCTCTCTCCTCCACTGGCAGAATTTCTCAAATTCATCAAATTATAGCAGCACCCTGATTAAAATTCTTCAGGATTCCCCCACTATCACTGAGATAAAACCCATACTTCTTAGTCTAGCAGACACAGCCTTTAATAAATGTGATTATAAAACGGACCCTACCTTTCTCTCCTTTTCTATCTTTCTCTCTTCTCTATCAACAATGACCTACACAGTTTCCTGAGTAAATCATCATCCTCTTTCCTCTGTATCATTTAAGCAGAGAGCTTCCTAGGTCTCAAAGGCCTTCTCTTCTATCACCTTCATTTCATTAACTCCACTCTTGCTTTTCAGGGAAGACCTTTCCCACCTCTAACACACGTCTAACCTGGACTTATTCCTTTTCTGTTCTCTCGTTAACTACCTCATTCATCTCTCCCTCATTATGCTCATCACTCTGTCTTATGGTGTTTCATTTACTTAAACATCTTCCTGACTAGCCATTAAGTTAGATGATGTTCTCAAACCATCTATTACTGTGACTGTTGTAGGTAATAGATGTAAACTATATTCCCAATGAGTTTACAAGACCACATCGCAGGAATAGTACATTGTGACAAGTAAGACTAATGAGTTACATGGGCTGAAAAGTATTTAAAAACTGAAGAAACACTTTACTGCATGTATACTAGACCTCAAAAGAATTTTTTTTATGAAGTCACTTTCTACCTATACAAACACTGGGGGAAGAAAAAGAGAAGATGTGGAACACTGGCTCGAATGATTCAGGTTCATCTACCTATGATGGTATGAGGGTGGTGATGTATGTATTTAAGATGGTAAATAGCCCAAACAGGGAATAACTAATATATAAAGTAGCTAATTTATGGCATATATTAGCTATTCCCTATTTAAACAATTTTCTTAAAAAGCAGAAAATGAAATGAAAGCTTGATTGGTTGTTGACAGAGTCAATGAACTTTACACACTGACGTTAAATCAGGAATTTTCATGTTTACATCCAATCTACCTACTCAATATTTGATGTGTATATTTTGTAATATTCACTATTACCTAAACTTTGTAACAAAACATTGTGATAAAATTATTTCAAGAATACCAGTAAAATTCATTTTGCTATACAGTAGAAACTAACACAACATTGTAAAGCAACTTTAGTTCAATGAAAATTAATTTAAAATATTAAATTGTTGCCAGGATGAAAAATAAGAATACCAGTAATGCATTGCATTTATGAAAACTGTATGAATAAATATGTTACAACCATAACTCAAGATTCAAGAATTCTAACTCAAGATTTCTGTGTAAGACAGCTTCATTTCATATCTATTACCAGGAGCCTGAGTTGGTGAAAGGAACAGGGGAACTTTCTTTTAACACAATTGCACATGTTACCCAGCATGGAGCATAAGGTAATACTGGAGAAGATTCATTCCACCATCTACGGCAGTCTTGACTACTATTATTCCTGGATCATCTCATTTCTTCAACTGCTTACCACCAGTCGGCTTTCTTCTTTGGGAGCCAGTCTCTCCAGGAGTTCACAAGCAAGCTGATAGCAGAGAATACTAGATTGACATAAGTTACACTCAATTGCTTTTTCTTCTTTCTGGCAGGTGTGGGAGCCCCCCCAGGGGGCTTGGAAGACATTGTTTATAATGGAAATAATGTCCTTTGATAAGCTGTGCTCAAAACCCATTGTGATCCCATCATCTTGCAACTCCATCTGAAAGATATCAAAAAAAGGCCAAAAAAAAAAAAAAGAAGGAAGATGTGTATAAGAGACAGGGCTACAGTCCATGGGGNAAAAATGTTGCTTCTCACCCAATGTCCAGATCTTGGTTTCTAAATACCTTTATCCACTAAAGGAACCAGAACTCCTGGGAGAAATGGCTGACTCCAGGAAAAATGTAAAATGAGCTTGGAACATTTTAACATGCAAGACATTAAGGAAGTGTTCACAGAATGATGGGTGTATGCCAAAAGAACACAGAAACCAATTTGAAGGGCCTCCCATTGGCCAAATGTGAGTCTCAAAATAAATAATTACAGTAATGGATTTTAGCTCACTGAACAAAATAAGAATTCATGAGTATACTTGGGTATAAGTAGATTAAACAAATAAATATCAATATTAAATAGAGAGGGGGAAACTGCTTCTTCAGTAGAATTCCAGCTAATAAATTAGAAGAAATGATGGAATTGGAAAATTATCATTTGGTAATCATCATAATAAAAATTGGTTCAGAAATAAATCACCCATGGATGCTAAAACTAGGTGAAAGCCTGATGAGAAATGGGAAATCGGTCTTAAAGTAGCTCTCTATAAGTTAGTTACTAATTACAAAGGGGTAAGTAGTGACTTTGTAGTAGAGAAATCTGACAGAAATCACTTTAACCAAGTTATCACCACCTGAGATGGGACATTATCATGTCATGTGCCTCCTGATATCAGACACTGAAAACAACATAAAATCAAATCTACAGCATGACTGACAAAAGTGCTGAATGCAAATTGATTCATAAGGAAACACCACACTCATATTGAGAAATATTCTATAAAATAACTGGACTGTACTCTTCAGAAATGTCAAGAATATGACAGATAAAGGCTGAAGAACTGTCCTGAAATAAATAAGACTAAAGGGTCAGGACAAATCATTGCAATGAATGATGCTAGATTAAGTCCTCAATCAAAAAATCACTTTTTCTTTTGCTATAAAGATGATATTATTATATCAATTTTAATGAATAATTTCTATAAGCTTGATAATATATAATAGTATTATAACAATATTAATTTCCTGATTTTGACAACTGTATGTGGTTCTGTAAAAGAATGCCATTTTTTAGAAAATACACTCTAAAGGATTTAAGGATAAAGGGATATCCTGTGTGCAACTTACTTTCAAATGGTTCATTAAAAAATTCTATAATTAACACATACATATATATACTAAGAGAGAGAGAAGAGAAATAAATGTGATCAATGTTAACATTCAGAGAATTTAGGGGGAAAGTACTTGGGAATTTTTTGTACTATTCTTTCAACTTTTCTGCAAGTCTCAAATTATTTCAAAATAAAAAAACAAGAAGAAATGATCCATGACCAAAGTCTTTTATAAACTTCCCTGTTAAAATTAGTTTCAAAAATCAATTTATATTAAAATCAGCCCATCACTATAGAGTCATACCTTGCTCTTCCCAAAAACAGAATTACCCAGTTTGTTCACCAAGTTTTTTCAACAGAATGGATTCTAACGATGCTAAAACTCATATCCACTCTCATATGTCAACATCATTGCAGATATTCAATGATTGCAAATATTTTTCAGGCTCTTTAGAAAATCCCCATAGAAGCTGGTGAAATGTCCTGAGTCATACTGCATCATTTCAGTAAGTGTGAAGATGCCCAACACAAAGAAAGAATCACTATACAGTGCTTCCCCTCATTCTTCACCTCTGAACTAAACAAGTTCATGCTTCAGCTACCTGCTTCAGGAGAAGATCAAACATGAGGATNCATACTGCATCATTTCAGTAAGTGTGAAGATGCCCAACACAAAGAAAGAATCACTATACAGTGCTTCCCCTCATTCTTCACCTCTGAACTAAACAAGTTCATGCTTCAGCTACCTGCTTCAGGAGAAGATCAAACATGAGGATGAAACAATTTAGATTCATTTCATCATCTTCACAATCAAAGTCAATAGTCCTTCCTCCTTGGTGTCCAAAATTCTTGAAAGGACTACGAAATGGACTACGCATAGGACTCCGAAATGGACTCTGAAAAGGACTATGAAATGGACTCAGCATATTGTGCTGAACTCGTCGACCAGGATCAGAGGCAACACTCACCTATAAAAAAGGAAATTAACACATATAAGTGAACTCATAGAAGCTCAGATGGCTGTACAAAATACTTGAGGATGCTGTGGAAGATATTTCCAGCTGTCACACTGATTTCCTTCCTTAGCCAATGGAATTACTACCTCCAAATCCCAGGCATCTTCTCAAAACATAAAAATAAGAAATAAAATCATCCAAACTTTCTAGTTGTCAGGTAAATGACACATCATCACCCTGAAGAATGAAGGTAGCCTCTTTGCCATTAATTTTTTCATCCCACCAACATTTCCAACTAAACTAAACTGTCTGCATCTATCTAAAGCCATAACCTGAACAATGACAACTTCCAGAAGTAAAGCATTGCAAATCAATTTTAGAATCATTAGCACAGAATCTCAGATTGACTGGTAAAAGAAGAATNTGAAGAATGAAGGTAGCCTCTTTGCCATTAATTTTTTCATCCCACCAACATTTCCAACTAAACTAAACTGTCTGCATCTATCTAAAGCCATAACCTGAACAATGACAACTTCCAGAAGTAAAGCATTGCAAATCAATTTTAGAATCATTAGCACAGAATCTCAGATTGACTGGTAAAAGAAGAATGGTCTCTGACAATAATGATTATTATGCTCTCGTGAGACCACAATACATCAAGCCCATTGCAGCAGTTATTTTCCATTTGTGAACCAACTCTTCCCCCACAAAAGGCCCTCACTGCCCTTTTCTGTCCTGGTCTATGCCCAAGGATGCCAAGAGCTGAGTCTCCTCTGGCCCTCTTGCTGGATGGCTTCCAGCTGTGTTCAGTCACTGAGAGGCACCAGCAGAAGACCTGAAGTTGGCAGAGAGAGAGGCAGGAGTATTCCTCTCCACCACCTGGCTCCTCTGATGCTACATTTCTGCAGCATCTCCATCCTCTCCAGTTCCTCTAGCCAGCCTTTCCCTATAACTTCAGCTGCCAAAAGGCCCAGGAACACTTGTTCCTTCAGCTATAGGTATATAAAGGCTTCCTAGTGAACTACTGCTGGCCTCTGGGTGTCTCACTGACCCTATTGCCCCCTTAACCATTCCCATAACTCTATAGGCCAAGTATCCATTAAAGACTCTTCGTTAAACATCTGGGATAAATTCTGTAGCAGGACCCTGACTGACATACCTGTACATCAGTCTCAAGTCATATTTTCTCTCTGTAAAATCTCTCTAATAATCAGAAAGCTCCTTGAACACCATATTTAAAGTAAAAAAGAAGAGTGTCCCATTAAGAATCAGAATACCTGGATCATGATAGTGTTATCTATGGCAAATTGCTTCAGTTCACTGAACTTCAGGTTAAGTAGTTGTAAAATGAGGATAATGAGTTCTTTCCAACTGCCTCACACAGTCCTCACACATCTTCACATGTGATGTCATTACATGTGAATACACTACACAGTATAAAGTGTTAATCATGTACTGTAATATTAAAGGTTACCAAAGAAAGAAATAAAATATAAATATTGGGCAGCTGGTTCCTATGAGGTGCTTGAGCAAAGAAACAATGATTTTTTTAAAAAAAAGCATTTTAAAAGCATGAATCCTATGAGTATGACGGTATTATAAAATATCATTATTCTTGCCTGGAGAATCCCATGGACAGAGGAGCCTGACAGGCTACAGTCCAATAGGGCCACTAAGAGTTAGATACAACTGAAGCAACTTGGCACACTTGCACAGAAATGTCACATATAGATGTAAATTCCCTGAATGGCTCTTGTGAGCATCATGATGTTACTTGATCATTGACTATTAGAGACTAAAACAATTTTTTAGAAATAAAAGTAAATTTAAATTTTTAAAAAATTTTTAAAAAGCACTAAATACAATCTATGATCCCATGATTTTGTTATGTTCTCTAATCCCTAGATAGCAGGTAGAATGACTGGAGGGTTGTGGTATACAGCAGGGAAAATGTTTTGGAGAGGCTAGACAGGACTAGAAGCCCAGAACAGCCCTCACCCACCACCAGCTGACAGTCAGCCCTCTCCAAAGCTGATCATGGTCTGGGAATGTCAGTACAAGAGCAGAAACGTTATCAGGTCCCCCATAGAAAAGTTATCATAAACATCCAACAGCTTCCATATGCTTTAGAACAGACTATACTGACTTCTCTCATCCTCAAAGGCACAAAGGGATCAACAAGATGGGCTCAGTTAGCTCACAGTGACAGTATCACTCACAGTCACCTCTAGTTGATCATTTTTTCCCAAAACACAGTAGAAAAAAAACATACAAACAACAATATCCAAACTCCTCATTCCCAAAGTAAAGCACTGATCTGCCCAATACCTGGAAAGAATTCTTCTTCACCAGAAGACCAAAAAAAAAAAGAGGAGTAGCACGAGCTACTCTGTCTTGGTTTATCAAGGGGAGAGACAGCTAACAGAGATGTGCAGGAGAAAAACTCAGAGGAAACTGAAAATTCAATAACTGATTATAGAATATATCAAATATATCTTGGATTGATGTTTTCTGTTATTCGATGTGCCTAAAAGGTTAATAGAGTGGGTGGGATAGGATAAAAAGGCATTTCCAGAGCAGTTTATGATGATGTCACTTTAAGGCCCACTATAATTGACAAGAGTTTTCAAAATCTTAACAAGTAAGACAAAGTCAATTATGGCAATAATTACCCTTCGAGCTGCAAGGTTCCCTGCCAGTTCACTGACTCTTGATTTTCTTTGATTTGCCAGTTCTTTGACAGAATTAACTCCATCAGAAAACATACTGATTAATAGCTGAAGCGGAACCATGATGTCTAACTCCGATAATACCTGGAGAAAAAAAGGCATATGTCCCCCCAAAACATAAACTTTAAAACTCAAAAAAACTACATTTAACACTTTTTCCTAAAGTGACCTATTGAACATAAGTACCTTAGCTTCACATATTCTATCTGCAGTTGTCCTCAATTTTATTCTATCTGCAGTTGTCCTCAATTTTTCATACTAAAAAATTCAAAGCTATCATCAAATATTCCTACTCCTCCACCCTCCACATTGGATAAATTGCCATGTTCTTTCTAATAAAATTTCTCATAAAGTATCTCCTGACTGTCCCCTTCTTTCCATGTCATTCTTGTTGCCTTGGTTCATCGCTTTTCTCCTGAACTGGTATAATCTGCAACCAATCTGCAATTAACAAACATACAGATTTACAGATTCTTTGCAACAACTCCCTGCTGCCCTACCTGAGGAGCTAAAGTTTATAAGCTAAAAGCTATTGCCCCAAATGATCAAAACTATGATTCACTTACATGAAGCCACAGTAAAGCTTGTTCCTGCACGGAGGAAGGGTATCCTGTGAACCGACAACTAATAAAGCCAAACATCTCTTCCATTGAAAAAGGTAGAGGGCAAAGCTCAATGTCAAACATTTTGCTGGAAAGCAAAGCAACAAAAGTAAATGACCAATGGCCATACATTAGGGCTTACTGTTGTCTTCCCAACGATATCTTATTTGGGGAACCAAACATTTTAGATTAGTCTGAGTTCTGAACTGTTACTAGCATGTTTCATTTTACTGTAATAGCTTATGTCCTTAGAACAGATATGAATAATTCCTATGGTTGTTAATAACATTAGTGTTCATATTCATACTGGGTTTAATAGAAGGAGTTGCATTTTCTAAGAAACTAGAGTTGCTCCTCAGCATCTTAAAACGTGTCCCTTTGTACTTCTCCAACTTTATCCAAATCATAATTATATTTGAAGATAAATAATGTTTTATTATATATTTTATTTATAAACAAACAACATCTATTTATTATCCCATCAGGACAAAATCCTTTCTGAACAATTACAGATCATCTTGGCACAATTTACAGCAATTGTTGTTCAGTTGCTCAGTCATGTCCGACCCCATGGGGTCGCCAAATCAGATGCAACTGAACAATAACAACAACAATTTCTATTTGAACATTCAAATTTCTCAACAGGCTTGTAAAAATTCTATGAGATTATATAAAATGCTTAGCACAGTGCCTGGCACACAGTACATGCTTCATAAATGTTAAATATCATTATAATTACGGTGACTTCATTAAACTACTTACCCACCTTAGTACTTCCCTGAATTCTTTTAACTGATTATCTGGGACTTCTGTTCTGATGGCTTCCAGCCATTCCGGCATGATGCACTCCCACACGGACTGACTGATCACATTGTAGGGGATCAGGCAGAGGATTCGGTTGAGACCTTCCTTCAGCTGAGTCACTGTGCTACAGGATTTATCCCAGTATCCACCAACCTGATGGGATTTCCACAGCCACGGAGTAAAAGAACAAAATGCACTCGTTACATTTATACCCGAGGAAATACTAAATGAAATGGGTACAGAGAAAGACCACAATCCATTACATCTGAAACCTGTGCCAAGTATATTGAGTGAAGTTTGTGAAAAAACTACAAACCACCAGAATCCCTTAGTTTCCAAAAAGAAAACAGTTGCAAATAGATCCAAATACTGACCGGAGACTGAACTTGAACTAGTCTACTGCAGATTTTCCAAATCATATGTGCATTAAAATTCCAAAAATTTATTCCTAAACAATGAAGCTTTATTTCTAAGGTGTGACAAATCCCCTGCAAATATGTGCAGTTATACCTGCATTTCAAAGGAACATAGATTTCTACTACTGTACACTTTGTACTGGAGACTTTTCTTCGTGGAAAATGAAGTGGCAGAGAGTACCCTTTTTTTCCTACACTGCATATTCTGTCACAGTTTTTTTCCTAAGAATGTTCTAAAGCTGGTTGAATCCATGAATTTTTTTAAAATGGTATTTTTTTTTACTAATTAAGATAGGATATTAATTTTCTAAGGCAGAAAATCTTAAAATCACAACTTGAGGTTCTGTTTGTAATTCTGATTTTAGATAAATATATATTACTATTATATGTATCAAAGTAACAAAGGGTTGACTGGTCCTAGATCTTTACCATATAACACAAAATTCGGGGGAAACATTATTTTCCCCTTGCAGTTTTACTGAGTTATGATTGACATACAGCAGTATATAAATTTAAAGTATGTAACATAATGATTTGACTTACATACATCATGAAACGATTACTACAGTAGATATAGTGAACATCCATCCCTGGCGGAAGGCACGGCAACCCACTCCGGTATTCTTGCCTGGAGAATCCCCATGGACAGAGGAGCCTGGCAGGCTACAGTCCANACAGCAGTATATAAATTTAAAGTATGTAACATAATGATTTGACTTACATACATCATGAAACGATTACTACAGTAGATATAGTGAACATCCATCCCTGGCGGAAGGCACGGCAACCCACTCCGGTATTCTTGCCTGGAGAATCCCCATGGACAGAGGAGCCTGGCAGGCTACAGTCCATGGAGTCACAAAGAGCTGGACACAACTGAGTGACTAAGTATATCACCCCATGTAGATACAAAATAAAAGGAATAGAAAGGAATTTTTCCCTTGTGATGAGAACTCTTAAAATGTACTCTCTTAACTTTGACATAAACAGCAATGTTAATTATATTTATCATGCTTTTATATTATATCCTGGTATTACAACTGAAATTTTGTACTTTTGACTGCCTTCATCTAATTTCTCTTTCCCCCACCCCCACCTCTGGTGACCATAAATATGATCTCTTTTTCTATGAGTTGGTTTGTTCCTTTTTGAAGTATGATTGACCTATAGCACCATGTTAGTTCCTGTTATACAACATCAGTTCAGTTCAGTCGCTCAGTCATGTCCGACTCATTGTGATCCCATGAACTGCAGCACGACAGGCCTCCTTGTCCATCACCAACTCCTGGAGCCTACCCAAGCTCATGTCCATTGTGTCAGTGATGCCATCCTACCATCTCATCCTCCATTGTCCCCTTCCCCTCCTGCCCTCAATCTTTCCATAGTGATTTGCATTTCTATACATTTCAAAATGATCGCCACAATAAATCTAGTTATCATGTCACCATATAAAGATATTACATGGTTACTGACTTTATTCCCCCTACACTGTACATTTCATATCTGTGACTCATTTATTTTGCAACTGGAAGTTTATACCTCTTAAACTTCCTCACTTGTTTCTCTCTTCCCCCTAAACCTCCTCCCCTCTGGGAAACACCGTTTCTTCTTTGCATCTACAACTCTGTCTCTGTTTTGTTATGTTTATTCATTTGTTTTTTTAGGCTCCACATATGAGTGAAATCATTCAGTATTTGTCTTTCTTTGACTTATTTCAGTTAACATAATGCTCTGTAGGTTTATCCATGTTGTCATAAAAGGCAACATTCTTTTTTATTCTTTTTTATGGTTGAGTAATATTCCATCATATACGTACCACATTTTTACACATTCATCTATCAATGGACACTTAGGTCGCTTCCATGTCTTTGTCTATTGTAAATAATGCTGCAATTAATATAGGGGTGCATATATCTATTCTACTTAGTGTTTTTGCTTTCTTTGGGCAAAATGGCCAACAGTGGAGTTGCTGAATCATATGACAGTTCTATTTTTAAGTTTTTTGAGGAATCTCCATACTGTTTTCCATAGTGGATGCATCAATTTACATTCCCACAGACAGGGCACAAAAGTTCCCTTTTCTCCACATCCTCATCAACACTTGCTATTTGTCATCTTTTTGGTAACAGCCATTCTGACAGGTGTAAGGTGAAATCTCATTGTGGCTTTGATTTGCACTTCCCTGATCATTAGTGACCTTGAGTGTCGTTCCACGTGTCTGCTGGCCATTTGTATGTCGTCTTTGAAAAAATGTCTATTCAGGTTCTCTGCTCACTTTTAATCAGATTTTCTTATATTGAGTTGTATGAGTTCTTTGTATATTTTGGATATTAACCCTCTATCAGATGTATCATTTACAAATATCTCCTCCCATTCAGTATGTGGCCTCTTCCTTTTGCAAAAGTTTCCTTTGCTGTGCAAAAGCTTTTTAGTTTGATGTAGCCCCATGTGCTTATTTTTGCTTTTGTTTCCCTTGCTTAGGGGGACATATGTAAAAAACAGTATTAAGACTGATATCAAAGAGCATACTACCTATGATTTCTTTTAGACATTTTATGGTTTCAGCTTTTACATTAAAGTCTTTAATCCACTGTGAATTTATTTTTGTATAGAGTATGAGAAAGTAGTCCAATTTGATTCTTTTGTACATAACTGCCCAGTGTTCCCAATATCATTTATTGAACAGGCTGTCTCTTCCCCATTGTATTTTCTTGCCTCCTTGGTCATAGATTAATTGTCCCAAAACTATCTTACTTTAAATGAATTCAATTTTCAGTATTTAATTTCCATATCTAGAATTCCACATCATTAAAACAAACCCATTCCATTTAAATTTCAAATATCTATTTAGCATCATATTGGCCAACATCCTAGGTGACTGACTAGATATTACCAGGAAGTGACTGTATTTCTGAGATTGTTGTTAGGTACATAGACTCAGAAAAGCTAACACCGATAATGCTGAGAATGTTGGATGTATCATTACTGAGGTCCCTTTGGCTGTTCAATTTATGCTTAAGTCATACAAAGGCCTATTGTTTTTGAATCCCATTTTGAAACAGATATACTATGAAGATCCTGAGTTGTCAGTGACCAGACAGTGGATCCTTTGATTTGGAAACGTTTTTATAATTAAGGAGATTTTAGAGAACTCTCACCCTAAATAAATGTTCTCTTATCAACTATGGGAGGACCAGACTGACAGATGCACACACACACAAAGCCACAACTAGCTAAAAGGCTCCTTTAACATAATTCAAGAACAGAAATCAGATTTAGAAACAAAATTAAAACCCACACCCACCATAAATCCCCCTCTACCATGTCCCTCCTACAAATGACCCAGTTGGAGGTTGACATTCAGAGCCTGGTAGCAAACATTATAAAGGCCTTCCCTCAGCAGTTTAATTGGGCTAAAATAGAACAATCTACTCAGAGGAATGCAGTCTCAAACCTTTGTCACACAATTTATAAAAAATATTACAAAGGCACACAGCTCTAAATTTGCAAATCTCAGTTCATAGGAGTCTTTTCCAATTTAGCTGAAAATCTTGTCTCTGATATAAAAAAAGTTAATTCAAAGTAATGGGGTTGGGTGGGCAGGCCAGGTCCTTAATGTTATTATTGAGGCTGTCATCTAATGCTTTGAAGAATTAAAAATAAATGGCCTTGCCTTATTAATCGAGTATTTACAAAAACGTAACTGTGATTCTAGAAGAATCCCAAAGCTCATCTATCTTTCTTACCAGTCCCAAAGCCTCCCCTATTCATCTCAAGATGCTTACAGATATTATAAAAAGTCAGAACGAGGAAAAGGAACTGTCCTGCCCTTAAGAAGAAACACTTAAACAGTAATTGCCTTAGGCCTCAGCTTCCTCAGACAAGCTCCTCTGAGCCCTCTTCTCAACTGAGGCCTCAACTTGGACCCGTTAAAAACTTCAGATTCTCAACATGAATAATTTTTCCACCTCCCATAAATCTCCTCCCTCAAAATACCTGTAAAATCTCAATGCTACCAAAAGAATCTGTTTGTCCCATCCAAAACCTTTTAATAGACAAACACGTTCTTGAAATATCCTTAGATTGTTATTTCACAAACTTGCATCTTTCCTCTCCCTCTCTGACACTTAAATCTTCTACCATTCAGCACTATCTTCGCAAGGATCTGAGAATCATCTCTATAAATGCAAACATTCAAGGACATAAATGTGGCTCTCAGCTGCAGAGATGCCTTGCTTTTACATGTACTATTGCCTCTTGTCATAAAATAGGAGAAATTTATTTCTCCTCCTGATATGCATCAATGAACACTCCTCTTAACAAACCCCCAATGGCTTTTTCCTTAGCACTCTCCAGCCTTTAAAAAGTAACTTTTTAGTCAACTGAAACAACTATCTGAGGTTGAATCATAGACTCCATAAGATTACATATCAGGGCAAACAGAAAAGCTCTTAAGGTTCTCTCCTACAAATATTGATTAAAAGTTTTATCCTTTATATGAAGCTAACAATTTGTTCCATCTTCAAGAAACATAANTTAGTCAACTGAAACAACTATCTGAGGTTGAATCATAGACTCCATAAGATTACATATCAGGGCAAACAGAAAAGCTCTTAAGGTTCTCTCCTACAAATATTGATTAAAAGTTTTATCCTTTATATGAAGCTAACAATTTGTTCCATCTTCAAGAAACATAAATTGAACAAAAGTAAGTCCAAGATGAAAACAAGCTCTTACATATACTAGTGAGTTTTGTATTACTGTGATAGTCTTTGCTATAATGTCTGTATTTGTAAGTAAGTCTTAGTCACTCAGTCACGTGCAACTCTGTGATCCCATGGACTGTAGCCCACCAGGCAGGTCCTCTGTCCATGGAATTTTCTGCAGAAGAATACTGGAGTGGGTTGCCATTCCCTTCTCCAGGGGATCTTCCCAACCCAGGGCTCAAACCCAGGTCTCTTGCATTGCAGGTGGATTCTTTATCATCTGAGCCACCAGGGAAGCCCTTATGTACTTGGGTCCCTTATGTATGTGTTTTTCTATGTATAGTATGTATATACACTATTTTCTTCCTCTGGATGGTTTTGCCAAATTAATTTATTAAATTCCTTAAAAGATTTCTATTCTCAATAAACTTTCTAGAAAACTAAGAGCTTATAAATTTAAATATTCCTAAAACCCCATGTCAGCAGGAAGAAGTTATAGAAGGCGGACTTTTCCCCCTAATGCCATAGATATGAAATGATGTTGGACAAGTGGGGATTTGTAAGCAGCTTTTTGGCCCTTTCCTGTTTGCCTATTTGTTTTACGAATGAGATCACGCAGCAATTTAACCTAATTCCTGGCTTAATGCTTTCCTGAGGGTACATGCTTTGCCTAACCTGTTGATTCTCTTCCAAGATTAAAAGAAGTAAGAATGAAGAGTTAAGTAGTTAAAAATGACTGGCTTTCTACTTGCAGCAGCCCTCAAGGCAGATCCTACAGGCAGATCACATAAGCAATATGCTATCTGAAGAGAAAGTCAGCCAGTCAGCGCCCGATGGAGAATGATGCAGAGCCCAACCTCCCGCCTTGCTCATTCACTGAGATTCTCTCCCCTTTTCCCCTTGAAAACTGTCATGGCTGGTCCCACCTAACACCAGTTCAAACAGCCATCATCCAAAGTCTACAAATAACAAATGCTGGAGTGGGTGTGAAGAAAAGGGAACCCTCCTACACTGTTGGTGGAAATGTAAGATGGTTCAGCCACTGTGGAAAACAGTATGGAGGTTTTTCAAAAAACTAAAAATAAAGTTACCATATGGTCCAGCAATCCTATTCCTGGACATATACTCAGACAAAACTGTAGTTCAAGAAGATATATGCACCCCTGTATTCACAGCAGCACTACTCACAATAATCAAAACATGGAAACAACCAAACGTGCATCAATAGGTGAATGGATAAAGAAGATGTGGTACATATACACAAAGCAATACTGGTGGTGGTGGTTTACTTGCTAAGTCGTGTCCAACTCTTTGTGCTCGCCAGTCTCCTCTGTCTGTGGGATTTCCCAGGCAACAGTACTGGAGTGGGTTGCCATTTCCTTCTCCAGGGGATCTTTCAGACCCAGGGATTGAATCAGAGTCTCCTGCTTTGCAGGAAGATTCTTTACCGACTGAGTCACTAGGGAAGCCCACAATGGAATACTAATCAGCCATAAAAAGGAAATAATACCATTTGCAGCATCATGGATGCAACTACAGATTATCATGCTAAGTGAAGTAAATCAGAAAGTGAAAGACAAATGCCATATGACATCACACGTATGAAATCTCAAATATGGCACAAATGAACCTACCTGCAAACCAGAAATAGGCTCACAGATATAGAGAACAGGCTTGTGGTTGCCAGGGGAGAGGAAGGTGAGGAAGAGAAGGACAGGGAGTTTGGGAATAGTAGATGTCAAGTATTATATATAGGGTGGATAAACCACAAGGTCCTACTGTATAACACAGGGAACTATATTCAATATCTTATAATAAACCATAATGGAAAAGAATATTAAAAAAAGAATGTTCACATGTGTATAACTGAGTCACTTTGCTGTAGAGCAGAGATTGGCATGACATTATAAATCAACTATATGTCAATTAAAAAATTAAATTTAAAAAACTGTCATGCCTGAGCAGAATCTTCCAATTTGGTATTGGGAGATGAATTTGCTTTCTCCCCAGACTGCTGGCTTTTCTGATTAAAGCAGTTTTTCCTTTCCACCCCATACTTGCCTCTCAAGTGTTGGTTTTTAAACAAAAGAAGAATGGAACTAGAGGAATCAACCTGCCTGACTTCAGGCTCTACTACAAAGCCACAGCCATCAAGACAGTATAGTACTGGCACAAAGACAGAAATATAGATGAATGGAACAAAATAGAAAGCCCAGATATAAATCCATGCACCTATGGACACCTTATTTTCAACAAAGGAGGCAAGAATATACAGTGGAGAAGACAATCTCTTTAACAAGTGGTGCTGGGAAAACTGGTCAACCCACTTGTAAAAGAATGAAACTAGAACACTTTCTAACACGGTACATAAAAATAAACTCAAAATGGATAAAAGATCTAAACGTAAGACCAGAAACTATAAAACTCCTAGA
>SJYS01017012.1:70634-83768 GCA_006410695.1 Philantomba maxwellii | reverse complement strand
TAGCAAAGTACTGCTCAAAATTTTCCAAGCCAAGCTTCAACAGTATGTGAACCATGAACTTCCAGATGTTCAAGCTGGATTTAGAAAAGGCAGAGGAAGCAGAGATCAAATTGCCAACATCCGTTGGATCATTGAAAAAGCAAGAGTTCCAGAAAAACATCTGCTTTATTGACTACACCAAAGTCTTTGACTGTGTGGATCACAACAAACTGGAAAATTCTGAAAGAGATGGGAATACCAGACCACCTGACCTGGCTCCTGGGAAATCTGTATGCGGGTCAGGAAGCAACAGTTAGAACTGGACATGGAACAACAGACTGGTTCCAAATTGGGAAAGGAGTACGTTAAGGCTGTATATTATCATCCTGCTTATTTAATTTCTATGCAGACTACATCATGAGAAATGCTGGGCTGGATGAAGCACAAGTTGGAATCAAGAATGCCGGGAGAAATATCAATAACCTCAGATATGCAGATGACACCACACTCACAGCAGAAAGGGAAGAAGAACTAAAGAGCCTCTTGATGAAAGAGGAGAATGAAAAAGTTGGCTTAAAACTCAACATTCAGAAAGCTAAGATCACGGCATCTGGTCCCATCACNATGCTGGGCTGGATGAAGCACAAGTTGGAATCAAGAATGCCGGGAGAAATATCAATAACCTCAGATATGCAGATGACACCACACTCACAGCAGAAAGGGAAGAAGAACTAAAGAGCCTCTTGATGAAAGAGGAGAATGAAAAAGTTGGCTTAAAACTCAACATTCAGAAAGCTAAGATCACGGCATCTGGTCCCATCACTTCATGGCAAATAGATGGGGAAACGATGGAAACAGTGACAAACTTTATTTTCTTGGTCTCCAAAGTCACTGCAGGTGGTGACTGCAGCCATGAAATTCAAAGACGCTTGCTCCTTGGAAGAAAACCTATGATAGACCTGACAGCATATTAAAAAGCAGAGACATTACTTTGCCAGCAAAGTTTCATCTAGTCAAAGCTTTGGTTTTTCCAGTAGTCATGTATGGATGTGAGAGTTGGACTATAAAAAAAGCTGAGCACCAAAGAACTGATGGTTTTGAACTGTGGTTTAGGAGAAGACCCTTGAGAGTCCCTTGGACAGCAAGGAGATCCAACCAGTCTGTCCTAAAGGAAATCAGTCCTGAATATTCATTGGAAGGACTGATGCTGAAGCTGAAACTCCAATACTTTGGTCACCTGATGTGAAGAACTGACTCATTTGAAAAGACCCTGATGCTTGGAAAGATTGAAGGTGGGAGGAGAAGGGGATGACAGAGGTTGAGATGGTTGGATGGCATCACTGACTCAATGGACATGAGTTTGTGTAAACTGTGGGATTGGTGATGGACGGGGAAGCCTGGTGTGCTGCAGTCCGTGGGGTCACAGAGTCGGACATGACTGAGGAAATGAACTGAACTGACTGAAGCATTTAGAATTCTAACCTCTTTGTTTAGATCTCATATATAGGCTATCTGACCATTTCCCAGCTTCTGCTTTGTTAAACTTACTGTGTTCAGTTATTGGCCAACAAGTACTTTAAATGGTACAAAGATACTCTTTTTCCTTAGTAAACTTTGTTCTTAGTAAACTGTGTTTAAATTAAACTAGGATGGGAGGAAATGTTTGATGGGGAATTAACTATTGGTCATCACTTCTAATTCCTGATAAATAATACAAGACCTGATTGTGTATGTGTCCCCTAGTTTTAGTTTTTCCATGTTTGTTTATAAATATGCTTAAGAGGTTTCTCTTTGTTGAATAAGTTTTCCTCAGGATTGCTTCTCTTACAAACATATTAGAAAGAAGAAAAAAAGGTTGTGCTTATGCTCTAAAACTTGTATTATTTAGGACTGTTGAAGCAAAAGTCAGGACATCACAAATCTGCAAGATGTCAGAACTAAATCCTACCCTTTCAAAATGATGGAATCATAAGTCTCATTTTATTTTTATGATTTGGCTTTTATGTTATGAGTATTTCAATGTCTCTCCCATGCCAAAAACACAAAATCGTACACCCATGCTCTCCAATTTGTTTCTTTCTTTGGTAATTTGTGACTACATATTGACACTGACCTTGAAATGTTCCTGTTGCTGTTTTAAATCTCATGTCAGTGGAGAAGAAATTGAAATCTGGTTTCCACATTTGTGTCTGGTTTTCTGTAATTGTCCAAAATCTGACATTATCCCAGAAATGCTGATTGGGAGGTTATGAGACAGTATTGTGCCCAAGACTAATTTATGAAGAGAGAAATTTGCTCCAAATTATTCCCCATATTTTTCTGTACCTCAAAAAATTAAACTCAGTTTAACCCAACTTTATACTATACCAGTAACATCCTTGGTTCTAGGCCCAAATAAAAATTTTTAAGTAAAAACAATCATTATGATAGTCCATTTCCACACATTCTTGATGAGAGCTTGCTCAGGTCCTCAGAAGCAGCATTCTGTTCCAGTATATTCTGTCAAGCTATTGTTGTCCTCAACAACAGGGACAGGCGAAAACAACAACCTTGCTGGTTCAAAAACATTTATGTTTTACAAGCATCTGAAAAGAATTTCAAACAAGCTAACTTTTGTTTCTAATTATACATCTAAAGAAATGTGCCATTTAAAACATAGGTAGAAGTTTTCTTTTGTTATTATTAATGTGGCTTTAATTTATAGCTACCATTTGTTCACTAAGCACAGTAACACAACAAAATAATTAGGATATCAGCTTTGAGGATCTCATTTCACAAAAGGAAAAATGAGCACACATTTGATGACATATCCATTACTCAGACTCAACAGAACCAATTTCTTTTGCATGCACTGACACAGACTTCATGGGAAATCAAAAACATTAAATTGTCTTGCTGACCTACTCAGCTGTTCTTTAAACTACATTAGTAGTTTAGTAAAAACATTAGTAAAAACAATTGTTGACCTTACGAGGATCCAGTTACATTTGCCTGACAATTTCTCTGGATGAGCTTATTTCTGTTTTCACTTATGTCTTTGTTATATAGCTATTTGCCTTATTGACTGACTTGCAACAGAATACACTACCTTGGGACTTGTAACACATATAAGCTTATAAAATCCGTATGAACACTGGTAAGTAAAAGTGAGGTCACCAGTTTTCTCAGCCTTTGCAAACAATTTGAGTAACCAATAGACTTAAAAGATCTATGAAACAAGCATTTCTATCAACTGCAGTTTTAGTGCTATATTGAACTGAGTGTTTCCTCCCTTTGTAATAAAAGAGTAAATGCTGCTAATCCCTTTGCTTCTAATGGTGGTTAAACACAAAACTTTCATCTTTCTTATAAACACAGCTGTTGTCCTATCAGTAAGCCAAATCCAGACAAGATTAGACTTTGGCCAAAATTAAGGTTAATCTCTGCAACCATCTGAAGAAGAGCTTTCTAATACTGTTTTAGGAAATCTGGTTTTGAGACTGTATCAAGGAAATCAGACCCAGACAACTAACTTCCAAATAAGCCAGAGGCAACTAGTGGTAAATTAGACCACAGTGATAAAGAAGGTAGAGACTCTAAACAAATTTTTGGTTCATTTTTACTTAGACTATAACTGTAAGAAGTTAATTTCTTAGTTGACATTTAAGTTTAAACCAGACCAATACAAATTATTTTAAAATAACTTTCAATGACCTTTTCTTACTTTAATGTTTCTTTGTTTAATTGCTAGTTCTTTCTTCCACTAGGACTAATGAAAACTAGGTGTTTATTTTTATTCTGTGATCTAATGGATGCTGGCAATTTGGTCTCTGGTTCCTCTGCCTTTTCTAAATCCGGCTTGTACATCTAGAGGTACTAGGTTCACATACTATTGAAGCCTAGGTGGAAGGATTTTGAGCATTACCTTGCTAGCATGTGGAAAGAGTGCAATTGTACAATAGTTTGAACATCCTTTGGCATTACTTTCTTTGGAATTGCAATGAAAACAGCTTTTCCAGTCCTATAGTCACTACTGAGTTTTCAAATTTTGATGGCATATTCAGTGCAGTCCTTAAACAGCATTATCTTTTAGGATTTGCCGACATCCAGTGGATCATAGAAAAAGCAAGGAAATTCCTGAAAAACATCTATTTCTGCTTCATTGACTATGCTGAAGCCTTTGACTGTGTTTTTCACAACAAACTGTGGAATATTCTTAAAGAAATGAGAATCAGTTCAGTTCAGTTGCTCAGTCATGTCCGACTCTTTGCGACCCCATGAATCGCAGCACACCAAGNTGACACTGTTTCCACTGTTTCCCCATCTATTTCCCATGAAGTGATGGGACCAGATGCCATGATCTTCGTTTTCTGAATGTTGAGCTTTAAGCCAACTTTTTCGCTCTCCTCTTTCACTTTCATCAAGAGGCTTTTTAGCTCCTCTTCACTTTCTGCTACCAAACCCTTTAAAAAGCTGGCTTAAAACTCAACATTCAAAAAGCTAAAATCATTGCAGCCAGTCCCATTACTTCATGGCAAATAGATGGGGAAACAATGGAAACCATGACAAACTTTATTTTCCTGGGCTCCAAAATCACTGCAGATGGTGACTGCAGCCATGATTAAAAGACGCTTGCTCCTTAGAAGAAAAGCTATGACAGACCTAGACAGCATATTAAAAAGAAAAGCAGAGACATTACTTTGCCAGCAAAGGTTCACAAAGTCAAAGCTATCGTTTTTCCAGTAGTCATGTATAGATGTGAGAGACCACAAAGAAGTATGAGTGCAGAAGAATGAATGCTTTTGAACTGTAGTGTTGGAGAAGACTCTTGAGAGTCAATGAGGACTCTTGGACTGCAACGTGGTCAAAACCTGACAATCCTAAAGTAAATCAATCCTGAATATTCATTGGAAGGATTGATGCTGAAGCTGAAGCTCCAACAATTTGGCCACCTGATGCGAAGAGCTGACTCATTAGAAAAGTCCCTGATGCTGGGAAAGATTGAAGGCAGGAGAAGAGGATGACAGAGGACAAGATGGTTGGATGGACATGAGTTTGAGCAAGCTCTGGGAGATGGTGAAGGACAGGGAAGCCTGGAGTGCTGCGGTCCATGGGGTCACAGAGTCGGACATGACTGAGCAACTGGACAACAACAATACCAGACCACCTTATCTGTCTCCAGAGAAACCTATATGCAGGTCAAGAAGCAACAGTTAAAACCAGACATGAAACAACGGACTCATTCAAAGTTGGGAAAGGAATACATCAAGGTTGTATATTGTCACCCTGCTTATTTAACTTATATGTAGACTACATCATGAGAAATGCCACACTGGATGAATCACAAGCTGGAATCAAGATTTCTGGAAGAAATATCAACAACCTCAGATATGCAGATGATAACACTCTAATGGTAGAAAGCAAAAAGGAACTAAAGAGCTTTTTGATGAGGGTGAAAAAGGAGAGTGAAAAGGGTGCCTTAAAACTGAACATTTAAAAAATGTGGCATCTGGTCCCATCACTTAATGGCAGATAGATAGGGGAAAAGTGGAAACAGTAGCAGATTTATTTTCTTGGGCTCAAAAATCACTGTGAGTGCAGCCATAAAATTAAAAGATGCTTGCTCCTTGCAAGAAAAGCTATGACAAACTTAGACAGTGTATTAATAAGCAGAGACATCACTTTGCCAACAAAGATCCATTTAGTCAAAGCTATGGTTTTTCCAGTAGTCGTGTACAGATGCAAGAGTTGGACTGTAAAGAAAGCTGAGTACCGAAGAATTGGTGCTTTTGAACTGTTGTGTTGGAGAAGGCTCTTGAGAGTCCCTTGAACTGCAACGAGATCAAGCCAGTCCATCCTAAAGGAAATCAATCCTGAATATTCACTGGAAAGACTGATGCTGAAGATGAAGCTCCAATAATTTGGCCACCTGATGCGAAGAGCCGACTCATTAGAAAAGACCCTGATGCTGGGAAAGATTGAAGGCAGGNAGCCAGTCCATCCTAAAGGAAATCAATCCTGAATATTCACTGGAAAGACTGATGCTGAAGATGAAGCTCCAATAATTTGGCCACCTGATGCGAAGAGCCGACTCATTAGAAAAGACCCTGATGCTGGGAAAGATTGAAGGCAGGAGGAGAAGGGAGAAACAGAGGATGAGACGGTTGGATGGCATCACTAACTTGATAGACATGAGTTTGTGCAAACTCTGGGAGATGGTGAATGACAGGGAATCCTGGAGTGCTGCCATTCATGGGGTGACAAAGAGCCAGAAATGACTTAGAGACTGAACAACAACAACAGGGTTTATATATAACAGATAAAATAATCAGATACACTTTATTATGAAAGTGAAAGTCAGTCAGTTGTGTCTGACTCTTTGTCACCCCATAGAATAGTCCATGGAATTCTCCAGGCCAGTATACTGGAGTGGGTAGCTGTTCCCTTCTCCAGGAGATCCTCCCTACCCAAGGATTGAACCCAAGTCTCCCAAACTGCAGGTGGATTCTCTACCAGGTGAGCCACCAGGGAAGCCCATGTTTTATTATAATTATTGTATAATAGCTTGCCTCACTTTGGTTTCCAGCCTACCGAAAAAGGGGGTGGGGGGAGAGGGTTTCATTAAGATATAAATTCTCTGGCACTTTAGATACTTTGCTAAATGTTCTGTAGGACTGATCCTCCTGAAAATTGGACACAAGTGCCTCAAGCTGTGTTGTGAACAGCTAACTTTGCTTCGTTCTCTCCGAATTATGTACTAAAGAGAACATTTGTGGGAGCATCCTTCACTTGAAATCTGTAGAGTTCTAATGAGATTTCCCTGGGAAAGTACAAACCTGATCATATATACAGCTAGCTGCTTCAGAGGTCTCACCCCATCCTGGACCTCCCCACCACAAGTACATTAACCCATGTACTTGGACCCATTTAGCAATTATGAAATTCTGTCAGTGTTTTTGACCTATTCCTTTCCCTATCATTCTACCCACCTACCACAGTAACTAAGATGTATTTGCATGTGTGTATAATCTTTACAAAACCCTGGGTCATTGCTTCCCAACCTGTTGATCACAAATAACTGGGAGAATATGAAAGTATTGGAAGAGTTTCTGAATCATCTTACTACTATCATAATCCTCTTCTTCCTTGGAAGCTGTGAACTCCTGGGGTCCTAAGATAACATAGATGGCCCCCAAATCAAACTGCCCACATAATTCTAACATGTTGACCTAAAGTGTCCTGTCATTTCCCACTTCCTCCCCCAAAACACCCATTAACAGTAGAAGGAATGAGCCTGCCAGTGAGGCCTTCCCTCCAGTTCAAAGAGACTGGCTTTTGAAGATCTCATTCAGAATTCTTGAGAGGGTTAAAAAGTTCCCAGATACATCAAGGTGTGCCTGTCATCTTGATATCTATTTTGTGACCCAAGGTTTGGCTCGAGTTCAGATGAAAGCTAGAATAATTTATCCCTGCCTATGTACTATGTAAGGCAAGATTTTCTAAAGCAGGATATATTACAGGAAAATGAGCAGGACCTGGCCTAGAAAATAAAAGGAATTGAAATACTATCTTTGAATGGAAACTTGGGATTTTAAGATGAATTTCCAATATAGTTAACCCATTTCCATTTAATATTCTCACTTTAAATGCTCAACAATGTATATGTATTTATTCAGCAAATATTAAATATCAAGCCACAATAATCTGGGGTTCCTCAATATATATTTTTCTATTAAAAACAGCTTTTCATGCTGTAAAATATTGTGAACCACTTTCCTAGACTAATTGGCTCATAGCTTCTGGCCCAGTCATTTTTTAAAGGGTAACAGAAAAGGTTCTAACATGATCATTTTGAATTCTGAAAACAAGGCTACATGAAGGCATGTTGACATTGAACTTACAGAGTAGTGTTAAGTGATTTTATGAGGTTGTGATTCAAAATAACCTAACTGCTTTAAGGAGTCCAGGTGCTGAGTCATTTACTGAAACTACTAGAGGAGATTAATTAGAAGCAGCTGATAGTGGCATCATTTGCTCCTTTTTTTTTTTTTAATAAATGGAGAAAGTTATTATGTGAAGAAGACAGGGTACTATAGAAGGTGTACAAAGCTAATGACTGAAGCCTTCCTCATTAATACCCCCACCAATGTGGAAAAGAAAAAAATCTGATTTAGGAATTCAAGATAAAAATACCTTGGCTCTATCAAAATGGTAATGGCTAGTTCTAAGAAGAGTGATTGTGGGTTACATTCTTCCTTCCTATGCTTTTTTCTTTATGTTTTCCATAAATAAATATTTCACTTTTAATAATAAGTTCTTAACTTAAAAATAAGCAGATTCTGCTATCATGTGCATGGCTCTGTAATAGGTATAAGGGTATAAAGAAATGGACTCCTTGGACTGCAAGATCAAACCAGTCAACCCTAAAGGAAAACAATCCTGAATATTCATTGGAAGGACTGATGCTGAAGCTGAAGCCCCAATACTTTGGCCACCTGATGCGAATAGCTGACTCATCTGAAAAGACCCTGATGCTGGGAAAGATTGAAGGCAGGAGGAGATGGGGATGACAGAGGATGAAATGGTTGGATGACGTCACTGACTCAATGGACATGAGTTTGAGCAAACTCCAGGAGATGGTTAAGGACGGAATTCTGGCGTGCTGCAGTCCATGGGATCACAAAGAGTCAGACACGACTGAGCAACTAAACAACAACAATAAAGAAATGGAAACTGGCCTGTGATCTCAAGGAAATTACAAAGAGGTTAACAATACCACATGGTCACAATGTGTTAGGTATCAAATGAGTGATGAAAGCAAGTTGCTTTATGGACTAAAAGAGAAGTGACAGTTTAGAAGACACTTTGATGGGAGGACACCAGTTCTTCAGAAGTGGGGTGCAATGTTTTCAGTTCAGTTCAGTTGCTCAGTCATGTCCGACTCTTTGCGACCCCATGAACTGCAGCACTCCAGGCCTCCCTGTCCATCACCAACTCCCAGAGTTCACTCAAACTCACAACCATTGAGTCGGTGATGCCATTCAGCCATCTCATCCTCGGTCGTCCCCTTCTCCTCCTGCCCCCAATCCCTCCCAGCATCAGAGTCTTTTCCAATGAGTCAACTCTTCGCGTGAGGTGGCCAAAGTACTGGAGTTTCAGATTTAGCATCATTCCTTCCAAAGAACAGCCAGGACCAATCTCCTTTAGAATGGACTGGTCGGATCTCCTTGCAGTCCAAGGGCCTCTCGAGAGTCTTCAACACCACAGTTCAAAAGCATCAATTCTTCGGTGCTCAGCTTTCTTCACCGTCCAACTCTCACATCCATACATGACTACTGGAAAAAACATTGCCTTGACTAGATGGACCTTTGTTGGCAAAGCAATGTTTTAGGGGTTATTAAAACAGGAGGCTTAATTGAGAGTCTGGATAAGGGATGATTAGACCCTGTCTCCTAAATGCCCTCCCCATGGTTTCCATAGCCAGGCAGCTACTCCTTCCCCTCTGATCACTTCTTGAGAAACTGAATGAGGCTCTAGATCCAGAAATGAGGTGCCTTTCTGAANTGGACCTTTGTTGGCAAAGCAATGTTTTAGGGGTTATTAAAACAGGAGGCTTAATTGAGAGTCTGGATAAGGGATGATTAGACCCTGTCTCCTAAATGCCCTCCCCATGGTTTCCATAGCCAGGCAGCTACTCCTTCCCCTCTGATCACTTCTTGAGAAACTGAATGAGGCTCTAGATCCAGAAATGAGGTGCCTTTCTGAAACTGTTACCTGAAAGGTCATATAATGAAGGTGAGTGTTCTGTGTTTTCTTGGATTCTGTCATTGTCTTTTTAGCACATATTCATCACATAAAGTTATATTAATTATATGTATTAATTATATGTATATGTATATATATATATACTCACACATATAAACTTCTGTATCCCTGAAGCTCTGACATTTGTGGACTTAAAGATTCTGGGAAAGACAAGCATCTACCAGGACTAGCTAATTCCCAAAGTTAGTCAAACAATTTACTTGCAAGCACGTTTTTCATACACAAACCAACCAATCTGAGACCATTACCCCCAACCACCTCCTTATCTAAACTTTTACACCAAGCCAATATTTCCCCTGCCATAATTAAACCCAGGGCAAGATAAAGACAAAAGGGACAACTCCTGTGCCCTAAACCCACTGGAATTATTCACACCAGCCAGCCTTCACTTGTTTCTCCTATCCTGCCTTGTCTTTCAACCACAGAAGTCACAATAAAGGATATGGCATAGGCTTTCCCCTGGCTCTTGCTTCTGTCTTCCTCCCAACCAAAATTTGGGGTTTCCCCTACAACCTGTGTGGCATCACAGGTCCCCTTCTCTTGGGAAACATAAGTAACATTCTTTCAATGGTAATTACCATTCAATCATCACTCATCAACTACATAAGTTAAAGTCCCAGGGTACAACATAGCAAAAGGACCTTCCCCTACTAAGCAAGTTTTCTTAATCATTAGGCTATATGCTGTTTTATTGCCCCCCCAACTGTAAATATATCCAGATATCTTCTCCTGAGGTAATCCACTTTTTAGGGACTACTGCCTACAAAAGCCTACAACTCAACTTTGTAGGCACAATTAAAAGAAGGAGCCTAAAACAATGGATTCTTAACTAGGTTAGGTTATATCTAGCCTAGAATGAATAAAGAGGCTAGAATTCCTTTACTTAACCAAGTCCCAATAGATGATTGAATCCGCCTGCAATGCAGGAGACCCTGGTTCAATTCCTGGGTCAGAAGGATCCCCTGGAGAAGGCATAGGCTACCCAGTTCTGTATTCTTGGGCTTCCGTGGTGGCTCAATGGTAAAGAATCTACCTGCAATGCAGGAGACCTGGGTTCGACCTCTGGGTTGGAAAGATCACCTGGAGGAGGGCATGGCAATCCACTCCAGTATTCTTGCCTGGAGAATCCCCACAGACAGAGAAGCCTGGCGGGCTACATTCTATGGGATCACAATGAATTGGACACATCTGAGTGATCTAAGCACAGCAGCACTCCTGGGGGAAGGGAGGAGCAGGATAGGGGGTATTTAAATTTATTTTCCCACTATGCTGAACCAACACTATACTCCTCTAATTGTTCATCCTGAAGCAGAGCAGAAAGAAAAACAAAAAAATAGGAACCCAGTCTTCTCATTTCCCCCACCTAAGAACTGATTCATGATAAAAGTGACTTTCTAGTTAATTGCTATGAAAACAAAGACAACTATTAAAAGATTCTTAAATACTTATTAATTTAATGGATATATGCAGGTGGCACTTAAAATGCCTGACTCCTCAAATCAGTATTCATTACAATTCACTTGCTTTGTCTCCAGAATTTAATACAATAAGTGAAATCCAATGAGAGAAACTCTAGAGGAAAGATTATATATTTCAGAGGATTTCTGGCAGTTGTCCAAAACTTCTAGATATTGTTTTTAACAGCCCTGGAAATTCAGTTAAGTTGTGAGTGGCACTGCTGTCAGGAGCTATGGATGATTGATGAACAGTAATGATCAAGGATCCTAGGAGATGGAGAGACACTCCCACTTTTCTGTTAACTAGAAATTACATCTCATAGCATTATATTTCTTTTCTTTTTTAAAGAGAACTTTGAAAAAAACATTTTTGTCAATCGTCCAACTTAGGATAACGTTTCTATAGTTCTCTGCTGCTGCTGCTAAGTCGCTTCGGTCATGTCCGACTCTGTGCGACCCCATAGACGGCAGCCCACCAGGCTCCCCCATCCGTGGGATTCTCCAGGCAAGAACACTGGAGTGGGTTGCCATTTCCTTCTCCAATGCATAGTTTTCTATATAGATACATATGCTAAACCTCATTCAATCTTTGTATTCACCACAAGGCCTAGCAGAGTATCTGGCACTTAATTTTTTTTTTTTTAATTAACGAATAACTTAGCTGCATATATAACACACCAGACTAAGCAGGGATAAACTCAAACAGACCCCACGGTTTACTTTTTTATTTTGGAGTGGGGGCAGACTGGAGGTAGGTAGTTAAGACTTTGCTAGACTACAGCCTTGCTCCACCCGACCCCGCCTTGTTCGACGTCACAATCCGGAGCTGGAACTACCATTCCCAGAATGCCGTGCGAATGGGCCGGCTCTCTGGAAGGCGCCGAGTGATTGGCGGGAGGAGGCGTTTCCTTCCGGCGTTTCCCCGGACCGGGAGGCGTGGACTAGGAGAGGCGTTCGGACGCTATTACCGGGTTGGGCGGGCCGGGCTGGGGAGGGGTTTGGGGGTGAGCCCTGAGTCCCCCGCCCGCTGAGGAGATGGATGAGGATGGGCTTCCTCTCATGGGCTCAGGCATAGACCTGACTAAGGTTTGTAAAGATGGAGTTGGATTTCGGCGACCTGGGAGGAGAATGGGGAAGGGACGCTGGGTTCCCAGAAGACCCCACCTCTCTGCCCAACCCTGGCTTGTGCGTGTCCTCCCCGTCTCTTGGGAGGGAGGGTTCCACAGTTCACCTTAAAAAGGGGTCCTTCCCGAGCCTTCTAAGGTGGGGCGGGAGTAGTATGCCTCTCCTCTCCTTCCCTTCCCGAGTCACGAGTTCTTAGGATCAAGGGTAAGAACTCTTACCCGTTCCGACCTCTAACCCCACCTCTTTTATATTTAGCCCTTCAGTTTTCCGTGTGTTTGTGTGTGTTGCCTTTACCTGCAAAAGTTCGCATCTGTGAATCCAGAACCCGTTCTTAAACTTTGCAGCCTCTGTCATTTTGGACACCCCACCCCCACAGTTTAGGAAAACAAGTTAATGACTATTCGCAGTACTTCCAGTAACTATCACACAGGAGAACGCCTCCTTATTATTAATATCAAGGTGATTTCGTGCTGTACATTTCGTCCTGTACGGATCATGTTTATTTTTACGTGTAACAGGTGCCAGCTATTCAACAGAAAAGAACCGTGGCTTTTCTAAACCAGTTTGTGGTGCACACTGTACAGTTCCTCAACCGCTTTTCTACAGTTTGTGAGGAGGTAGGTCCTTTGATACTGGTTTAATGAGTGGCCCAGTGTCGCCTTGCACTTTAGAAGGTAACAAATGAGTAAAGTAAGAATTACGGTGTATGCAATCAGGTACTATGACCTCCTGTCCCCCAGTTATTGTGTTGACATAGCTTAAATTCTCT
>SJYS01017012.1:14512-53225 GCA_006410695.1 Philantomba maxwellii | reverse complement strand
GATGTTGGCAATTTGATCTCTGGTTCCTCTGCCTTTTCTAAAACCAGCTTGAACATCAGGGAGTTCACGGTTCACATATTGCTAAAGCCTGGCTTGCAGAATTTTGAGCATTAAGGGACCCAGAAAACCAGAGAAACAAAGGGCAAAGAAACAATGAGACAAAAAAATATCAAGGAGTGATATTGTGATGAAAATTGAATCAAGTATCTGCTCACAAGTTGAGGGTTACTTTAATTTGGAAGCCATTGGACATGTCCACAAAGAAGTGATACTTAAGTTATTGGTAATTAGTAGAAAAGTGCTGTGTCTGATGCATGCATTCAGATTTCTAATGCTGGACAGTCACTGTGCAGCCCTGTGTGTTCCTCAGTTCCTTTCATGGACTAATAGGATGAGAGCTGACCTGTGATCCTAACACCAAACCTAACCGGGCTCTACATTACTGTGGACTTCNAAGTTATTGGTAATTAGTAGAAAAGTGCTGTGTCTGATGCATGCATTCAGATTTCTAATGCTGGACAGTCACTGTGCAGCCCTGTGTGTTCCTCAGTTCCTTTCATGGACTAATAGGATGAGAGCTGACCTGTGATCCTAACACCAAACCTAACCGGGCTCTACATTACTGTGGACTTCTTTTCACCTCTTCTCTGTTATAAACTCTGTATATGATCCCCTTGTTTATGTGTCTGGTTAATGCTGGCTTATTGGAAATTCAGCCATGTGTCCATGCCCATCCCTGTCCTTGAGTGCTGCAGAATCTTCCAATTTCTGTGTGGTGTATGGCAAGTGGTAGATATCTGGATTGAGACCATGTCTGTGACATTCCATTCTGAGGCCTCCTGTCAAGCTGAGGCTTCTTTCCTGGTTTCCTCTCAGGGTCTGGCTCCCGTGATAAATGTTCCAAAAGAGAGTGCACTGTGACCGGGGCCAGGCTTGTGATCATTGGTTAAAAAGAGATTAGAGAGAGATGTGACCCTTACATGAATTAATATTAAAGGATCACAAATTTAAGATGTCCCAACTACAAATTTGAAAACTTGCTTAATATAGAAATTATGCAAAAATGATAGGACTACTTGAATTTAAATATTTGAATAGGTAAGTCACAGAAGAGGAAATTAAACTGATAAATATATACAATATGCTCATATTTATTGTAATCCAGGATATGCAAAAGACCATATCAAATACTGCTTTTGACATGATCAGATTCGGAAAATTAAAGTAGGTAAATTCACTGCTGGCAAAATGGCTGGAAAAATGTGCTCCTATTTTCTGTTTCTGTTAACTCTAATTTTTAGATTCTTTTGGGTATCATCTAATAAAAATATATATGATTTATTTAAAAAACCTCTGGCAATCTAGAGCATGGATATAAAATACTTAATAAGGGTACACGAATAAACCTATCAGTGGCTTCATGACTGGTAGTAGTAAAAAACCAGAAATAATCTCAATTTCCATCAATAAGGAATGATAGGGTCAATTAGGAGTTAAAGAAGCCACTGGAAGGAATGATTCAGGTCTATAGTGGTTGACTTTGATTTCAAAGATGTATTGCTATGTGCACAATGAGGACAGATAGTCCAAAATGTAACGCTATTTGGTATACCATTTTGTAAGAAACATATATATTAACTACATTTGCATATATACACATTTGTCTATGATAAAGGGAACATGGAGCAATTCACTTAACAGTTGCTTTTTGGTAGTGCTAATAGTGATAATATGGCATGGAGGAGAAAGAGTTCATATGTGTGGAAAAGTGTTTAGCAAAGATAGTATTTGATCGTAATTTCAGTTATTATGTTAGATGGTCTGGTTAGATATACTTTCAGTCTTGGTTTCATAATAAAAAAATTTTAAAGAATCGAGTAATGCAAAAGAGCAGTAGTAAAAAGTTCTGGAGATAATTATAGATTTGAATTGTTAATTGGATTTAATTTTAATTTGAGAATATGGATTTAATTGGCTTTTTTGGACTACTTTACCTAAAACTGTAAATTCACTTTCCATTTCCCACTCTTTCTTTCTTCTCTCCTGTATTATTATTTATTACTCACTACATTATTCATTATACCTTACATACAACATATTCATTTCCTCTCTGCTTTCCTTCTTTCTTTCCTATCTACTTTTTATGTACGAATTTCCACAATAGGTTGTATGGCATGGAATTTTTGTGTGTTTTCGTCATTGCTGTTTCTCTAATGTCTAATCCTCAATGTGTGTTTGTAGAATGAATGAATGATAAGTGGATTCATTAACAAATGTTAGTTTAACTATCTATTTTCATTCTCTTTGACTTGGAAAATTTTCACAAGACACATTTAAATCCAGAGAGACCATATCAGTGTTTGGTGCTCTCTGTGTGACTGTCATCTGATCTTATCTATGTGTAGGATGGAGGCCATAGCTTGAAGAATGCACAACAACAGAGGATGCTTCTTCAATCAGGCTGCTCTGCTCTGCTTAATTCCCTTTGAGGTGACTTAGGGCTGAGTAAGCTTTCGGAGTCTCTGAGAGGAGCACTGCTGATGTGAATAAATCAGGCAGGCTGGCTGTGGGCCTGGTAATCATGGTGTCGGTGGATGTACAAGGTAAGGGACAGTCTAGAGGAGAAACTGATGGCTGTAAAATCTTTAATATGGCAAACTCTTGAATTAAAGCCTGTGTCAGAATGAAGGTATTGACATTATGGTTTACAAGAGCCTCTGGCTGTGCTGTTGATTCTCCAGTGGTTTCTCTGAGTACTAACACTGCCAGGTTAGCTGGCATTTACTAACCCGGATTCTGGTCTGGCAGCTTAAGATTGGTGCCCTCTGCCTGTATAATGTCAGGATGTGGAATCGTGGAGTCAGAGTCTTGCCTTCCTCCGGGCTCTGAAAATTTCCTTTATGTACACCTTGCTCTGCAATTGACCATCATGAAGATGTTGGCACTATTTCCACTGATGGCAGTTTCCACCATCCTGGTTTCTGGCCATAAATAAAGATTATTATCTGGAAGTGAGGTCTGGAGGAACAGTCCATCAAGATAATGAACTCTGTGTAGACATGGCTTGGGAGGGCCTAGAATGCTGGTCCCTCCTGTCCTCTACTTCACTCCCCTGTTCCATCACAACAGAGTTGACTTTACACTTTGGGTTTTCCAAATTCCGTCAGATGTTTAGTCAGTTCTGACCTTTGAGCCCAGTTTTACGATCAGAGGCTGCAAAATCTGTTTAAGAGCATAAATCAGAGGTTTATTTCAGGAAAGCAAAAGTGACCACATACTATGCTTTTGTAGGATTATATGTTATCTGTGGATGTTTCCGCCTTCAGCGTGTGCACCAAAGACTAGTTATTCATCTGTGGGAGCCTGCACCACTGCCTATGTTCTTCTTTCCACACCCAAAACTGGTGTTCAACTAACATACTATTTTTCATTTTTCTCTTTCAGAGGATACAACAGAAGTTCCTACTGATACTTCTCCTGATGAGTCTGTACTTGCACTTCATCTCCTTCCTGCAATGACCATTTTCCATCTCAACCTCATGTCAGAGCTTCCATGGTGGAGAGGTTATAAGGAATCCTAAGCACAACCCTGGGAAAACCTTCTTCCTGATTCAAAAATTCATGATGAATATAGAAAATCTATATATTTCTTACATGTTATTCAATAATATGAAGTCTCTGTCATGAATTTATATTAATTTTGGATCAGTCATTTATTTTTTCTATCAGAAAGGCCAGGAGAATGTGATCTGAGCTTGTGGCCTGAGAATTTTGGGCAAGTTCATGTAAGAGTCTTTCTGATGACACTATATTGAAGGGCTGATTATTTGACCAGTGAGTCAGAGAGAGGCCAGTTTGTCCCAGAATGAAGCAGGAGAATGTACTTCACGAAAGTAGAACAGAAAATGATGGCATTAGGACCACATGGAGGGCAGGATACAGGATGCAGAATAAAGGGGTCAAGTAGAAGAAAGGCTCTAAGCTCAGCTCTTTGTAATGGGATCAAAGCCTACTTTCCAGGCTAAGGTTTCTTTGTTTAATGTGAAACCCAAGGTTGTGGAGCAAACTCCTAGTCATTCCATAGCACCCTGTCCAGGCTATGTGTTGTGTTCATGCAGGCATTCTGATGAGCTCTTTTCAGCCTCCACAGCTTGGGGACTTGTGTCCTCTGGGCATAAGGGCATTGATTCTAGTCTGTCCTCACTCACTGCGCCACATGTGTCATGTGGGGTTCAGTTTGAAAAATCTCTGTCTCCTGCACGAGGCCTGAGTCAGCATGGCTAGTGTGTGGGTATGGAGATGGTGTTGAGGTGGTTTTAGCTCACAGGTACGGGGTCTGACTCATATACATATACAGAGCTGTTTGTTAGCAGCTCTGTATATCTGTGTGCTCAGTTGTGTCTGACTCTTTTGTGACCCCATGGACTGTAGCCACCAGTCTCCTCTGTCCAAGGGATTTCCCAGGCAAGAACACTGGAGTGGGTTGTCATTTCCTTCTCCAGGGGATCTTCCCAACCCAGGAATTGAATCCACATCTCCTGGGTCTCCTGCATTGGAGGCAGATTCTTTACCACTGTGCTATCTGAGAATCCCTAATGAAAGTGAAAGTCGCTCCGTCCTGTCCATGTCTTTGCAACTCCATGGACTATCATGGAGTTCTCCAGGCCAGAATACTGGAGTGGGTAGCTTTTCCCCTTCTCCAGCTTTTCCCCTTCTCCCAACCTGGGAATTGAACCAGGGTCTTCTGCATTGCAGGCAGACTCTTTACCAACTGAACTATCAGGGAAGCCCTGTAGGGAGAGATAAATAAAGGCAAGTTCCTTTTGAACATGGGGTTGGATGAGAGAGTCTTTGCTTATTTTTATTATTACCAAAATATACCAATATTTCCTGCTATATCTAAGTGGCTCTCACAATTACTGTTGTAGCATATGGAGTACCCCCAGAAAGTGAGAAAAATATGCCCTCCTTTCATGTTGCAGTCTATGGGAAGAGATTTTACTGCATTCAAAGAAAAAAGCTACTATTACTCTAATCTGAGATGCACTGTCTTGTTCTTTCTTCACTTCTATTCACTTCTAAGCTATTCCATAGGAAGTCGCCACAATATCAGCCTAAAAGTTATTTTCCTTCTTGCTTCTGAGCAGTGGTCCCTGTGAACAGAGACACATGTGGATTTGGTCTTTTGTGCTCAGTCACTGGGGCCAGTATTTGACTGTCTTTTCTCAGCCTCATTCCCCTTGGATGGAAACTTTAAACTCTTTGTGCCCCACCAAGAACAGGGCTAGGAAGAATGAGGAAAGAGGAGAGAGGGTAGCCAGGGTAAAAGTATGACAGAGTTGGTGACATTTGCAGAGATGAATTCAAAATAAGAATTGCACGTCCAAGCTTTGGCGGCAGAGATTTTGTTGCCTGAGGAAGAGTCAGATGTCTTGACTAGAATGTTTCTCCTAATTTCAGCTTCTGAGGCTGTCGCCTTGACCACTGCTGCTCCCGCCACAACTGCTCCCAGAGTGACTACAGCTGCTGGCACTACGGACACTCGGAATTGACCCTTATATTTTTTTAAGACTCACCCCCTCCACCTCACCCAGAAGTATTTTGTTTATCGGTCTCCTGGATTCCCTGTGTTACCTGTTCTCACAATAGACTACATTTTTGGGGCCAAGGAAGTCAGGAGAAAAGCCATGTTAGGGGAGCCAGGAGTTTGCAGTCTTTTGTTTACCAATTTTACCTACATGGCTCTTGAAATATTGGCATTTAATAGGAAAAAAATCATCTTCAGTAGAACTGTTAAAGACCAAAATATATGCCTCCATGTGGCTAGGTACCTCTTTATATTTGCTGTTTACCAGGAAATTCTTTGCTTCTTTTAAAGAATTTTCCAGAAAGAAAAAACAACTTTACAATGAGGCTTCCTTACGGCAGAAAGTTTTGAGTGTTATTCAGGCTATTTCTGGGAATGTGGAAATCTATTAAGGATCTCAGTATAGTCCTTCTACTCCTGTTCATTTCTGCCTGTCCTTTAACATCCTGGAAAGATCAATGGCAAATATGGTTGATTTTGAATATCTGACAGGAAATATGGTATCAAATTCACAGTCATTATGTAAGTTAAATCTCACAGTAAGTCTGTGAAATAAATATTTTAAAAATGATGAAATAAAAAATTATAATAGAAACTTTCCCCCAAACACTGTACAGTAAGAAAAGGGATGGGTTTGTACATAAGCAATGGAAGTCCTGAGAAAACCTTTGAAATATTGCTTTATCATCTTTTAGTACCTGAGCCAATGCTTGGCACACAAAGCTCAGTACTCAGAGAACCAGAGATGAGAAAATGAATAATTTCTTTGATCAGAAGAAGGCTGGCTTGCTTTGCGTCACAGAACACAGAAAACTAACAAATATTGGTCTTTCTGTTTTCTCTAAACTTCCAGCCAAACTAGGCTTGCATTCAAGACTGCATGTCCCACTGTCTCTGAAAGGCTTAGGTGTTTCTCTTCTGAGGATACAAATCTCATGTCTTTTTCACTCCACTGAATTCAGTGTCATTTGACATTTGTTAGTCTCCCTGCATATTCCAGGGAAGGAAGCCACACTCTTTCTCTTTTTTCGAATTCTCTTGATAATGTTGTTTTTCTGTTTCAGATTGGTACCCATGGCTTCAGATAATTGTCTGCTGAGAGTTATTAGTGAGATGGAATCAACCTCAGCTTTCTGCATTTGATCTACTGGGTTGGGCCAGAGTGTCCCTTGATTTGTTTTGATGCAACTGCTTTTCAGCCCTATCATATCTCTCCTATTGCTAATCAGTTTATCTTTAGTCAAATTAAAAAAAAATAATTACAAGCAACATCAAAAGTACTATATTTCTAGGTGTTGGGTGGTGGTTGTCCCATAGTTTAGTCAATCCAAATGACAGGTACTTTGATTCTTACATAGTTCTTTCTTATGTTACTGTCAATAAATGTTTATCTAATTTGTTGAAACAAGACACAGTCCTTGCATATATCACCAGTGACTTGCACTTTGTCTTAAGAGAATGCACTCATGAATATTTCTTAGGTACAATTGTTCTTTATGATTCCATCAAACTCTACTATTAACTGACCCATAATTACTCTTGTATCTGTAGTGACTTTGCAGATGAGGAGGAGGGAAGCGGTTCGTGAGATCTAGAAACTGGCCCAACGCATATGACTTTGGAACTTTTAGTGGTTGACCTGGTCTCACAGCTTGGAAATGGTGCTCTATAGTTGGACACTAACAATCTCACAAAATATCAACAGTAGAAAAGGGCATACAGTGACCTTCATAATTTTGACCAACTGCTAAATTTCAGTACAGACAAAAACAAGGTCAGTGTGTAAACCATAAAATAGTAACTATCACCTATGTAATGCGTAACTATCACCTTCTACTGTGTAATGCAGTTTTATTAGCTATTAGAGATTAGGCCTCACTCTAATCTTTTCTCCCCTAGATAAGGTTTATTAAGACACTCAGTCACAGCATTATTCCCTTAGAGTCACCAAGCCAAGAGGCCTGGTTCCCTAGACCCTCCCCCAAATCACCTCACACAGGCTCCAATCCTGAAATAAATCCTTTCTAATACCCTTCAACTAAGGCACCCCTCTGTGATCTCCTGTGGTTTATGTACTTCTCATTGCAATGCGTACTAAACTCATACTTTCCCTCTACAGCTGTATTTCTGGTAGTTTTTGGCTGGAGGGCCTAGATAGCTGCAGCATGAGCCCCAGAAAAGTCTTGCCTGCAGCTCTGCTCTGGCCTCTTATTAATTTCTATTGAACCAAGGGCAGGGGTTGTTAAAAATATGAAAAAGACTATTTAGGAAAAGTAACAATCCATGAGAGGTTGGTGAACCCTTATGTAGTTCAATAACACCTTCCCTTTCATAATAGTTTCTCAGTCCACCCAGGTATAATTTGCATTTTCACAGACTGAAATCTGTGTACTTTGCCTGTATTGCCACAGGGATAGTTGAATCTAATAGCATATTATCATAATCTAGTTAGATAAGATTTGGAGTCATAATCTTTAAAGTCAAATTAGTATATATCATGATGGTTGGCTTTAGTTAATGGTTTAGTTAATTTAGTTAATGGTTGGCTTTCTCAGAGGAATACACTGTAAAGAATTAAGACCTATTTGGCACTGGTGAAAAGAAGTTAAATTTAGGCAACAAAAACTACACGAGGCAGATTCTTCTCACAGACCATTTGACAAATAGTTGCTAGCTTCTCAGTGGTATTTGATAAAAGTAACTTCACCATTGAAGAGCATCAGACTATTCTGAGGCCCTTAATATCTATGGTTTCCTGTCATATTCTAAATGATGGGAGTGCTGTGCTTAGTCGCTCGGTCATGTCTGACTCTTTGAGACCCATGGACGGTAGCCTGATAGGCTCCTCTGTCCAAGGAATTCTCCAAGCAAGAATACTGAAGCGGGTAGCCATTTCCTTCTCCAGGGGATCTTCCTGATCCAAGGATTGAACCTGGGTCTCTTGTAGTACAGGCAGATTCTTTACCATCTGAGCTACCAGGGAAGCCCAAAAGGAAGGGTGACAAACAGCCAAATACGTGAGGCTGACATAGAAAAGCTTCATCAGAGAGTGGAAATTTATTTTAAGTGTGTGTTAAGAATGAAATATCAGGGATCAACCCCCGCATACAGACAAGTTGGATTGTTACTTGTTGCTTGAAACATAGGGCTCTCAAAGAAATTCCCTGACCTCATTCCAAGTGGTCTAGGGCATAAAACGACTGGATTACCAATGGAAGTTCTTGAACTGAGGACAATGTTGCTGTTCAGAATTTGGTTTCAAACAGATCCTTGAAGATAGTAAAACACTGATGAAAGAAAGCAAGGGTAAATGTTTCCATTGTGTAGAGCTGAATGTTCCTTGTTTATCAGTGAAAAAGATTTTTAGGCTCCTGCCCTGTGAGAAGCATTTAGATATGATAGACAACAACAAAAAGAAATGATGTAATAGAGAAAATTCATCTAATATTAATAGGAAAGTATTGGACTAATAATGGCTGTGGGTGAAAAGACCTTACAGTAGCAAGTATTCTAAAACTGGGAATAGGGACTGGGCACTCATGTTACTCTAGAATTTGCTTATCATTATTATTCAACATAGCATTGAAAGTTCTGGCCACGTCAATCAGGCAACAAAAGGAAATGAAAGAAATCCAAATTGGGGAGGAAGAAGTAAAACTATCACTATTTGCGGATGACATGATACTATACATAGAAAATCCTAAAGAGACCAGCAAAAAAAAAAAAAAAAACAGAAACAAAACAACAAACTACTAGAACTCTTCAATGAATTCCATAAAGGTACAGAATAAAAATTAATATCAGAAATCTCTTGTGTATCTGTGCACTAACCATCAACTACATAAGAGAAAGTAAGGAAACCATCCCATTTACAATCACATTAAAAGGAATAAAATACTTATGAATAAACCTACCTACAGAGGTAAATGACCTGAAAAGAACTGAAGATGACAAAAAACAGATTGAAAGATATATCATACTAATGGGTTGAAAGAATTAATACTGTTAAAATAACCATGCTCTCCAACTTCAGGTGGTACTTCATACCTATAGTTATCAAATCAGTACAGTACTGACACCAAAACTGATATATAAACCAATGGAATAGAGCAGATTGTCCCAAAATCAACTCACATACTTATGGTCAATTAACATTCAACAAAGGTGACAAGAATAGACAATGGAGAAAAGATAGTCTCTTCAATAAGTTCAGTTCAGTTCAGTTCAGTTTAGTTGCTGAGTCACGTCTGACTCTGTGACCCCATGAACTGCAGCACGCCAGGCCTCCCGTTTCATCACCAACTTGCAGAGTCCACCCAAACTTATGTCCATTGAGTCAGTGATGCCATCCAGCCATCTCATCCTCTGTCATCCCCTTCTCCTCCTGCCCCCAATCCCTCCCAGCATCAGGGTCTTTTCCAATGAGTCAGCTCTTCATATCAGTTGGCCAAAGTATTGGCATTTCAGCTTCAACATCAGCCCTTCCAACGAACACCCAGGACTGATCTCCTTTACGATGGACTGGTTGGATCTCCTTGCAGTCCAGGGGACTCTCAAGAGTCTTCTCCAACACCACAGTTCAAACGCATCAATTCTTCGGTGCTCAGTTTTCTTCACAGTCCAACTCTCACATCCATACATGACCACTGGAAAAACCATAGCCTTGACTAGACGGACCTTTGTTGACAAAGTAATATCTCTGCTTTTTAATATGCTGTCTAGATTGGTCATAACTTTCTTTTCTGAATGTTAAGCTTTAAGCCGACTTTTTCACTCTCCTTTTTCACTTTCATCAAGAGGCTCTTTAGTTCTTCTTCACTTTCTGCCATAAGTGGTGCTAGGAAAACTGGACAGCTGCATAGAAAAGAATGAAACTTGAACATTTTATCACACCCTATATAGATACAAACTGAAAATGGATTAAAGACATAAATGTAAGATTGGGAACCATAAAACTTCTAGAGTAAAACATTGGCAAAACAAAATTCTGACATAAATTGTAACAATACTTTTCTGGATCTGTTTCCCAAAGGAAACAAAAACAAAATAAATAAGTTGGATCTAATTAAAATAAATAAGTTGGACCTAAAAGCTTTTGAATAGCAAATGAAACCATTGCAGAGTGAAAAGACAAGCTGGTGAATGAAAGAAAATATTTATAAACGAAATGACCAACACAGTGTTAATATCCAAAATATATAAACAGCAAATACAAGTCAATTTCAAAAATAATTAAAAAAAAAAAAAATTAAAAAAAGGTGGAAGACCTAATTAGACATTTTTCCAGTGAAGACATACAGATGGCCAACAGCCTAAGGAAAGATCCTCAACTTTGTAAACAGTCAGAAAAATGCAAATCAAAACCACAATGAAATATCATTTCATTTCTCTCAGAATAGCTATTATAAAAAGATGGCAAATAATAAATGCTGATGCAGATATGGAGAAGAGGCAACCCTAGTACACTGTTGGTGGAGATGTAAATTGGTTCAGCCAATGCAGAAAACAATATCAAGTGCTCAAAAAACCTAAAACTGATCTATCCAATGATCCAGCAATTCCACTCCTGGGTATATATCGAAAGAATATAAAAACACTAACTTGAACACATACAGGCAACCCAATGTCCACAGCAGCATTATTCACAATAGCTAATATATAGGAGGAACCTAAGGGTCCATCAAGAAATGACTGATAAAGAGAATGTGGTGTATATCTACAATGAAATATGACTCAGTCATAAAAAAGAATGAAAGTCTGCCATTTGTAGCAACATGGATGGTTCTGGAGGGTAATGTGCTCAGTGAAATAAGTCAGACAGAGAAAGCCAAATACTGTATGCTATCACTTAATTGTGGAATCTAAAAAATAAAACTAACTAGTGATTATACAAAAGATAAACAGAGTCACAGTCATAGAGACCACACTACTGGTTACCACTTAGGTGACAGAGGTGGTAGGGGCAACAGAAGGAAAGGGATTCAGAAGTTTAAACGACTAAATATAAAATAAATAAGCTACAAGGGTACATTTTTAATATTTTTAATATTTTATAACTGTAAATTGAGTATAATGTATAAAAATTCGGAGTCACTTTGTTATACATCTTAAAGTAATATAATATTACAAAATCAAATATGCCTCAATAAAAAATGTAAAAACATAAATGTGTCCTTGAAGTTTTATTATGAATTCCTCTCAACCCAGAATCTATTCCTCTTATCAAATCTGCAACCCCCTTTTTATAATAGTGCTGAATAATTCAATAATAATTCCAGATAAAAGTTCACAGAATATCCAAGTACCTGGCTCAGGTTTTTGAATAAGTACTTGACTGTGTGCAAAGTAAATATCCAGCAAGTGTGATGATCGAAGACTAAAGTAAATGTTAGGATAGAGAGAGGTGAGCAGGAACAAAAAGGACTGATGGTATTTCAAGGTCTGCTTGGAACTGTATGCAGAATGAATCTGACCTCAGGCATCAGGAAGGACACTCTTGTAGTAGAATTTTTGTCAGATATGCAGGAGGGTAATGTGATTCTCAAAGACAGAGAGTAAATGTGAGGGTTGAGGGGGCTGATGAGGAAAAAGGATGCTTATCTAAGTATTCTAGGGTAAATTACACAGTATTGTGAAGGATATTTTCCCAAGGTGTCAGTCCTGGTATGTAATTATTTTCAGATTTTCAGGAATGGAGTCTGGGAAGCCTGAGAATGTACAGCCTGTAAAATTTATGCAACTATAATAAAGGCAATGTGTAAAAATAGTTTAGATGAGGGTAAAGAATGATGGGAACTACAGATAAACTGAGTGAGATAATGAGACTTGTAAAAAGAAATAAGAAGATACTCAGAAAAAGAAAACAAAACATAATGAAGAAGAAACAGTGGCATATTCCCAGAGAGACACAGAAAAAAAAGTAAAGCGTGAACAATGGGGATAACACTTGTCTGATTGCAGGAAAGAGTATTTTGTGGTTTGTTCTGGGTTTCTAGAGTGGAGCAGCCATTCAAAATTCCTGGGAGCAAGAGTTGCACTTAGGGAGAACAAGATGGCAGAGGAGTAGGTAGAAGTGGATTACATCTCTCTCCACAGATACATGAGGAATACACCTTCAGACACAGAAGTGCATGCAGAACATCCGCTGAGAGCAGACAGGAGTACCTGACCAGTGGAAAAGAATATATAGAACCACGCAAAACTCAAGATCAAGCCCTGAGCCTTTGGAGTGGGAGCACTGACTCCAAGACCCTAGACTACCACAGAACTAACCCTAGGGAATATCTCACCAATAGTGAGAACTCACATAAAGGAAACCACTTAAATACAAGACCTGGCATCACCCAAACACCAGGAGCACCCTGTGCAGGATGCCTCATCTAAACAACAAAACAAAAATACAAACCCAATCATCAGCAGACAGGATTACCACCTCACTCAGCCTTGCCCATTAGAGAAAAAAAAAAAGAAAACAGCTCAGCACAAATCTCACCCTGTACAAAGCTTACACAAACCACAGGACCAACCTTAATGAGGGCAGAAAACAAAAGGAAGAAATAATTCAACCTTCTTCAAGGAAAGAATTCAACTTTCCTTGAAGCCTGAGAAAAGGAGACCTCAAACACAATAAGTTAAAAAAAAAAAAAGAAAAGACAGAGAAATACTATACAAATTAAAGAACAAACTAGAAACATAGAAGTCCAAATAAATGAAGAGGAAATAGGAAAACTACCTGAAAAATAATTCAGAATGATAGTAAAGGTGATAAAAAACCTTGAAAACAAAATGGATAAAATGCAAGAATCAGTCAACAAAGACCTAGAAGGATTAAACAANGGCAAACTACCTGAAAAAGAATCAGAATAATGATAGTAAAGATGATCAAAAACCTTAAAATGGAGAAAATTGAAGAATCAATTAACAAAGACCTGGAAGAATCAATTAACAAAGACCTAGAAGAATTAAAGTATAAACATACAGAGACAATACAATAATTGAAATTTAAAATACTCTAGAAGGAATCACTAGCAGAATATCTGAAGCAGAAGAACGAATCGATGAGCTGGAAGATAAAATGGTGGAAATAACGTCTGAAGAGCAGAACAAAGTAAAAGGAATGAAAAGAACTGAGGATAGCCTCAGACCTCTGGGACAATACCAAACACAACAACATTCGAATTATAGGGTTCCCAGAAGAAGAAGAGAAAAAGAAAGGGTATGAGAAAATTTTTGAAGAGATTATAGTTGGAAATTTCCCCAACAAGGAAAAGGAAATAGTTAATCAAGTCCAAGAGGCACAAAGAGTCCCATACAGGATAAACCCAAGGAGAAACATGCCAAAACACATACTAATCAAACTAACAAAGACTAAACACGAAAGAATATTAAAAGCAGCAAGGGAGAAGCAACAAGTAACATACAAGGGAAACCCCATATGCTTAACAGCTGATCAGCAGAAACTCTGCAGGCCAGAAAGGAAGTACTGAAAGGGAAAAATCTACAACCAAGATTACTATACCCAGCATGGATCTCATTCAAAATTGATGGAGAAGTAAAAAGCTTTTCAGACAAGCAAAAGTTAAGAGAACTCAGTACCATCAAATCAGCTTTACAACAAACATTAATGGGAAGTATATAGTCAATACAAGAGAAGAAAAAAGATCTACAAAATCAACCCCAAACAATTAAGAACATGGCGATAGGAACATACATATCAATAATTACTTTAAATGTAAATGGACTAAATGCTCCAACCAAAAGACACATACTGGCTGAATGGATACAAAAACAAGACCCATATATATGCTGTCTACAAGAAACCCACTTCAGACCTAAAGACACATATAGACTAAAAGTGAGAGGATGGAAAAATATAATCCATGCAAATGGAAAGAAAGAGAAAGCTGGAGTAGCAATCTTCATATCAGAAAAAATAGACCTTAAAATAAAGAAGATTACAAGCAATAAGGAAGGACACTACATAATGATCAAGAGATCAATCCAAGAGGAAGACATTACAATTGTAAATATTTATGCACCCAACATGGGAGCACCTCAATACATAAGACAAACACTAAGAGACATAAAAGGAGAAATTGACTGTAACACAATAATAGTAGGAGACTTTAACACCCCACTCACACCAACAGACAGATCATCAAAACAGAAAATTAATAACAAAACACAAGTCTTATATGATACATTAGAGCAGATGGATCTCACTGACATCTTCAGGACATTCCATCCAAATGCAGAAGAATACACCATCTTCTCAAGTGCACATGAAACATTCTCCGGTATAGACCAAATCTTGAGTCACAAATCAAGCCTCAGTAAATTTAAGAAAATTGAAATCGTATTAAGCATNACAAAACACAAGTCTTATATGATACATTAGAGCAGATGGATCTCACTGACATCTTCAGGACATTCCATCCAAATGCAGAAGAATACACCATCTTCTCAAGTGCACATGAAACATTCTCCGGTATAGACCAAATCTTGAGTCACAAATCAAGCCTCAGTAAATTTAAGAAAATTGAAATCGTATTAAGCATCGTCTCCAACCACAAGGCTATGAGACTAGATATCAATTCCAAGAAAAAAACTGTAAGAAACACAAACACATGGAGACTAAACAACACATTTCTAAACAACCAACAGGTTACTGAAGAAATCAAAAGGGAAATAAAAAAATTTCTAGAAACAAATGATAGTGAAAACGCAACTCAAAACCTATGGGATGCAGCAAAAGCAGTTCTAAGAGGGAAGATTATAGCAATACAATCCTACCNGAATCAAATCAACAAAATTAGAAATGAAAAAGGAGAGGGTGCAACAGACAGAAAGGATTTTAAGAGACTATTATGAACAACTATATGGCAATAAAATAGATAACTTGGAAGAAATTGACAGATGCTTAGAAAAGTTCAATCTTCCAAGACTGAACCAGGAAGAAATAAGAATTATGAACAACCTAATTACAAGCACTGAAATTGAATCTGTGATCAAAAATCTCCCTAAAAACAAAAGCCCAGGACCAGATGGCTTCACAGCTGAATTTTCTCAAACATTAGATAAGAGCTAATGCCTATCCTTCTAAAACTCTTTCAAAAAATTGCAGAGGAAGGAACACTTCCAAACTCATTCTATGAGGCCACCATCACCCTGATACCAAAACCAGACAAAGACAACACAAAAAAAAGAAACTACAGGCCAATATCACTGATGAACATACATGCAAAAATCCTCAACAAAATTTTAGCAAACAGAATTCAGCAGTATATCAAAAAACTCACACACCACGATCAAGTTTGGTGTATTCCAGAGATGTAAGGATTCTTCAGCATATGCAAATCAACGTGATACACCATATTAACAAATTGAAAGATAAAAACCATATGATAACCTCAATAGATGCAGAAAAAGCCTTTGACAAAATTCAGCACCCATTTATGATTAAAACTCTTCAAAAAATGGGCACAGAAGGAAGTTACCTCAACATAGTAAAGGCCATATATGATAAGCCTATGGCAAATGCTATTCTCAATGGTAAAAAACTGAAAGCTTTCCTCCCTAAGATCAGGAACAAGACAAGTGTGTCTACTTTTACCACTATTATTCAGTATAGTTCTGGAAGTCCTAGCTACAGCAATCAGAGAAGAACAAGAAATAAAAGGAATTCAGATCAAAAAAGAAGAAGTAAAGCTCTCACTGTTTGCAGATGACATGGTACTGTACATGGAAAATCCTAAAGATAGTATCAGAAAATTACTAGAGCTAATCAGTGCATTTAGCAAAATTGCAGGATACAAAATCAATACACAGAAATCACTTTCATTCCTATATAATAAAAATGAAAATCAGAAAGAGAAATTAAGGAACCAATCACATTCACCATTGCAACAAAAAGAATTAAATATCTAGGAATAAACTTACCTAAGGAGACAAAAGAACTGTACACAGAATATTATAAGACACTAATGAAAGAAATCAAAGATGACATAAACAGATGGAGAGATATTCCACGTTCCTGGGTAGTAAGAATCAAAATTGTGAAAATGACTATACTACCAAATGCAATCTACAGATTCAATGCGATCCCTATCAAATTACCAATGGCATTTTTCACAGAACTAGAACAAAAAATTTCAGAATTCATATGGAAACACAGAAAACCCCAAATAGGCAAAGCAGTGTTGAGAAAGAAGAATGGAGCTGGAGGAATCAACCTTCCTGACTTCAGATTATACCTCAAAGTAACAGTCATCAAGAGAGTAAGGAACTAGAACAAAAACAGAAAATTAGACCAATGGAACAAGAGAGAAAGCCCAGAAATAAACCCATGCATCTACGGGTAACTTATTTTTGACAAAGGAGGCAAGTATATACAGTGGGGCAAAGACAGCCTCTTCAATAAATGGTGCTGGGAAAATTGGACAGCTACATGTAAAAGAATATAAGTAGAACACTTCCTAACACCATACACAAAGATAAACAAAATGGATTAAAGACCTAAACATAAGACCAGAAACTATAAAACTCTTAGAGGAAAACATAGGCAGACAATTCGATGACATAAATCAAAGCAAGAACCTCTATGACCCACCTCTTAGAGTAAAGGAAATAAAAAGAAAGTAAACAAGTGGGACCTGATTAAACTTAAAGGCTTTAGCACAGCAAAGAAAACTATAAGCAAGGTGAAAAGATAACCCTCAGGATGGGAGAAAACAAGAGCAAATGAAACAACTGACAAAGGATCAATTTCCAGAATTTACAAGCAGCTCATACAACTCAATAACAGAAAAACAAATAACCCAATCAAAATGTGGGAAAAAGATCTAAACAGACATTTCTCCAAAGAAGACATACAGATAGCTAACAAACACATGAAAAGATGCTCAACATCGCTCATTATTCAGTTCAGTTCAGTCACTCAGTTGTGTCCGACTATTTGCGACCCCATGAATCGCAGCACACCAGGCCTCCCTGTCTATCACCAACTCCCAGAGTTCACTCAAACTTACATCCATTGAGTCGGTGATGCCATCCAGCCGTCTCATCCTCGGTCGTCCCCTTCTTCTCCTGCCCCCAATCCCTCCCAGCATCAAAGTCTTTTCCAATGAGTCAACTCTTCGCATGAGGTGGCCAAAGTACTGGAGTTTCAGCTTTAGCATCATTCCTTCCAAAGAACACCCAGGACTGATCTCCTTTAGAATGGACTGGTTGGATCTCCTTGCAGACTGCAAGGGACTCTTGAGTCTTCTTCAACACCACAGTTCAAAAGCATCAATTCTTCAGCGCTCAGCCTTCTTCACAGTCCAACTCTCACATCCATACATGACCACAGGAAAAACCATAGCCTTGACTAGATGGACCTTTGTTGGCAAAGTAATGTCTCTGCTTTTGAATATGCTATCTAGGTTGGTCATAACTTTTCTTCCAAGGAGTAAGTGTCTTTTAATTTCAGGGCTGCAATCACCATCTGCAGTGATCTTGGAGCCCCCCAAAATAAAGTCGGACACTGTTTCCACTGTTTCCCCATCTATATAACCATATAACCCAGCAATCCCACTCCTAGGCATATACTCTGAGGAAACAAAAATTGAAAGAAACACATGTATGCCATTGTTCACTGCAGCACTATTTACAATAGCTAGAACATGGACGCAACCTAGATGCCCAGTGACAGATGAATGGATAAAGAAGTTGTGGTACAAATATACAATGGAATATTACTCAGCCATAAAAAGGAACACATTTAAGTCATTGTAATAAGGTGGATAAACCTATTATACAGAGTGAAGGGAGTCAGAAAGAGAAAGATAAATACCATATTCTAATGCATATATATGGAGTCTAGAAAAATGGTACTGAAGAATTTATTTACAGGGCAACAGTGGAGAAACAGACATACGGAAATGGGGAGAGGGGAGGAGAGGGTGAGATGTATGGAAAGAGTAACATGGAAACTTACATTACCATATGNAATATCCCTCCTCCTCATTTATCAACTGGGAGTCATCTATAAAGATGGAATATTTAGTGTTTACTTTTTTTAGATAACCTAGTATGTATATTATTCAGACAGGAAAGGCAGAATAAGTGCTTCTTTCTTGTACTTTTGAATTTTTTATAATACTGATTTGGGACCACTGTAATTTCCAAATGCAATCAAGGAAGTTTTGCTTGTTATTTTGGGTTTGTATAAGTATAAACTCACAGTTGAAAAAACATATTTGATATGTTTCAGTCCATTGCAGGCATTAATCCTTTCGGTGCATAAGCCATCCCATTTTAGGCCACTTGAGTTCTTCAGATTGGCTCCTGCGTCTTTTTGATAGGGCCCCATTAGACTCCGAAAGCTTCTTGTTGACAGGAACAATTGTCTCAAGGTTATCTTATACTTATCTCGAAACAGACGTGAAATTAGCCATTTCTGTGAGTAGTTCTGGTGTCTTTACTGGGAAGTGATATTTATAAGCTAGAATTTTCATGCTATGCATGCTCTTCATTACTGGGTTCTTCTAGATTTGAAGTCTTTTTCAAAAGACAGAGGCTGAAATATGTAAAAACTTATTAGAAAATACTTAAATCAGAAGTTTGTAGCTATATTTCAAGTTTTAATAGAAGAAAACAGGATGATTGTATAACTGTATTTATTTTATTAACTTTGAAAAGCTTAGCTCTGAATGACATGTTAACTTATTTGCTCTATCCTACAACAAACCTATGACAGTAGCAAAATAACAGTACTAATATTAAGACAAAAGAAAGGTCTACTAAATGCAATTTCTAATTTCTTTGTGGTTACACTCTCCATGTGCTATGAAGAAAATCAGACTAGGCAAGAGGAATGGAGAGACAGAAAATGGGGATGAAGGGAAACTTTCATGAGAATCCAGATAAACTCTAGCTTTGCAGTTGCAAACAGAAGCAGGAAAAGATTGGTCTTCCATTACTCAATTTGATGGAGAGGAGTTTCTTAAGTGAGAGAGTACAGACACAGATGGCAGTGGGGCTCAAGAAGGGGCCCTATAGTTACATGTGGAGTCTGGGGACAGTAAGAGTGTTGGGAAATAGCACATCTGAGTGGACCAGGCTCCAAGACCCAAAGAGGATGGTTTTCCTCCCCTACTCACTTTCTAGTGCTAAAAGAATACCCATGGAGTCCAGCAAGTGACAGCCTTGAAGAGAAGGATGGCCCAGAGAAAGTCATGGTCCAAGGGATCCAGCTGCTGTCAGGGATGGACTCCTTAACACCTTTTTCCTCTCGTCCTGAGGTCTACTGTTAAGTTTTCTCAAGGCCAAGTATAATGAAGAGTTAGCTATCATGGGAATCCGTAGGGATGCCTCCTGGTGCATGCAGCAAGCAGAGCAATCAGGACCTGTAGAAATGTTCCCTCCTCTTGCTGTGCTGAACCCTCTGCCCCCACCATGAGCTGTGATGTGCCATTCATTAATCTGTGCTGGGGATTCTAGCCAACATAGCTAGAATCTACCTTGTATGGCTTGCAAGTGATCATCCTGGATCACAGAGGATTCAGATAAGGTGAATTTTGGATAGAGCTTCTAACTGGAAAAAATTCTTCTATTCCAGGTTGTTACTTAAAAGATGTATTTTCTGTATTTTCCAGGTGTACAGACCTGATATTGAAGGAGGCAATTGCTAGCCTCCTTAGGAGTCAGATCCAGTATCTAACCACCTTTGGTACTACTGATTCCTTCCTTGCTTCAAAAACAAGTCTTTGCTGTTTCAAAAGAAATATGTTTCTTCTTATTCAGTCCTCAATGGGCAAAAGAAATCATTCTGAAAGTTTTAATCTCATGCACCTTAATCAAGAGATTGAATCTTTTCTTCCTTAATACCGGAAATTGTAACCACATTTAATCTCAGATGTCATAGAATGAGGACATCGTGGGGAATACACTTTCTCTTTTGAAATAACAAGGCTTGACATCAGAAAATTTAGAAAGTACACAACTTAAAAAATACAGTAATGAAGTTAAAATCAACACGAGGTTATCAATATTATTTTTACATAAGTCATTCAGTAATTTCTCTGCATCTCTGTCCCTCCAACTGTCTTTCTGTTTCTTCGTGACTCTTTCTCTACCTTTCTTGCTTTATGATTTTGTGTGAAAATTAGTTTAGTAAAAAATACAGATGATACCTTGAGCCCCATAGCTTAAGNACTGAACTGAACTGAACTGATGGCTGATTCATGTTGAAGTTTGACAGAAAACAGCAAAATTCTGTAAAGCCATTATCCTTCAATAAAAATAAATAAATTAAGAAAAGAGTTGCATTTATAGAGAATTGATATAAAGCAATGAGTGAGATAGGGGCTTCCCAGACGGTTCAGTGGTAAAGAATCTGCCTGCCAATGTAGGAGACACAGGAGATGCAGGTTGAATCCCTGGGTCAGTAAGATCCTCTTGGAGTAGGAAATGGCAACCTGCTGCAGTATTCTTGCTTGGAGAATCCCATGGACAGAGAAGCCTGCTGGGCTACAGTCCATGGGGCTGCAAAGGGTCAGACATGACTTAGCAACTGAACACACACACACACACACACACACACACACTGAGTAGGATGAGCCTCGATTGGAAAAAGAATGAGAATTATGGCAAAGATTAGATATTCTTTTCCTTAACTAGAAAAAGCCAATGATGGAAGGAATTTGTACTTAGGAGAGTTATTTTCTGATAGTAAAATAATGAACCAGGATACAGGCAAGTTTTAGGGAAACTTCCCTGAATTGGATGGGGAACACATGTACACCTGTGGCGGATTCATGTCAATGTATGGCAAAACCAATACAATGTTGTAAAGTAATTAGCCTCCAATTAAAATAAATAGATTTATATTTAAAAACAGGAAGTACTGTGAGGGTTATCAGGTACAGTTGAATCTTTCCTGTGGCTCACTGGTGCGTGCTCATGCTCAGTCACTCTGTCCTGTCCGAGTCTTTGTGACCCCATGGACTGTAGCCCACCAGGCTCATCTGCCCATGGGATTCTCCAGGAAAGAATACTGGAGTGGGTTGCCATTTCCCCCTCCAGGGGATCTTCCCCCACCCAGGGATCAAACCCACATCACTTGTGTCTCCTGCATTGACAGGCAGATACTTTACGACAGGGCCACCTGGGAAGCCCTGGTTCACTGGTATAGGGAGTTCCTATCTTCATGTGTAAGTGCATGCTGTTTTCTCTTTTATGTGTGTGTGTGACCCTTTAGATCCAGATTTCTGTGACTAGATTTGAGAGAATAAAGAATCTTTGTCTCTAAACACCACTGGCATTCTTCCATAGTTAATTCTGTTCATGAGATTCCTGCCTTCCTACCCTTCTGTACCTATTTTATATCGTAACTCAACAGTCATAGGCTGAGGTTCAACCTTACAAGACCTCATCCATGTCCTGGTTAATCCTGACCTGTCACAGTACACTCCCGCCCTGATCCTCAAAGTCTTCCTCCTTTGTCTTTTACTTACTATTTAAATTTGTATCATATTCCTTCATTCATTCGTTTCAATTCAGTTCAGTTCAGTCGCTCAGTCGTGTCCAACTCTTTGCAACCCCATAAATCACAGCACGCCAGACCTCCCTGTCCATCACCAACTCCCGGAGTTCACCCAAACTCACATCCATCGAGTCGGTGATGCCATCCAGCTATCTCATCCTCTGTCGTCCCCTTCTCCTCCTGCCCCCAATCCCTCCCAGCATCAGAGTCTTTTCCAATGAGTCAACTCTTAGCATGAGGTGGCCAAAGTATTGGAGTTTCAGCTTTAGCATCAGTCCTTCCAATGAACACCCAGGACTGATCTCCTTTAGGATGGACTGGTTGGATCTCCTTGCAGTCCAAGGGACTCTCAAGAGTCTTCTCCAACACCACAGTTCAAAAGCATCAATTCTTTGGCGTTCAGCTTTCTTCACAGTCCAACTCTCACATCCATATGTGATGGAAAAACCATAGCCTTGACTAGATGGAGCTTTGTTGGCAAAGTAATGTCTCTGCTTTTTAATATGCTGTCTAGGTTGGTCATAACTTTCCTTCCCAGGAATAAGCATCTTTCAATTTCATGGCTACAATCACAATCTGTAGTGATTTTGGAGCCGAAAAAAATAAAGTCAGCCAGTGTTTCCCCATCTATTTGCCATGAAATGGTGGGACCAGAAGCCATGATCTTAGTTTTCTGAATGTTGAGCTTTATGCCAACTTTTTCACTCTCCTCTTTCACTTTCATCAAGAGGCTTTTTAGTTCCTCTTCACTTTCTGCCAAAAGGGTGGTGTCATCTACATATCTGAGGTTACTGATATTTCTCCTGGCAATCTTGACTCCAGCTTGTGCTTCTTCCAGCCCAGCGTTTCTCAAGATGTATTCTGCATATAAGTTAAATAAGCAGGGTGACAATATAGCCTTGACGTACTCCATTTCCTATTTGGAACCAGTCTGTTGTTCCATGTCCAGTTCTAACTGTTGCTTAATGACCTGTGTATAGGTTTCTCAAGAGGCAGGTCAAGTGGTCTGCTATTCCCATCTTTTTCAGAATTTTCCAGTTTATTGTGATCCACACAGTCAAAGGCTTTGGCATAGTCAATAAAGCAGAAATAGATGTTTTTCTGGAACTCTCTTGCTTTTCCGACGATCCAGCAGATGTTGGCAATTTGATCTCTCGTTCCTTTGCCTTTTCTAAAGCCAGCTTGAACATCTGGAAGCTCACGGTTCACGTAATGGTGAAGCCTGGCTTGGAGAATTTTGAGCATTACTTTACTAGTGTGTGAGATGAGTGCAATTGTGCAGTTTGAACATTCTTTGGCATTGCCCTTCTTTGGGACTGGAATGAAANATATAAGTTAAATAAGCAGGGTGACAATATACAGCCTTGATATACTCCTTTCCCTATTTGGAACCAATCTGTTGTTTCACGTCCAGTTCTAACTGTTGCTTCTTGACAACAGATTTTCAGGAGGCAGGTCAGGTGGTCTGGTATTCCCATTTATTTAAGAGTTTTCCACAGTTTGTTGTGATCCACATAGTCAAAGACTTTGGCATAGAAAATAAAGCAGAAGTAGATGTTTTTCTGGAACTCTCTGGTTTTTTCGATGATCCAGCAGATGTTGGCAATTTGATCTCTGGTTCCTCTGCCTTTTCTAAATTCAGCTTGAACATCTGGAAGTTCATGGTTCACCTACTGTTGAAGTCTGGTCTGAATAATTTTGATCATTACTTTGCTTATGTGTGAAGAAGGCTGAGCGCCAAAGAATTGATGCTTTTGAACTGTGGTGTTGGAGAAGACTCTTGAGAGTCCCTTGGACTGCAAGGAGATCCAACCAGTCCATTCTGAAGGAGATCAACCCTGGGATTTCTTTGGAAGGAATGATGCTAAAGCTGAAACTCCAGTACTGTGGCCACCTCATGCGAAGAGTTGACTCATTGGAAAAGACTCTGATGCTGGGACGGATTGGGGGCAGGAGAACACGGGGACGACCGAGGATGAGATGGCTGGATGGCATCACTGACTCGATGGACCTGAGTCTGAGTGAACTCCGGGAGATGGTAATGAACAGGGAGGCCTGGCATGCTGCGATTCATGGGGCTGCAAAGAGTCGGACACGACTGAGCGACTGAACTGAACTGTGTGAGATGAGTGCAACTGTGCGATAGTTTGAACTTTCTTTGGTATTGCCTTTCTTTGGAGGTGGAATGAAAACTGACCTTTTCCAGTCCTGTGACCACTGCTGAGTTTTCCAAATTTGCTGGCATATTTGAGTGCAACACTTTAACAGCTTCGTCAGCATCAACAGAAAACTGGTCCTTGCTCAAGTCATTAACAAAAATGAATCAAGATAAGCACAGTGAATGACAGATACGCTGAAGTCAGGGTTCTTAGATTGTCCATGAACTTCCTGAATCGTATGCTTATGTGCTTGAAATATACGCTTACTCACATTTTTATGGGAAAAAGATAGTAGTTATAATTGCCTTTCAAAGGGATCCGTGATCCAAACAATCCACTGCAAACAACAAGCTGATACTGATCCATTATAAACGTCACAGATACAAATCTATCCAGTAAGCTTATATAGCCTCCATCTTTTTCTATCTTGTTAAATATACGGTGAGAGATGATGTCAAACACTTTGTTTGCTACAGTGTTCCTCTGGTATAGCTATCTAATTCAGCTGAGTGTTAAACTGATTTTGTTAAGGAAGCTAGATGCTTTGCAATGTCCTTGAATTCCTCTTTGACCACATTTTTAATACATCTCCAGAACAAGTGTAACTCTCTTTGACTGAGAAGACAGAAATAAAATGGGAATAAAACAGGACTTCAGTAATTCTGCCTGCTGTCAGTTAACAACAGAACACGGGTCCCCTTATCCTTATATCTCTGACTCAAAAAAAAATCTTACAATCTTTGTTTTCATTGGCTTTGCCCCAATTCTCACTTTAGAGTTTACACTACCTCTAGCTGTCACTTCGAACTTTCCAGGTTGTGCCTTGCCTTGACCACACACCCTTCCTTCCTTCTCCTTCCACGTTTTAAACATGCTATTTTTTTTAAACATGGAACCTCGTCATCAATACAATACCCTCTTAAAACCTGATTATTTCCTACCTGATGAACTGTGGAACCACCAGAACCCTGAGCATCTGAAGAACGAGTCACAGGAAGTGGAGGTACAAGATCGGTTTTTGAACTGCAGAGAGTGAGTTTTAGAATTAATGACTGAGAAGCACAATTTGAGTTGGAAAAAGACTATAGCAAAATAAACACGTTTTACATATCTTGTATTCCTTATAGTTACTACTACAATGCTTTACACAGTGAGGCATTTAATAAATGTTTTTGAATTAAGTTCAATGGGTTAAGTAACTTACCTCAAATCACAGCAAGTAAATAGAAAAACCAAGAATAAATTTTAAGTATGTGCTTTTCTTACTGTGATATGCATATAAATGGCTTTTTGATTTGTTCCTAAAGAAATACTTATTGGCCATGCATTCTTTTTTATTAAAAAAAAAAAAAAAAAACTGTGGAGCTATGGACAGCAATGTTCTACATTTTACAAGCAAACAAAAAATTAAAAAAACAAAAACCTCATCTATATCTCTCTCTGATGGACTAGTCTATCTCCCAATGTATTAATGCTTATTTTAGTTTTAAGCCTTAATTCTGAGTTTAATGGTTAACATTCCCACCCTGCAATATCAAGTACATTAATTTCCATGGGGCTCCCTGGTGGCTCAGTGGTAAAGAATCTGCCTGCAGTGTAGGAGACCCAGATTCGATCCCTGGGTTGGGAAGATCCCCTGGAGGAGGAAATGACAACACACTCCATTATTCTTGCCTGGACAATTCCATGGACAGAGGAGCCTGACGGGCTACAGACCATGATATCATAAAGAGTCAGACATGACTGAGTGAGGAACACACAGACAGTACTCTCATAAATGGATGCATAATTAATTTTGTTAACACATTCATTTAAAATATAGCACTTACTGTGTTAAGCTGAAACACAGCTACTTTTCTCAAAAGAAAAACTAAACAACACAAAGAAACAAACTACTGTAACACATAATATTTGCTATAGTAAAAGAAAAGATAAAATGCCATCGATTCAAAAAGAAACTGTTATGCCGGTTTCTCTCTAATATGGATGCATTTATTAATCAAAATAGAATAGCTCATGCATTTTTTCTGTCTTCTAAAAGCTTCAGTGCATAGCTTGGAAGGGCAATGCATGCGTGCTAAGTCACTTCATTCATGTCCGACTTTATGCGACCCTATGGACTGTAGCCCACCAGGCTCTGCTGTCCATGGGGTTCTGCAGGCAAGAATACTGCAGTGGGTTCCCATGCCCTCCTCCAGGGAATCTTCCCGACCCAGGGATCAAACCTGTGTTTCTTATATCCCCTGCATTGGCAGGCAGGTTTTGTTTTGTTTTTTACCACTAGAGCCAGCTGGGAAGCCCCTGGAAGGCCATAATTCGGTATAATTATAGTCTACGTCTGTGCTATCCAATATGGTTGCCACCAGCCACACATTGCTGCTTATGTTAAAATTAATTAAAATTACAAATATTAGGTTTTTAGTTTCTAGGTCACATGAGCCACATTCCAAATACTCCATGTCCACAGACACAGAACATTTCTATCACTGCAGACAGTTCTCCTGTGCTCTGCTCCCTGGAGCTGTGAAGGTGATGGCGTACTCACGCATGCCCACTTACTTCACTTCTGAGAGGACGGACCGCTCTCCGTCTGAGCACTGGGACCTGCGGTGCTGGCGGTGGCTTCTCGGTGAATGAGAATGCCGGATGCGGACTGGGTCACCTTGAGTCCTGAACAAGAGGACAAACCACGGAGACAAACACACCAGATGTCAGAATGGGACCGAGCTGGGGTTTTCTTTAATGCTGTAACTGTGAAGGAATATAACTGAGAGCTTTAAAAACTTGATCTCTCTGAGCTTGGAAAGGCTAAATGGCTTTCATTTCACAAGTTAACAAAAGAAAACTACCTCCATCATAACATGCAAATAAAACTTTATCATACAGTTGACCCTTGAATAATGCTTGCTTGGGGTACCAACCCTGAGCGAGGTTGAAAATCCCCACACCCCTTTACAGTCTATAGGAGAGAGAGTGACCTCAGTATAGAATGACAATAATTAATTTTAATACACCCTTTTCTACTTCTTCCTCTATAGTTATTTTTACTTTTATTTAAAATGTAAAGACAAAGCACTGAAAGGAACACCTCTGGAGAATAAGAATGGATTACTCATTTACAAATATTAATAAAACTTTTTAAGAAAGATTTTCAAAGACATACTCTATTTTAGTGTACGGTATCTCTTTTAATTGCTCTTCTGACAGTCCAGATGGATCCACAAGCTCTTTTCTAGAAGGGAATGAGCAAGAGAGTGAAAGTTTTGACATAAATACTAACACCATTTACAAATGGCAGGTGAGTTTTCACCTTTCTAATTTTGTCTCAGCTTTCTTTAAGAAAAAGAAAACCTTTCTTTTCTAAAGAAAGCTGAGTGCCAAAGAATTGATGCTTTTCAACTGTGGTGCTGGAAAAGACTGGAGAGTCCCTTGGACTGCAAGGAGATCCAACCAGTCCATCCTAAAGGAAATGAGTCCTGAATATTCATTGGAAGGACTGATGGTGAAGGTGAAACGCCAATACTTTGGTCATCTGAAGCAAAGAACTAACTCACTGGAAAAGACCCTGATGCTGGGAAACACTGGAGGCGGGAGGAGAAGGGGACGACAGAGGATGAGATGGTTGGATGGCATCACCGACTCGATGGACATGAGTTTGAGTGAGCTCCGGGAGTTGGTGATGAACAGGGAGGCCTGGTGTGCTGTGATTCATTGAGCAGCAAAGAGTCAGACACAACCGAGCAACTGAGCTGAACTGAATCTTGTCTTATAACACAGTGTTAATGAAACTAATAGAGATATAAGCCAGGAATGAAGTGTAAGAAAACTAGGGTCCATTTGGGACTTGACAGTGTTGGGAAGGGACTCTGCCTTCTAATGAAGGGGATATAGGTTCAATCCCAGGTCAGGGAACTAAGATTCCACATGCTGCAGCCAAAAACTAAAACATAGACATAAATAAAACTTAAAAAAAAAAAAACAACACCAGTATGTATTTAAGGGAAAAATGGGAGGAAAACCTTTTCAGTAGCTCTTCTACCCTCTTGCAGTTTTTCTTTATTCAGGATACAGATGACTCGCCAGCATCTCCTATCTCCCTAAAAAGATCTGCTTCTCTCTCNGCAGCCAAAAACTAAAACATAGACATAAATAAAACTTAAAAAAAAAAAAACAACACCAGTATGTATTTAAGGGAAAAATGGGAGGAAAACCTTTTCAGTAGCTCTTCTACCCTCTTGCAGTTTTTCTTTATTCAGGATACAGATGACTCGCCAGCATCTCCTATCTCCCTAAAAAGATCTGCTTCTCTCTCCTGTAGCAGGTGTCTTTTCCTTGGTATTTATTTGCACACTGTTGGCCTCTCTGAGGCTCATTTACAGGCAAGGCTGACCGGCCTCAGGAGAGATGGTGGGGCTGCCTGCTGAGGCCCCACCGCTGAGGGCCAGGCTCCACGCAGTGACGGCAGTGAAGACCACCTCGCAGGCTTCAGCCCGAGGCTGCCTCTCTGTGTCCTTACAAGTGCCTTCAAACCACGTGAGTGTTAAAAACAGTACTCACTGGATATGCTTCCATAGCTCTTCTTTCGCTTGGATATCGGGACTTCTCCTATAAATAGAAAGAACAACACTCATCTCGGCACACATGCTTCATCCAATGATCTAACCTCTAACTTCAGCAGAGCCACAATATTACCAGTTTCCAGACTGTGAAGTTCTTATCTGCCAGCTGATACCAGACAAGGAAAGGCTGAACAGGGAGAGCTAATGTGGGATGGTTAGCACAAAGATACCAGACAATTTATCTGCTAGTCCACTAAAAAAAAAAGACAAGACATAAAAACCAGCCACAACCAGGCCTCCATTTAGTGAAGAGCTTAGCAGCAGCGGGGCAAATCTACAGTCTCCAGTGGTGGTTTTACAATGAAGCTGATCTGAGGCTTCTGTTTCTGGTCCTCCTAACTACTTCTCAGTTAAATCAAAAGAATTAACCTTGACTGTATTAATATGGAGAAGTCCCAATGAGATCTGTGATCACATAGTAGAGGCAACACCACAAGGGGAAGGAAAATGGTGGGAGAGCCAGGCTGGCAGCCCGCGTGCCGCTGACTCACTGCCCTTTCTCACTGCATCCGACATTGCATTTCTGGGCGAAGATCTGGGTTCACAAGGACTGGAGCATGTCTGTGGCCCATGCTGCCATCTTCCCATATGCCCATCTCCACCCCATCTATAGATTGTACAAATTTCTCCTCTAAGAACTACTTGAATAGAAACTGTACCACTATGTTCAACTTTCTAGAAATGAGAAATTCAAAGCCAGCATTCAGGTGTTCAGGTCCCCATAATAGCAATGAGAACTAGAAATCTATGATCACAGCAACTATTGCCACAGAATGATTTTTTTTCCCCTAGTGAGAAAATGATAAGCTTTTATCAGTCCTTTCAAGAGAACCAAGTTCTAACAAAGGCCCAAAGAAAAGACCTAAACCCCAANATCTATGATCACAGCAACTATTGCCACAGAATGATTTTTTTTCCCCTAGTGAGAAAATGATAAGCTTTTATCAGTCCTTTCAAGAGAACCAAGTTCTAACAAAGGCCCAAAGAAAAGACCTAAACCCCAACAATTAAAATGCCTGCAGCTAAACAAAGCCACCGATACGCTCTCCTGTGGAATTTTAAATTTATAATCTGTATCAGCATTTCTGGGCTCAATATCGCTTTCAGCATATGATATTATCATCGCTTTCATTCTTCTCAGGTAATAAAGGCAGCACTGAGACATTCTGGTAGGTCTTTCTGGGCCCACAGAATACAATAAACTACTTTCTCACAACTGAATTGACTAAGTAGTTTTTTCCTTTGTAGAAAAAGAAAAAAAAAAATCTGTAGCCCTTTTAATCCACTCAAAAGGAGTCAAAACACAGAAGAGAAGGGAAAGGGAATGAAGCCTTGGTCTCAGACATATAAAATATGGTATTGTTAAAGGTAGAGTTTGTTATCAAAAATAAAAGTGTAGGCTTAAAAAACTTAAAATGCTTCTTTGGAAGAATCTCCTATATAGGATCTGCCTTTCCTACATGTGGCTGATCTGGTTCACTAGACAGTACATTAGCGCAGTCAACTACACTGCCAGAGAGAAGGTACTGATATTGAAAAGCACTAAACTATTATCCTGTTTATATCCAAAAAGAAGAAAGATGGTTCCATTGTAATTATATACCAGCATCTGATTCTCACAGGAAGTCACCCAATAATCCTCAGTATTGCATAGCATCTAGGTTAGGAAGCGATTCTGCTGGGAATCACGCTTGTTTCAGGACGGTGCAGTGCTGAGGCTGTCTTAAGGGCAGGGTATGTTAACCCCCCCTCCACTGATGACATTGGGGTCAGATGTCATCCGTGGTTGTTGGGGGCTGTCTTGACCACTGTAGGATGATTAGTAGTACCTAATAAACTGTGGAAAATTCTGAAAAGGATGGGAATACCAGACCACCTAACCTGCCTCTTGAGAAATCTGNGTGATCATCCTGGATCACAGAGGATTCAGATAAGGTGAATTTTGGATAGAGCTTCTAACTGGAAAAAATTCTTCTATTCCAGGTTGTTACTTAAAAGATGTATTTTCTGTATTTTCCAGGTGTACAGACCTGATATTGAAGGAGGCAATTGCTAGCCTCCTTAGGAGTCAGATCCAGTATCTAACCACCTTTGGTACTACTGATTCCTTCCTTGCTTCAAAAACAAGTCTTTGCTGTTTCAAAAGAAATATGTTTCTTCTTATTCAGTCCTCAATGGGCAAAAGAAATCATTCTGAAAGTTTTAATCTCATGCACCTTAATCAAGAGATTGAATCTTTTCTTCCTTAATACCGGAAATTGTAACCACATTTAATCTCAGATGTCATAGAATGAGGACATCGTGGGGAATACACTTTCTCTTTTGAAATAACAAGGCTTGACATCAGAAAATTTAGAAAGTACACAACTTAAAAAATACAGTAATGAAGTTAAAATCAACACGAGGTTATCAATATTATTTTTACATAAGTCATTCAGTAATTTCTCTGCATCTCTGTCCCTCCAACTGTCTTTCTGTTTCTTCGTGACTCTTTCTCTACCTTTCTTGCTTTATGATTTTGTGTGAAAATTAGTTTAGTAAAAAATACAGATGATACCTTGAGCCCCATAGCTTAAGTGTTTTTCATAATAGCTACTTTTCATTTAGTCATGTGTCTCCTTAGACCCTCTTTGGGTAACACACTTTGTTAGATTTTTCTTGTCTTCATGACCTAGAAAGCTTTAAGGAACTCTGCCCAGGTGTTTTGTAGATGTCCAAAATTGGGATTTTTCTGATGTTGTCTCATGAATAGACTGGAGTTATGGTGTTTGGGAGGAAGACCACAGAGGTGTCCTGCACTTCTCATCACATCATATCAGGATACATGCTATGAAAAAAACTTATTACTGTTGGTATTAGCCTTGATCACCTGGCCAAGGAAGTGTTTGATTGATTTCTCTGCAGTAAAGTCACTCTTTCCCCCCATTTTTAGACTGTACTCTTTGGAAGGAGTTCATTGTGCTCAGCCCACACAGCAGGAAGGACTTGTCACTCCGTCTTTGAATGGGAACCACATATGTAATTAAAGGAAATTCTTTTGCCTGAGACTTGGCAATCATCCCTTATTAATTAATTTAGTCAACCACATTCACATCAGTAGGTTCCACGAATAATTATTTCACAATTTGTATTTTATTCCAATGCATTATGTTCTATCTATTTATTTATGGCTCAAGTTGTTCCACTTTGGCTACCAAGAGTTCTCACAGTGTCTTTTTTTTACTATTTCTTCACTCTTTGGCACTAAAAGATGCTCCAAGATCATCTTTGTATATATTTCACCCCATTCCTAGAATCTCCTTGATTTCTAGAATCTCCTGTATCTTCTGATTCCTCAGAAGGGAACTTTAATTCCTAAAGGTATTAGGTGGAATTTTCCAGAGGTATAAACCTGGAATTAGGGACATGGACAAAACAGTGCCTGGCTTTCAGGAAGAAGATGACTGATCTACCTTGCACTGTATCCTGACATTTCCTTTCCCATTCATAGAAGTCAAAGAAAGCCAAGACACAGCTGAGAGAGGTTTCAAGACCATGTCTTTGGAGCAGCAAAGACTCGACTTCTTTGAGTTTCTGTGAGAGGCTTTTGGGGTGAGGAAGAAGGCCTTCCCATTCCTATTTTGTCTCCACACTTCAAAAAATTAGCACCTGCATTTTGTTTCTGAGTCTGTGGATCCTGAAATTAACCAGTGCTTCCAATATTTCCTGGTAGAGAGTTTATTGGGATTCATATGGGCTTCCCTGGTGGCTCAGAGGTTAAAGCGTTTGCCTTGCAATGCAGGAGACCTGGGTTAGATCCCTGGGTTGGGAAGATCCCCTGGAGAAGGAAATGGCAACCCACTCCAGTATTCTTGCCTGGAGAATCCCATGGACAGAGGAGCCTGATGGGCTACAGTCCGCCAGGTTGCAAAGAGTTGGACATGACTTCACTTTCATCCAAGAAGTACAAGTTGTCGCATTTGTACTGTTTCCTCAGGATACATTGCTAGAAGCATACTTTCAATGCAGGAATGTGGGCATTTGAATTACTCTTGATACATGTTGTCAGGCACAGTTCCTTGGTCATGAGGCATTTTAGAATACATCAAACATCTTACCCTCTAGTCAATGTTTTTCTGATCTAATTAAACTGTAATATGATTCTCTGAGGATGATGAATGACAACAGGTGCAGAAGGAGGTAGAATCATAAAGACAAGTCAGAGAAACTAAACTGCTGAGACCTGATCCAAGCAGTAAAACCAGAATTTGCTATGATGATGGAAACAGATCCTTCCCACTCCGCATGCCAAAGTGTTATGGGAGGACTGCTGAGCATCAGGATGCCAAACTGCTGTTTCTTGAATTTGTCTAAACAGGGAGAGTGAAGCACATGGGACCTGGGCACATGCTTCATTCCCGAGAAGGCATTTATCAGATGAAAACGTCAAGAACCACTGGTGACAAAGAAAGGCTATAGGAAACCACACATTATATTATAAATCTGCTTTATTTAGCAATACAAGTGAGAATAGAGCAGAGGAAGCACCACAGGGATACAAACCCTGTACATCAAAGAACCAGTCGCTTGTACTTTAATGATCACTGCAAGGGAGGAACACAACATCTCTGAGATGGGATCTCCTGGGCCAGTGGAAAGCAAGTAGGATTGCCCTGTTATGGAATAGGACCCAAGCGGTGACCTTCCAGTGCTGAACAATGGAACCTCATGGGTAACAGGTTTTGGGAGAGAGAAGATGAGGGCAATCAGTAATATCAGTTCTAATTCAAGGAGTAAGAGAAGAANTGGGATTCATATGGGCTTCCCTGGTGGCTCAGAGGTTAAAGCGTTTGCCTTGCAATGCAGGAGACCTGGGTTAGATCCCTGGGTTGGGAAGATCCCCTGGAGAAGGAAATGGCAACCCACTCCAGTATTCTTGCCTGGAGAATCCCATGGACAGAGGAGCCTGATGGGCTACAGTCCGCCAGGTTGCAAAGAGTTGGACATGACTTCACTTTCATCCAAGAAGTACAAGTTGTCGCATTTGTACTGTTTCCTCAGGATACATTGCTAGAAGCATACTTTCAATGCAGGAATGTGGGCATTTGAATTACTCTTGATACATGTTGTCAGGCACAGTTCCTTGGTCATGAGGCATTTTAGAATACATCAAACATCTTACCCTCTAGTCAATGTTTTTCTGATCTAATTAAACTGTAATATGATTCTCTGAGGATGATGAATGACAACAGGTGCAGAAGGAGGTAGAATCATAAAGACAAGTCAGAGAAACTAAACTGCTGAGACCTGATCCAAGCAGTAAAACCAGAATTTGCTATGATGATGGAAACAGATCCTTCCCACTCCGCATGCCAAAGTGTTATGGGAGGACTGCTGAGCATCAGGATGCCAAACTGCTGTTTCTTGAATTTGTCTAAACAGGGAGAGTGAAGCACATGGGACCTGGGCACATGCTTCATTCCCGAGAAGGCATTTATCAGATGAAAACGTCAAGAACCACTGGTGACAAAGAAAGGCTATAGGAAACCACACATTATATTATAAATCTGCTTTATTTAGCAATACAAGTGAGAATAGAGCAGAGGAAGCACCACAGGGATACAAACCCTGTACATCAAAGAACCAGTCGCTTGTACTTTAATGATCACTGCAAGGGAGGAACACAACATCTCTGAGATGGGATCTCCTGGGCCAGTGGAAAGCAAGTAGGATTGCCCTGTTATGGAATAGGACCCAAGCGGTGACCTTCCAGTGCTGAACAATGGAACCTCATGGGTAACAGGTTTTGGGAGAGAGAAGATGAGGGCAATCAGTAATATCAGTTCTAATTCAAGGAGTAAGAGAAGAAAGGAGCAGAAGAGAGGAAGCAACCAGAGGAGAGGGTGGTGAAGCTGGAGAGGGAGCCTGAGACATTGTGGGAGCTTGAGCCCATGACAGGACTTCAGTGCTTGTAGCTCTTCCTGCTGGAGGAGGAGGAGGTGGTGGTGTATTTGATGGTGGAACAGCTGCCTCCAGAGGAGCCGATGCCACCCCCTATGGCTCTGCCACTGCCAGAACTGAAGCCACCTCCAAGGCTGTAGGAGCAGCCACTTCCTCCGCCTACGCCGAAGCCACTGCCGAGACCGCCGGCACCACCATAGCCACCAGAGACAGTGGACTGCACCACGGCTGTGGAGGCAAAGGGACAAGGTCAGGACAAGACAGTGAGCTCGCTCTGCCACACAGAGTCCAGTCAGAGGGACACAAGGGCAAGGGATGGGGGCAGGTGAAGGTCCTTACAGATGTTGACTTGTCCAGCGCCTTCCCCGCTCAGCCTGGGAGAGAGAAGACACAGCCATGATGAGACCCCGAGCCACAGCTGGCCCCGCGTGGGAAACCTCCGTGGAGGAGAGTCCCCAGGAGCCTGCCTTCTTAGTGCTCTTCTGGGAGCAGGACTACGACCACCTCTAGAGTGCCTTCCACCTGGGCCCACTGGCAGGACTTCTTGGAGATGGAGCCTGATGGCTGCGGAGGCTGCGTGAGTTACCTGCACTCCTCGCCTTCCAGCAGCTTCCTGTAGGTGGCGATCTCCACGTCCAGGGCCAGCTTGACGTTCATGAGCTCCTGGTACTCCTTCAGCAGCCGGGCCATGTCCTGCTTGGCCTTCTGCAGGGCGTCCTCCAGGTCAGCCAGCTTGCCCCTGGCGTCCTTGAGGGCCAGCTCCCCACGCTGCTCGGCGTCGGCGATGGCGGACTGCAGGCTGGCGCACTAGAGGGAGGAGGGCAGGGGAGCCTGAATCTGGACTCCAGGGGAGGGGAAAGGCAGTTCTACTTTCCCAGTGAGGAAGAGCGCTAGAGCCCAGCTCTCACGGAAATGGAGGTTTGATTCATTGTCCAATCTTTCTCCAACCTACAAACCTTAACTAGTCTCAGTGTCCCTAATGAAAACCTATTTCCCTTTGTGTTAACCACATCAATGAGGATGGGGTTGGGGGATGCCACAGCAGAATAAAGCCAGGGGACATGGGAAGAAATGGAACTACTGCCTTGTTTTGAATGTTGACAGTTTGGGTAAGTTTATGTGGATGTATAATAACTTATACAAAACCACAAACATTCTCACTGAGAAGACAATTTCATCTCAAACTCTTGAGACCTTGCCTTCCTTCCATTTACGGTCTTGGATAACCCTCACTTTTTCCTGTGTCTTTTCTCAGCTTCTTTTTCATATTGAATCTGAGCATATTTGCAGCAGTCTTCTTCACACTTTCTGACCTGAAATTTTCTTTGCCTACACATGTCTTGTGTTCCCAAATCAATCATTCCCTTTTCAGAATCTCATTTCAACGCCTCTAGACTGTATCTTTGTCCCACTGACCAGTGAGAACTGGTCTGTCCTGAGTTTGTTTCCTGCTTGTAAGTTGGGCTCCATATCTCTAACCTGAGGGAGCTCTTCTTGCTTTTCCCTCAGTGCCCAGAAATTTCCCGCATGATGGTTGATGATACCTGATGCTCTAGGAAGGAAACAATGCTTTTCTGCTCTATGGACCTCTCCATACCTGCTTCTTGACGTGGTCAATTTCAGATCTCAGCCTCTGGATCACGCGATTGATCTCAGAGATCTCCTGCTTGGTGTTGCGCAGGTCATCCCCGTGTCTGCCCGCCGTCACCCGCAGCTCCTCGTACTATGAACCAGAGGGAGACAAGGGGGCTGTCCATGGGCTTCACAGGACACTAATCAAGGTTTTCTCAAGTCAAAACTAATGGTTTCTCCACAAGACATTGTATGAGAATCGGTGTTACTAGGGCATTGACACTGTGTACCCATCACATATCATCTTTGGTAGTACCACTGACTGACTGGTTCTCTTCAGGACAAGCAATGATCTGTACTGTTGCTGAGAACCGGCATCAGAGTAAATCTGAAGCAAAGATCACTCTGCCTTTATCTACAGTAGCTTTTGTCCTACATTTAGGTCTTTGACCTACTAGACTTGGACATAATTAGAGGATCTACCAGAAGATCTACCCTGTTAGATCAGGGTACATGTCTTTTGAGAGGCCCCCCACTTCTTAGTTGTAGTTTCCCCACTGAAGTCTACAGCCTCATTGACGTTCACAGAGGAGGCACAGGGATTCCTCATCAGCTGCCGCCTCACCACTCACCTTGGACTGGTACCACGACTCAGCCTCAGCCCGGCTCCTCTGAGCAATCTCCTCATATTGGGCTTTGACTTCAGCGATGATGCTGTCCAGGTCCAGGTGGCGGTTGTTGTCCATGGAGAGGACCACAGAAGTGTCTGAGATGTGGGTTTGCATCTGAGCCAGTTCCTGCCGAACAAGAGATCATTCTGTCATCTTTGGTCATGCCGTTTAAAGAGGTACCCAGCCAGAGATTTTTCCACCCTTTGCAAATCTCAGTATAATCAATAAAGAAGAATATGAAAAGATGCTTACTGCGTCATAGAAGGTTCTTAGGAAGTTGATCTCATCTGTGAGAGCGTCTACCCTGGCCTGTAGTTCAACCTTGTTCATGTAAGCAGCATCCACATCCTGGGAAAGAAGCCAGCAGGCTGAGATCAGTTGAGCCTTCCTGCCCAGTCTGCTGTTCTTTTAGTCTCCCTGATACACTTTTCTCAGAGTCTTCCCCTTCAGCAAAGAAACCAGAACCCCTGATCTGACTCCTCTCACCTTCTTCAGATTCACAAATTCATTCTCTGCTACTGTGCGCTTGTTGATTTCATCTTCATATCTGGAATTAGAAAGGATAAAATCTAACTGAGTCAGGGTGAAGATGATACAGAAGAGGCAGCTTGGAATTTCAACTTCCCAGAATGGATATATGCAAATGGGACTTTCCTGCCAGTAAGCTTCAAAGGTGAACTTTGTGGTCACTATATTATTTACTCCATTACTCTCCCCATCTACCTGCATGGTCCTTATGTTTTCCAGAGTTTGTCTTTAGGTATGAACTGTGGTTTCATTTTCATGGACATGTTTTACTAAGATCATGCCCTCATTTGCATCTGATCATTTAATTAGCTTGAAATGTAGGCTTCAGGAATCTAAGGTGTTTTCTCTCCTGTAACTCACTTGTTCTTGAAGTCTTCCACCGTGTCTTGCATCCCCCTGAGCTCCGAGTCCAGGCGGCTTCTCTCCCCAAGGATACCATCCAGCTGTCTCCTGAGGTTGTTGATGTACTGCTCAAGCAAAGGCTCCAGATTCTGCCTCACAGTCTTGGTGCCCTGCTCCTGCAGCAGGGTCCACTTGGTGTCCAGGACCTTGTTCTGCTGCTCCAGGAATCGGACCTGCAGGAAGACAAGATGCTTATCTGTGAGTTGCCAAGTCCCCAGGCCGATCTGGTGGTCCAGGTGGTGCTGGGCTGCTCCAGATCCTGGACAGAGGCTCCAGCTGACAGTTCTGCTACCCTGACTTTTTAGCTTCACACCACACAGGTCTCATGGCCGAGTTTCCCCAGTGAACTGTCAGATGTTCCCTCCCTCTCAATTCTGGAGACATCTGTCAGTGACTTTTCACCTTTCTGTTCTTCCTTTTGATAAGCACAATCACAAACGTAATTTAAAAATCATATTTCTCTCATATACTGCACAGAGGTTTTTAAAGAGCATATCTCAGTTAAAGGGATGTTAAAATGTCTATAATCTAATGATTAAATTCCAATCCTATTAATAATTGTATTTAATCCTGTTTCTTATTTAGAGTATGAGTCCCTCTAAAATAAACTCTCTTAGTGGTTGATTTCATCAACCACTGTTAGTGGTTATGATCTGGTTCTACAAGTTGAGTATTTCTATGGTTATTCACATATTTTTGAGTCTTTTTTT
>SJYS01017011.1:828864-851210 GCA_006410695.1 Philantomba maxwellii | reverse complement strand
TGGAGTGGGGTGCCATTGCCTTCTCCAAATATCAGCTATTAGTAGCATTCAAAAAAAAATTGGGGGGGGGGCACACCATGCAGCATGCGGCATCTTAGTTTCCCAACCAGGGATCAAGCCCACACCCCCTGCAGCTGGGAACATGGAATCTTAACCACTGGGCCACCAGGGAAGTCCCCTTTGTGTGTGTGTGTGCTCAATTGCTCACTTGTATCTGACTCCTGCTGATGCTGAAGCTGAAGCTCCAGTATTTTGGTCATCTGATGCAGACAACTCATTGGAAAAGTCCCTGACACTGGGGAAGATTGAGGGGAAAAGGGGAAGAGGGCCTCAGAGGATGCGATGGCTGGATGGCATGGACGTGAACTTGGGCAAACTCTGGGAGATGGTGAGGAACAGGAAGCCTGGCGTGCTGCAGTCCACAGGGTCACAAAGAGTCAGACACAACTCAACAACAACCTCACTCTCTGCGACCTTATGGACTGTAGCCCGCCAGGCTCCTCTGTCCATGGGATTTTCCAGCAAGAACACTAGAGTGGGTTGCCATGTCCTCCACCAGTGCGTCTCTCCCACCCAGGGATCGAATCTGCGGCTCCTGAGTCTTCTGCCTCACAGGAGGATTTCTTACCATTGGGCCACCTGGGGGGCCCGGGGAAGTCCCCTAGCAGTATTATTATCCAGGATAATGTTCATTCAGTCATTCAACAGTAACTAGTTGAGCGGCATGTAAGATACCAGGGTGAACAAGGCAGAGTTGGTCCCTGCCCTCACAGAGTGCACAAGCTGGTCCAGCCTCCTTCTGAGTACCTGGTGATGCTGAAAATGGAAGACGCAGCTCCCATTTGGGCTTTGCAGGCAAGCACCCACTGATACACACACCCTGGAAGCAGCTTTAGTAGCCAGGCTGGGCTGCCTGTGTTCCAATTCCAGATGCCTCCTAGCTGTGGAATTTCAAGCAAGTTCCTTCCTTCCTCTGTGCCTCAGTTTCCTTGCTTTTATAGAGGAGGGCATAATATCAATGTTCTGTGGCAGCCTGGACAGGAGGGGAGTTTGGGGGAGAATGGATACACGTATATGTATGACGGAGTTGCTTTGCTGTCCACCTGAAAGTATCACAACGTTGTTAATCAGGCCTTGTGGTTGTTCAGTTGCTCAGATGTGTGTCCAGCTCTTTGTGATCCCATGGACTGCAGCACGCCAACCTTCCCTGTCCTTCACTGTCTCTTGGAGTTTGCTCAAACTCATGTCCATTGAGTTGGCAATACCATCCAAGCATCTCATCCTCTGCTGCCTCTTTTTGCCTTCTATCTTTAATCAGTGATACTCCAATATAAAATAGGTTTGTTTGTTTTTTTTTAAAAAAAGGAGGGCATGAATAGAACCTGTCTCATGAGCTGTTTTGAGGAATCAACACTGTAACCTATACTGAGTGTAGAGAATGTTGCTGGGCGAAGCGTAGGTGCTATGATGCTTTTCATAATTGTTTTTCCTGTTATGACTCATCAACGGTTCTAACTCTGGCTCCATTGAGACAGTAACCAGCAGAGAGCAAGGTGGAGCTCTTTGGTGACGATGAAGAAATCCAGGCAGTGTGGTGGAGTTCTCAAGAGTACGCCTGCCTCGTACTGGTATGATACGGTTTATAAGTCAGCCATAGCCACAGAATATGTAAGAGCTAAAACCTGGAAGCGGCCTAAATGTCTGTGAACAGGCGACTGGTTAAGAAACCCATGACTCACCCGAAGAAAGAAATGTTAGCCCTCTAAGAGAACGAGCCAGCTGCATGTGAAATGATGTGAAAAGGTTTCCAAGAGTACTGTCAAATGCAAAAAGCAAAGGGCAGTGCACTTTTACTTTCTGTGTTTTAAACCAAAGAAATGCACATGCCAGTGTACTTTGCTCATAGGATGTGTCTGCAGGGCACCAGAGACTCCTTTCACCACGTGCGTTCTTTTGCACCTTTTGAACTTGAAGCTGTGTCCTTGTATTACTTATTTAACAACCACACAGAAAAAAGGAGTAAGCAGAAAATTGGTGCTGATTCAAAAATCAGCCCTCCAGTTCACTGTGTTCTGCTAAACATATTTCACTGCACTCTGAGCAGATGGCCCGGGAGGGGTTGGGCCCGGGCCAGGGGGCAGCCTCCCTCCCTCATGGGTGTGTGGGGAGCCTTGTGGGGAGGCACGTGGGGCCCTGTGGCCAGGCACATGCCTGCAGCTGGGCCTTCCCGTGCAGCGGCAGGCCGGGGTGTGGGGCTGAGACTGGTCAAGAGCGGGCGTCGGTAGCACGTGCAGAGCAAGATCACGGTCCTCATATCGGGTCTGGCCTGGGCAGCTTTCCAGGGCAGACAGTCATGAGACACAGGCCCGTTAGTAGTGCCAGGAAAGGGCCTTCATCGAAGCTGCTTCTCTCCATTCATGGGACAGTTCCACAGAGAAACTTGGGACCAGAGACAAAGCCTAAGGTTCAGGAAACAGCTTTGGAAGGGCCAGGGTTTCCTGGCCTGCTTGAGGCATCCGTGGGATGCAAAGAGCCCAGAGGAACCTGGGTTCTTAGTTCTTCATCCATCCGCCTGGCTGAAATACAAAGATTCTTTTCAGAGCTCTCCCTGAAGTAGCCCTCCAGCTTTAGGACACTCACCACATTGTGTGCTGGGACATTCCCTGCAGCCCAGCAGAAGGGACAGAAAGGCTCTTTCAGTTAACTGCAAAATAAGCAGGGCTCCATCCAAGGACAGGGCCCTTTGCCTCCCGGGCCCCCCGGTAATTCATTGGCTGTCTGAGCACCGTTTACTGCCTCCAGTCTGTTGGACGAGGGTTTTTCAAATGCCGCTTGGTCAATGATTCTTTATACACGCTTATATAAAAACATATATGTAGGCATGCAAACAGATATTCTTCAGTCCAATACGTTCCCGTATACGTTCAGACACACGCACGTACAATTCTGTGTAGTCATACTCTTGCCTGGCAAGATATACGGTCTCCGAGGCAGATCAAATATCTGGTACAAGGTGATCAAACAAGATCTGCAGAAGGTTTGCAGTGACACACAGAGTTACAAGAGGAAGAATACAGTCTCCTCTGTATTCTTCTCTGAATCTGGGTCATTGTTAAGTCCAATGAATTATTTTCTTGTTGTTAATTTAATTACTATGGGCTTATTTATTCATTTATTTTAATGGTTTTACTGATTTATTTTTGGCTGTGCTGGATCTCCGTTGCTGCACGCGGGCTTTTCTCTAGTTGCGGGGCATGAGCTTCTCACTGCGGGGGCCTTCCTTGTTGTGGAGCACAGGCTTAGCTGCCCCATGGCATGTGGGGTTTCCTGGACCAGGGATCAAACCCGCGTCCCCTGCATTGGCAGGCGGATTCTTAACCACTGGACCACTAGGGAGTTCCGAAGTCCAGTTAATTCTTTCTCTCTGTGGATGGTAACACCTATACTTCCTCTTCTGATGTGACTCATGCATTCATTTATCAAGCATTTGGGGGCCCTACCCCACACCAGGCAGTGTTTTGGTTTCCTGGGCTATTGTGATGAACAAAATGGGCAGAGGTCTGGGGCCTCGTGATGTTTGCGTTCTGGTGAGGAGACAGCCGGTCACTGTGGGGGCAGGTGGGGTTGGGCAGGCAGACTTCGCAGGGAAGTGACCGTTGAGTGGAGAGCTGAGGGCTGTAAAGGAGGGAGTCAGAGGCATATCTGTGGAGCAGTTCTAGGCAGAAGAGACAGTGACTCTCTTGTCCCTCTAGTTACATTGCGCTCACTTGGCAAAAGCAGCCCTGGTTAGACCCAGCTCCACACCCACATCTGTGCAACGGAACCTCGGCTGGAGAGACACGTGCCCTGTGCTGGCTGGTCTCCTTGCAGTTCAGGGCCAGGATCTCGGGTGGGAGGGGAGGTGGCGGTGGGGAGCACAGGGGTAGGCTTCATGCTTCCATCATGAATTCTTCTTCAGCCCATTCACGCTTTCACTGCCCTGAACAGCCAGTTCCCTGCAGCCGCATCCCTGGGTCACTCTCAGCTAACTCTCTGTACCTCCTATCAGTTCAGTTCCGTCGCTCAGTCGTGTCCAACTCTTTGCGACCCCATGGACTGCAGCACACCAGGCTTCTCTGTCTGCCACCATCTCCCGGAGTCTGCTCAAATTCATGTCCATTGAGTCAATGATGCCATCTAACCATCTCATCTGTCGCCCCCTTCTCCTGTCTGCAATCTTTCCCAGCATCTTTTCCAATGAGTTGGCGCTTCGCATCAAGTGTCCAAAATATTAGAGCTTCAGCTTCAGCATCAGTCCTCCCAATGAATATTCAGGGAAGATTTCCTTCAGGTTTGACTNTAACCATCTCATCTGTCGCCCCCTTCTCCTGTCTGCAATCTTTCCCAGCATCTTTTCCAATGAGTTGGCGCTTCGCATCAAGTGTCCAAAATATTAGAGCTTCAGCTTCAGCATCAGTCCTCCCAATGAATATTCAGGGAAGATTTCCTTCAGGTTTGACTGGTTTGATCTCCTTGCTGTCCAAAGGACTCTCAAGAGTCTTCTCCAACATCACAATTCGAAGGCATCAATTCTTTGGCACTTAGCCTTCTTTGTGGTCCAACTCTCACACCTGTCCATGACTACTGGAAAAACATACCTTCCACTATATGAGCCTTTGTCATCAAAGTGATGTCTCTGCTTTGTAATACACTGTCTAGGTTTGTGATAGCTTTTCTTCCAAGGAGCAGGCATCTTTTAATCTCATGGCTGCAGTCACCATCTGCAGTGATTTTGGAGCCCAAGAAAATAAAATCTCCCACTGTTTCCATTGTTTTCCCATCTATTTGCCATGAAGTAATGGGACCAGATGCCATGATCTTCACTTTTTGAATGTTGAATTTTAAGCTAGCCTTTTCACTCTCCTCTTTCACCTTCATCAAGAGGCTCTTTAGTTCTTCTTCGCTTTCTGCCCTTAGCATGATGTCATCTGCATGTCTGAGGTTGTCTACCTGCCCATGAACCACATTTTGGATTTACAGAGTACAAAGCACTGTCAGTATATTGCATTATTTGTTCCTTGTCACAACGCTGGCAAATAGATTCACTAATTCACTTATTCAACCATTAGGTACTGTGACATATAGATACTGGGCATACAGATATGGGATGGACAGGTAGGGAGTGGAAAACCAACCAACCACCAAAAAACACAGAGGAGGTGGAAAACCAACCTGGAAAACCAACAGGTAGGGGTGGAAAACCAACCAACCACCAAAAAACCGCATGTAAACAGATAAATATAAATAGTGATCAGAAGTGATGAGGAAATAAAGAGGATGCCGAAAAAGAAGGGTTCTAGAGATGGTTATTTTGGCAGAGATGGTAAGATGAGCCACGGAGAAGTTCAAGGGCCAGCTCTGGGCAGACACCATCTTCGAAGACGTTGATCACCGTCCCTTCTGAGAGGTCAGTCTGGCCGGAGCCCCTCCGTCTGGGACGGTCCCGTCCTTCCGGCAACACCCCACCCAAGTTAGGTTCAGGAACCATTCGTCCCTCCCAAATTGGTCCCTTGACTGGACAGACAATAGTTCGGCCCGAGGATCACGATGTCTGCTCTCTGGGAAATGAAACCTCTCCAGGGTCCCCTAGGAGGTGGTGCAGGGAGTGGTGGGCCTTGCTAGGGTCCCCAGGAAGCAGGCCTGGCACCCCCAGTGCATCTACTTGGGGGATCAGAAATCCTCCCATGAATAATGAGCCAGCAGGGCACGTGATTTTATGGCCGAACAGAGGGACTTAGGACGCTCGCTCCGGGCAACAACGTGCCTTTTAACCCCCTTTCAGAGGACCTGGGCACCCATGCACGCTTCGTGCCATGCCATGCCATGATGGCATCTTGGACCCTTCTCCCTCTATGCCTCAGTCTCCCTACCTGTCCAAGAGGACTTGAGCCTACCCTCAGGTGACTCCGTGGGTCGCCAATCCTGCACCTTGTGGAGGGACGAGGGCACTGCCGGGGCCAAGCCGGCACAAGGGGTTGACTTTCCACTCGGGAAACTGAGGCACAGTGGGACGAGGAGCGCGCGACCTCGGGACTCCCGCCAAGTTCAAGCGGCACGGCTCCGGTCCACGCAAGCCGTCCAGGTCGCCGGCCAGCGATCCGCGTGGAGTGGCCTCCGCCCCGCTCTGCCCAGGGACCGGAGCCGGGCCGGACTTCTCCAGGGGCGGCCCCGCGCTCAGGAGCTGGAAGAGGCGCGCGGGCCGCACCCCCAGGTTCCCCGGCCCGGTCGGGCTCGGGCCTGCCCCGGGGCGCCCGCCGCCGCGCGCGCCGGCCCCGCCCCTCTGCCGCGCGCCCGCCCCTCGGCCGCCGCCTCCGCCCCCGCCTCCTCGCAGGCCCGCGACGTGCCCGGCCGGCGACCGAGCGGCGGGGACGGCGTCCGGCGCACTCACTTCCGCGTCCCGCCGCCCTCCGGCTCGCGCGCGCCCAGCCACCGCCGCCATCGGACAATAGGCCAGCCGCGCGGCTGCCGTGAACTTCCCGCCGGGGCCCGGCCGGCCCGTGCGCCCCGGATCCCGATCCCGATCCGTCCCCGCGCCGGCCACGGTCGCAGCGCCGCGCCACCAGGGGAAGCCGCGGAGGACCGAGCGCCCGGTACGTGCTCGCGCCTCCCGCCGCCGCGCTTCGCTCCGGCCCGGCCGGCCCCGGGCCCTCTGCTCTCTGCTCTGAGCAACTTTCCCTCCTGTCCGGCGGCTGCTGCCTTCCTGTGGGTGTCTTGAGTTTGGTGGCTTAAGGAGAATGTGATTTTTTTTTTCCTCCGTGTTTCTTTTACGTTTTATGATTTGAAACGGAGAAAAGAACTCACAGCCAGCTCGGACAGCCAAGCGCCGCCAGCCGCCCCCACGCGGACACCTCCGAGGGGAAGGGGAATTGGAAGCAGATTTGGCCCAAGTGACTTTGAGGCCTCAGCATCCGCTGGACGCTACGGCCCTGGGTCATGACTCTCACGGTGCGCAGGTGGAAGGCTGTACCTGTCCTGGGCTGGACTTGAGTGTCCGCCCTCTGCTGGGACCCCCACCGCCCCACCTCCACGCACTCAACTAGGCTAGGCCAGGTCAGCAACATGGATAAGTACGACGACTTGGGCCTGGAGGCCAGTAAGTTCATTGAGGACCTGAACATGTACGAGGCCTCCAAAGATGGACTCTTCCGAGTGGACAAGGGTGCAGGCAACAACCCGGAGTTTGAGGAGACACGCAGGGTGTTTGCTACCAAGATGGCCAAAATCCACCTGCAACAGCAGCAGCAGCAGCAGCAGCTCCTGCGGGAGGAGACCCCGCCCAGGGCGAGCCGGGGTCCCGTTAACGGAGGGGGACGCCTGGGCCCCCTGGCCCACCGGGAAGCTGGCGCCGGCAGCAAGCTGGCCGCGGACGGTGCTGCCAAGCCCCCGCTCGCTGCCTCAACCGTGGCCCCTGGGACGACCACCACCGTGGCGCCTGGGCAGCCCTCGTACCCACCCCCGGAGCAGAGGGCCAAGCTGTACGTCCGGGGTTCGAGGCAAGTCAGCCAAGACTGTGGGTCCAAGGAGAGCGTGGTGAATTCTGAGATGTCTGCTTTCCATCGGCCGGGCCCCTGTGAGGATCCCTCCTGCCTCACCCACGGAGACTATTATGACAACCTGTCCTTGGCAGGCCCCAAGTGGGCCGACGACCTGGGCGTGTCCCCTGGCATCAGGCTGGGTGTAGGAAGTGGGTGGTCTGGGACCCCAGGGAGCGACCCACTGCTGTCTAAGCCCTCCAGGGATCCTCACCTGTACCACCAGCAGCTCTCTGCAGGCTCCGGCAGGTCTTTGCAGAGTGGCCAGGATGGTGGGCTTGGAGGAGGCAACAGCGAGAAGCCAGTGGGGGTCTGGACCACTGCCTCCTCCCAGCGAGTGAGCCCTGGCCTCCCTTCCCCTGGCTCAGAGAATGGGGCCCTCCCGAGGTCTGCTCAGCCCAGGACCCCTTCTTTCTCAGCGCCTCTGGCCCTGAACCGGCCCAGTCAAGAGTCTCTTCCCAGAATAAACTCGGTTGTAGGGAGTGAGGTTTCAGGCACAATGCCCAAACCCACTGTGGACCCTCAACCCTGGTTCCAAGATGGGCCCAAATCTTATCTTTCTAGCTCTGCCCCTTCATCCTCGCCAGCCAGCATGGACCATATGCAGGCGAGTGCCGTCCCTGGGCTGGGTCCCAAGCCTGGCTGTACAGATCCTGGCGTTATTCCCAAGCTCAGCCCCAACAGCCTTGTCCATCCAGTGATGTCCACCCTGCCTGAGTTATCTTGTAAAGAAAGTGCCTCCGGCTGGGCCTCTGATGGCAGCCTGGGGCCTGTGCTCCCAGAGACTCCGAGTTCCCCCAGAGTGAGGCTACCCTGCCAAACGCTCATCCCCGGCCCTGAGCTTGGACCCACAGCCGCCGAATTGAAGTTAGAAGCCCTCACCCAGCGTCTGGAGCGGGAGATGGATGCTCACCCGAAGGCCGATTACTTTGGTGAGTAGTGAGAGGCTGGCATGGTTGCCCACAGCGGGTGACAGGGTCCCTGCATTTGGGCGTTCAGGGGGACGCGCCCCCCCTTCCCCCACCAAGGGTGCTGTCGCTCTCCTTGAGTGGGCCTTTTTCCTTGAGTGGGCCTTTTTTTTTTTTTTTTTTTTAATTTCCTCTTTCAGCTGCTTCTTCTGAAACTTGAAAAGAGGCGTGAGATCTTCACTAGGCAGAAAGCGGATCTTGCTACTGGTGGTTACCCATATGCGAAGGGCGGGATTGCTCGTGACTGCTCCCTGCAAAAAGGGAAATCTGTGACTTTGGATTTCAAGGGTTTCGGGAGTGACTTAGAACCTGTTGCAGTGACAGGCTCAGGCGGGACCTGAATGGGCTTCTTAGAAGACTCATGTACCCCTGAGGGTTCGTTCCGTCAGTTGTTGGCTGTGCCAGGGGAGCCTGGCTATTAGAGGACCAGTGGTTGGGTGTGGGCTGTCTGCGGCTCCCTGTGTACACGTGTGTCTGCCTGCACGTTCTGTGTTCAGCGGAGGGAGGTGAAACTCTGACCTGGAAGGCTTTGTTCTAGAGCAGTCGTTCTCAAAAGTGTAGTCTGAACCTGCAGCGTCCTTTTGCCTGGGAACTAGTTAAAAATGCAAATTCTTAGGCCCCACCCCAAACCTACTGCATCAGAAACTCTGGCGTGGGGCCCAGCAATTGGCATTTTTCACAAGCCAGCCCCGGTCCTGACGTGCTGGGAAACTGGAGACCCGTGCATTAGGCACCTTCCAACTCGGCACCCCGACCCTGACTACTAGCCAGCAGCCGGGTTACACCCACAGCTGTGGCTCCTAAGAGAATGGAAGATGCTCCTTGTTGGTTTTACTCCCTCTTGAAAGTTTTGTTTTATTCTCTTTTTAAAGCCACAGGCTCTTGGAGACTGCTGGCTTCAGCTTTTACTTTTGCCTCTGCGCAGAGTTTGGAGGCAGCAGAAAAGCAGAGAGATAGCCTCCTGTTGAGTAACGATGTAGCCATCTCACAGAAGCGCTCACTAGAAAGACAGCCTATTGTTAGAGAGCCCGAATTTTATTCATTTTTTTAAATTACTTGTGATTGGAGTATGGTTGCTTTACGATGTTGTGTTGGTGTCTGCTGTTCTGCAAAGAGAATCAGCTGCATGTATGCCTCTTGCTTGGATCGCCTTCCCATGTCGATCGCCACACAGCATGGAGTCGAGTTCTCTGGGGTGTACAGTAGTTTCTCATTTTATTTTATGCACGGTATCAATATATTATTTCAGTTTTTCATTTCTGAACTGTGCGTAATTGAGGTCACCGTTCCCCGTATGAAGGCTTTTGGCGGGGGGCAGGGAAGCCCTGCACAGGGAGGGTGACTGGCTTGCTGCTGTCTGTCTGCCCCATCCTGCATGAATGAATGATTCTGTCCTGAGGTGGTTGGAGGGACGTGTCTGAGGCACGGGCACTGTGTTCTTGCTTCTCATGAGAGCCTTGCAGGAGCAGCGCTCACACCACCCTGGGCAGTCAGAGGTCAGGGCGGCTGTTGACTCGCCGTTTATGTTTTAGAGCGTGCAGCGGCCTCTCACTCTGAACACCCTTTCACTGTGAACCATCTCTTCTCCTTTGAAATTCCCCTCCTTGGGAATAATACTTTTCTCTGGAAATACTGTGGGCTTTTTTTTTTTTTTTTAGTTTAAACCGTTATATTTTTTTTCCAGTTTTATTGAGATGTAATTGACACACAGTATTGTATAAGATGCACAGCGTAGTAGTTTTTTAAAAGATTNGTCTGCTCTGGGAAAGGGCATGCTCAGCAGGGCAGACAGCAGGAGCAGAGGCCCTCGGGGCCTACTTACTTTATTCATGTGAGCTTAGAAAGGAAGCCCATTTCACCAGCCTGGAAACTGAGGCTCAGAGAGGTTAGATGGCCGATCCCACGTCTCACAGGGCCTACTGGGTACAGGTAAGGTCTGAGCCCCACAGTTTGGCCTCCCTGCCCATTCCTCTTTATTATTATTTATTTATTTATTTTAATGTGCTATTTTCACATACTTTTTAAAGAAGAAATTTGTTTTCTTTCTTTCAAATATATTTATTTATTTGGCTGCATCAGGCCTCAGTTACAGCACCAGGAATCTTTGTTGCGTCGTGGGGGGGGGTCTTCCGTTGCCATGCGTGGATTGTAGCTGTGGCTCGCGGGCCACGGAGTGCGCAGGCTTCAGCGGTTGCAGCGCAAGGGCGTAGCTGTTCTGTGGCATGTGGGATCTTAGTTCCCCCACCAGGGATCGAACCTGCGTGCCTGCGTTGCAAGCCGAATTCTTAACCACTGGACCACCAGAGAAGCCCCGCTTCCCACTCTTCTAACCAGCATCGCCCAGCTGCCTCCCAAGCACAGACGTGAAAGCCTGCTATTTATTTACTTTGATGTTTTTTTTCTTTAATCAAGAAGAACTTCCTATAATATAAAATCAATCTCTTTAATTAATTTAAAAAGCAGGCAGTGGCATTTAGCGCTTCCGTCATGTTGCGCAAACACCACCTCTGTCTAGTTCCAAAGCATTTATTCATCACCCCCAGAGGAAACCCACACCCATAACTCAGTTGCTTCTCAATCCCCCATCTCTCCCAGCTCCTGGCAGTGACCAATCTGGATTCTAGCCCTCTGACTTTACCTGTTCTACCGCTATATGAAATATGGAGGGAATCATATCTAATTTATTTTTTCACTAAGCATTACAGTCACATGTAGAAAACTCCAAAGACAGAAAAACAGATGGAGTGAAGCGTTAGTCTCCTGCCCACCTGTTTGTAGCCGAGCGTCCTGGTGTGTGAGTACGTGCGTGTGGGTTGCAGCCGGGCCTGCTGTCCACCTGCTCTCTGCCTTTCCCTCCGAACAGCGCGTCTTGGCAGCTGTTCCACATCAGCACGTGTTGGGTTGACTCAGTGTCACCCTCTGTGCATGTGCTCTCGTCACGTAAGCAGCCTCATGTGGACTTCAGGCCAACTGCAAGTTGCAAGCCTAGCCTGGGACAAACTCCCGGGGGGTGGACTACATTTGTGTGTTGTCTAGTCGCCCTCCGCTGAGCTCATGGGGGGACCCCAGTGCTCATCATATAGGAGAGCTTTGGTAGCTGAGCTTCCAGCTGCTCTAATGGAACCGGCCACATGGCCAAGGAGGACATGCCTCCTGCCAGCACCTGGCCGTTGGGGTCCCCAGCCCTGCTGTGGGACCTCGATCACGCCCTAGTCCCTTCAAGGCCTCTCCCCTTCTCCATAGCACGAGGAGCTTGGCCTGTTGAGGGGCTCACGTCAGCAGATGCCCTTCCTGTCTCTAGATCTGGTGTTATCTGAAAGATTTCTGTCTGTCCAACACTAAAGATGAAATTTTACTTCTAAATAACATGAGTTAGAGCAAACTCTGGGAGAGAGTGAAGGACAGGGCGCCTGGTGTGCTGCAGTCCGTGGGGTCGCAAGGAGTCAGACACAACTTAGCGACTGAACGACGGAAAGATTATCTATTGATAGAGGGCTCTTGCCAGAGAGAATCAGGGAAATGCAATAGTCCCCGTTAGAGTCAATGTAATTCTAGCCAGAAGCAAAGCGGAGCTGATGTTTGGGCTGGTTACCTGGACCCCTTCCTGGACATGACCTTGTGGGAAGACTTTGTGAATCCCCGAGACCACCTTCGGGGACCCTTGGGTCTGAAGACACCTCAGTGCCTGGTTATTGATCAGCTCATCACTGAGGACCCTTCCGGCACTTTCCATGGTCCGGTCTTGTGGGTTTGGGACACTTTGGCCGCGGGAAGGCATTGCTGCCCCCGGTCCTTCCGCCGTGTTCCCCTGCGGCCGCTTTGCGTGTTTCTCCCTTGGGGAGAGCCGATGCTGCTGAGAGGATGCCGTCAGGCTCCTGGTCCCGGGCCTCGCGCTAGAAAGATGCCGCTCCGGGCTGTTTCCACGCCAGTGGGTTCGCTGCAGAGCACGTGGAGAGGCCCACACGCCTTTTGTTTACTCTCTCTCGCCTTCTCCTCCTCGGTGGCCATCTGTCCTCCGCACACGGGGCCTCTCCTCCCCTTCTAAGGGAAAAGGACACAGATGCAGCGCCCATCCCCGGCGGGGTGACCGGGGAAGCTGACTCCAAGGCAGAGTCTCGTGTGCAGGGGCGGCCTAGGGGACACTGCTGGGACCGCGTGTGTGGAGGGCGGGGGACGCAGGAGTGGGCAAGGGGGACGCCCCGGCTGCGCTGCGGGCCTGACCAGCCTGGGCCGACCCCAGGGGGCTCCGGGGCTGGAAAAGCCCTTCAGAGCTGCCCCGAGTTGGGGTGAGACGGCCTGGCCTTCACACACCCCATCCTTGGACCTCTCCGGGTCGGCATGACCGGCAAGGCGCCTCTGCTTAGCTGGGGCCATGCCCGAAGGAGCTGAGGGCCGCCCCCCCTGCATCCCCAGCCACCACGCCTGGCTCCTTCAGTGAGGGGCGATCTGGGCGCCCTGCCACATCCCCTGTCCAGGGCAGATAAGACCCCGCTCTCAGTGACCTTGGCCGTGGTTTTAATCATTGTGATGTCTGTTGAGCACCTGTATTTAACCCTCACAGCCAGACTCCGTTCTCCGCTTGCAGTTGAGGAACCCAGGCCGTGAAGGGTTCAGGCCCACACCGCGGTCGGAGCCCCAGCTACCGCACCAGCTGAGGCCCCGACTCCCTGAATGGAGAACTGGGCGGCGTTCCTGGACTGAGGTGGTGTTCTCTGCGAGCCCCTCCAGATTCAGTCTCCGCTCAGCTGCTGCGGAGGCCTCGGTGGGCTCCCTGCCCTTTCCAGGGTCAGGACTCTGGACCTGCAGCCACCCGCCCAGGTCTCCCCGCTCCCCACCTTGCTGTGGGGGACCGGGCACTGCTGGTGCCACCCATGAGAGCCACACTCTGTTAGGTGCCACCAAGCGGGGTGGCGGGGCAAGAGGAAGCTGGTTCCAGGGTCTCTGTCACCCAGCAAGTGGAGGGATGGGCACTTGCCCACCTGCACGCCTGGCTGCGTCTTCAGTTTTCCTGTCTTGGGTGGACATTCCTGCAGCAGTATGTGAGCTCGGAAAATTGTTAACAGCAGACCCGCCTTGGCCTGGGAGTCTGAGCAGAGGTGTGACTTCCCGGGGCTGGCCCAGCCCTGCCAGGGGCCAGGGGCCTGTCACACCCGGTTTTGTTTTACTAGCAGCTCAGGAGGTGAAGCAAGCAGTCCAGACAAGGACCCCATACATGTCCTCCCTGCTCCCTCCCATCTGACCGTCTCTTCAACATTGAGCTACAAGTTGTCTTAATGACCTTTTTAAGTCTCATCTGACTTCCAGGCTTCCCTGGTGGCTCAGCTGGTAAAGAGCCTTCCTGCCAATGCAGGAGACGTGGGTTCTATCTCTGGGTCGGGAAGATCCCCTGGAGAAGGAAATGGCAACCCACTCCAGTATTCCTGCCTGGAGAATCCCATAGACAGAGGAGTCTGGTGGGCTAGAGTCCATGGGGTCGCAAAGAGTTGGACACGACTTGAGCTTCTTTATCTGACTTTATTAGCAACAGTTGCTTGAGATATGGGGTTTAAGTCCAGCCTTGAATGAACAATTGAGAGTGATTTTTCAGAGCATTTGTCGTATAAAAGAAAACAGCACGGGCCAATCCTGTAGAAGGGGGGCCCCTCCAGGTTTCAGGACAGTGGCCTCTGTGCACCCCAGAGACCCCACTCACCGCCCCCCACCCCAGACATCAGGCATTGCAGTAAACCCAAACCAAACGCTGAAGTAGCAGAAGGGGACAGAAGATCATTAACCATCGGGCCTGTCTGAGTAGCTGGCATGACCAAGTGTGGGAACTTCTGCCCACATTCCTTTAGGAAATATGGTATGGTAATTTGGACCTACTGGATCCAGGCTTCCGTAGCCATGGCAGTAAATTTCTGATCTTTTGGTAACTTTTGTAAATGACCCTCAAGAGTCTAATTCTGCCTGTCTATCCCAGTAGGTACGTACCCTAAGACGTGGGGACTCCTAGCCGTTTAAAAATTGCATAGCATGCGTGGATTTTTTTTTTTTTTTTAGGCCAGGTAGTCTTCCCCTCAAAACCAGGAGTGTATGTATTTTACATTTTTTTAAAAAAATAATGTATAGTATATACATATTGGCTTCCCAGGTGGCTCAATGGTAAAGAATCTACCTGCCGCTGCAGGAGACGCAGGAGATGTGGTTCAGTCCCTGGGTCAGAAAGATGCCCTGGAGGAGGGCATGGCAACCCACTCCAGTATTCTCACCTGAATAATCCCAGGGACAGAGAGGAGCCTGGCGGGCTACAATCCATGGGGTCGCAAAGAGTCAGACACAACTAAGCAACTAAGTAATAGCATCAACAAGAACAAAACACACATGTTACAGATGCTCACAAGGTGAACACGCCTAGAACTCAGATCCAAGCACAAAACAGGACCAGCGCCCAAGAAGCCCCTCCCATGTGCCCCCTACAGTGACCACCTCTCCAAGCATAATTGTGGCTTCTGACTGCAAATATGAGGTTCTGAGCAATCGTGTGGTTTAAAGTAACTTCTAAAACCTGCGCGTGCGTGCTAGGTCGCTTCACTCATGTCCGACTCTTTGCAACCCTATGGACTGTAGCCCACCAGGCTCCTCTGTCCATGAGAGTCTCCAGACAAGAGTACTGGAGTGGGTTGCTGTGTTCTCCTCCAGGGTATCTTCCCAACCCGGGGATCGAACTCGAGTCTCTTTCATCTCCTGCATTGGCAGGCAGGTTCTTTACCACTAGTGCCACCTAGGAAGCTCCCTACAACCTTGAGATGATTTACAAAACCTATCACGGCAGGTTTGGGATGGAAGGAGAGCACAGGGCTGATCAGGGTGCAGCCAAGGCTGAGACTGCAAGGAGTGAGCGCCGTCAGTGGGACTGTCCAGCTCGCTCTGAAACAGCGGCTGCTCCCTCGCGGCCAGCGGTCAGGGCTCCAATACTGTTTGAGTCCTCTGTGTTGCGGTCCAGACGGATGGACGGTTCATCATACGCTTTAGCCCTGTTCCTAACCCTGCCTCTCTCTGTAGGATTTCTCTTCTGAGATTTTGGGGTGGAGGGATTATGAACAGCCCCCAGAGTTCCTTCGGAGTGAGTCATCTGTTCACTGAGTTCACTTGTCAGCAAGGTACTCATGTCCGGTCCCCGCCGTGCTCTTAGCACTGGGCCTGGAAGGACGCTGGAGGGTCAGACTCAAGTCCTCGCACTTGGAGTGACAGCCACTGTTCTGTCACCCCGGCCTCAGGTCCAAACTCGGGGCGCCCCCTGCAGCCCCAGCACGATGACCAGCTCCTGTGGCACCGACTTCACGGCTGGTCCTGAACTCGCAGAGTTCCTTCTCACCCCAGGACTGCTGCTCTTGCTGCCCCCCAGCCCACGCCTCCGGCCAGTGTGGCCGACCCCCAGCGACCCCCTCGCGGAAGCGGGGGGAGCAGGCCTGCAGCTGCAACCCTGGTCTGTCCCGACAGCGGCTGCCTCATCGAGGTCCTCCCCCCGTGAAATGTTTCTGCTCTGTTCCTTTGTGACCAGGAAAGCATGTCTTGTTTTTTCCATCTTATTCTCCTGCTCTTTTGATTCATAACCCAGAACATCAAATTGACCCGACGTGGCTATTCCTGCCAGAGGTTTCCTAATGTTCCTTTGCATCCCTTGATTTATGGCTCCCCCTCGGGAGGGGGAACTGTGGGATAAAGGCATGCATCTGGGAGTGAGGCAACCAGCTATTCTGGGTCCCAGGCTACCAGCCGCTCCAGGTGTGACGTGGAGCCACCTGCTCTTCCTGTACTGAGCCCCGGGGCACCTCTGAGGGCCCTTCCTGACCCGAAGTCCTGTAGCTCTGGGTCCAGTTGGATTCCTGGATCTTGGCTGGTCAAGTAGCAAGGGCCCGGGCCTCAGCGTTGTCCACGGTGGCAAGAGCCTGGAAAGGCAGAGGGCTGACCCGCCGAGCCTTTCATCCCCCTTCCAGGCCTCTATGGAATTAAAAAACAACTTGTTTTGTTTAGTTACAGTTCATTTTCAGTTGTAAGCAGTAATCATTTTTTACTTCAGGCATGCCAGAAAATACATTCAACTGAAACAAGAACCACAGATCACTGACTTGCCTTCTGTCCTTAAAATAATCAGTGTTCAGATTTTCTGCAGAAAGTTTCTCATCCCCAGGAGTGGCCAGAGCTCATGTGATGCGGGGTGGGTCATGGCTCTCGGCCCTTTGACCAGATGTAGAAGCGTTTACTGAGCTAGAGCCAGTTTGCTCTGCAGGGTGTGTCTGATGAAAGGGAGTTTGGGAAGGACTTGACGATGTCCTTTAGGAAACAGCCACACACGGGGAGAGAGTGGCATTGCAGGGGTCACCCACCCGGGAGCCTTGAGGCTCTCGGTCTAATTCTGATTTTATTTATTTTTGGCCCTGCTGGGTCTTCACTGCTGCGTGGGCTTTCTCTAGCTGCAGCCAGCGGGGGCCACTCTGTAGTTCAGAGCATGGGCTCCTCATCGCGCTGGCTTCTCCTGTTGTGGAGCATGGGCTGCAGGGCGCACGGTCTGCAGTTGTTGCAGCGAGTGGGCTCAGTAGTTGAGGCTCCCGGGCTCCAGAGCAGGGGCTCAGAAGTTGTGGTGCACGGGCTTGGTTGCTCCGCGGCATGTGGGATCCTCCTGGACCAGGGATCGAACCCGTGTCTCCTGCATTGGCAGGCGGATTCTTTACCGCTGAGCCCCCAGGGAGGCCCTCTCATTCTAATTAACTTGGGGTCCCTAGCGTGGGTGACAGCAGGGGGCCTAGCAGTGGGACTCAGTGAACTTGCTTTTGCGGGCACGTCCCAGGACACTTGGAAGGGCTCTTGTCCGTCTGGGTCTCAGCGTTTCTAGGTCTCAGGCTTAGCACGGGGCTGGGAATAGTGGCCTCGGGGCCTGGCCCTTCAGGCCCCTCATGGGGGCTGGGTGGATGTCTGTTGCAGGAACGGAGGGGCTTCGCTTAGTTGTGGAGGGGGAAAAGGAAAGGATGTTTACCTGGGTTGTGGCTCTGAGGTAGTTTTGCTAAAATGTATCGAGCAAGTTGCTCTGTGTCAGGCACTTCACTAATCATCTCACACGCGTTAACGTGTTTAATCCTTCCAACAAGCCTATCTTATGATCCCCGTTTTATGGACGGGGAAGCTGAGGTACACGGAAGTGAATTAACCTGCCCAAGATATCTATTAAGGAGCTTTGCTCAGCCCGGGATGCTGACCTGCATGCTGCACTGGCCCTCGGCTCCTGGGAGCACAGTGGCTTTCTGACGGAGGGGCCTCGGGGGGGATCGTGGCCACGGGGAGGTCAGGCCTGAGGTCTCCCCCTTTGCAGGTGGAGTGCCGAGGAAGGCCGGCCACAGCGGCGGGATGCCTGGGGTGGCTCGCGGGGCGCATCCCCCTCTCGCAGCCAGGTGTGCCCTCCCGTTCGTCTTCAGGCCAGGAGCCAGGGGCTCACATCAGCCCCTCCCTGCCGGGTGGCGACGCAAGCATGGAGGCTCAGGGGTGTTAATACATTCGTGGGCTGCTCAGGAGTCTTGACCGCCCACAACCCGTCAGGCCCCGGACTTCTCCTGTTCCCCTGAAGGGTGTGGGTTAGGGCGAGCGGGCCATGCCGTCAGTAGTGCCCCGTGACACTCGTGCCCCGAGTGTTGTGCGCAAGGACAGGGGTGTGCCAGCAGCCAGGGTGTCTTGGTCTCAGGGTCAGTATCAGCCCCAGGCCGTGTGTCTAGATGTTTAAACCCAAATGTTGGATGAAGCTACGCTCAGAGTCCATCTGGCAAACCGAACAGAAACCTTACCCTAAATCAAAACAGGCCTCCAAAATTTCCAAGGCGTGTCAGCTGCAGGGTTGTGCCTGCCAGCAAATACTTATATCTGTGTCAGGCTTTGTTTCTCATCTGTCCCCTCCCAGGGAAACCAGCTGGACGCAGAACCTCAGGGTCATGGTGGAAGGCCGGAGGCTCTCTTGCTGAGTGTTTCTGAGGGAATACTTTAGAGCCAGGTTATTTTTACATTTCGTGAGCCACAAGTTTAGACTTGGCCGAGCTCTCCCCTCATCTGTTTTGTTCTGTGATTTGTCTCCGCGTGTCCCGGGGGAGCACGGTCTGGTTACTCCCGGTCACTGGAAGTTAGTCAGGAGTCCTTCCCCCCCACACATGGCTTTGTAACATATAGAAGGTTCTGGAAGCCTTCCGCGACGCTGTCATTCACGAGGAGGGGACTTGAGTTCTGTAGCTGGTCCTGGGAGGTCTAGTGACTCAGGTCTTTCGGGACCTTGTAAACAGGGTCCCCATCTTATAATGCAGCCCTGAGCCAGGGTGCACCCGTCACGGCAGGCCTGGGCCTGACTGCATGTGACAGTCACCGCAGCTTCAGAAGACAGTAGCAGACTGGGCTTTTGCTGCCTGGGAGCCTGACAGCGGCTTCCCTGTTCGGCCGAACCTCCCGGTGAGCCGAGTTTATGGTTTCCTTTCCGCAGAGTGGAGCCAAGTCGTGGCCGTGTTTGCTCACAGGACAGGCAGGCTGGCCCTGGGGAGGAGGTCAGGTTTCCCACCTGCCGGAGCATCTCCTGTCTGTCCCCCTCTCCCCGCCCGTGGTTCGCGTTGCTTCCTGCTGCTGCAGTCGGATAGTGAATGTAGAGAGAGGCGGGTTTCAGGGCTGGGCCCCAGCGCGTTTGCTGACAGCTACGGTCACGTGGAACATGCTGGCGGCAAGGTGCGGGCCTTCTGTGCCGGCTCGGACACCCTGCTCCGCTTCGCTGACGGGGACTGCAGGGCCTGGGCTCCTTATAATTCTGATTCCTCTTCTGTGCTCCGAGCCTCCAGAGCTGGCTTTGGGTTCAGGGCTGTTGGCTGGGAGGAAATGCCTGGCTCTAGGGGTGACGGGGTGTTGGAGGCGGGACCCAGACACTAGACAGAGGGCATATGGGCATCAGTTGGATGGAAGCGGGTCCCTCGCTGGCCTGCAGAGAGCCCAGCCACAGAGCACAGAAGCCGGAGTGGGGAGGGTGTGATAAACAACAGATGCGCCCCGGGCAGCAGGCCAGTGGGTGGTGATGACAGGCACTTCTCCCGGTTGACCCGCCACGTCCCTCCGTGAGATCACGTCCCAGCAGAGGTGACGGCGAAATGCCCTTGTCCCCCTAAAAGTGCTTGGTCATCATCAGCCGCGTGCATGAACTCAGAACTGCTTTCTTTTGGGAAACAAAATAGGAGCTCTATGATAAACCGGCTCTTAAGAAATAAGGAAAGGACTTCCCAGGTGGTCCAGTGGTTAAGGGCCCGTCTCCCCTGGTCTGGAAGCTGAGATCCTACACGCCTCGGGGCAGCAGAGCCCTCATTCCATAAGGAAGATCCCAAGTGCTGCAACTAAGGCTCAAGGCAGCCAAATAAATAAATATATAATTTTTAGAAAAGAAATAGGACAGTGAGGAAATCAAACCAAACATCGATTTAGTGACAAGATTCAAAATACAAAACCCCGGGCCTGGTCTGTAGAAGTTACGCATGAAATATTTGTTGAACGAATGAATCATAGAGTGTATTTATCATGTTATGCCATCAGAGTGAAAAATGGAAGTGTTTTGGGTACGATGCCAGCAGGCTGATATGCAACAGATGCTGCGGACATAGTTTTTCTCTGTCACTTGTACCCGGTGGTAGCTGTGACGCCCCGTGCTGACGTCTGTCAGACCCTGACCACCGACCTGAGCAGAAGGGTGAGCTTCTTGAGCAAGGACTTGGGGGACGTGGCTGGTGGCGGGTGGGCCAGTCTGTAAGCCTGGAGAGGTCCTGTTCCGCAGGGCAAACCTGAGACGTGGCCACATTTTGCCGAGAAGGGGATTTCAGTGGGACGGCATGGAACTCGTGTGCGTCTCTGGATGGTTTCCTGTCTTGCCTGGCCGGGTAGAGCTCTGGAGTCCTGAAGCAGCGTAGTGGGTATGAACCCCAAATAGAACACTGACTTTCCTGTGCCCAGAGGCTCACAGGAACCCGACCTTGTGTTTCCTCTGGGAGCACTGATTGGCTATTCACAATTGTGGCTTCCCTGGTGGCTCAGTGGCTCCAAGAATCGACCTGCCAATGCAGGTGACCTGAGTTCAGTCCCTGGCTCGAGAAGATCCCCTGGAGAAGGACATGGCAACCCATGGTTTTTTTTTCTGTAGTAGTTGACATCTGTTAATCCCATACCCCGTATTTGTCCCTCTTCCTTTCCCTCTTCCCTTTGGTAACCGCAGGGTTGTTTTCTATGTCTGTGAGACTGTTCCTGTTTTGCATATGCATTCATTTGTATTGTATTATTGTATAAATGATATCACACAATATTTGTCTTTCTCTGTTGGATTTGTTTCACCAAGTAGCATATTCTCTAGGGCCATCGATGTTGCTGTAAATGGCAGAATTTTGTTCTTTTTAATGGCAGAGTAGTATTCCATTGTGTGTGTGTGGAGGGGGGATACATCTTCTTAAAATCCATTCATCTGTTGATGGATGCTTAATTTGCTTCCATATCTTGGCTATTTGTAAATAGTGCTGCTGTGAGCATTGAGATGTGTGTATCTTATTAAATTGTTTGTTGTTCAGTCGCTCAGCCGTGTCTGACTGTTTGTGACCCCACGGACTGCAACACGCCAGGCTTCCCTGTGCTTCACTATCTCCCAGGCTTTGCTCAAACTCACTGTCCATTGAGTCCATGACACCAGCCGTCTCATCCTCTGTCGCCCCCTTCTCTTCCTGCCTTCTGTCTTTCCCAGCATCAGGGTCTTTTCCAGTGAGTCAGTTCTTCACATCGGGTGGCCAAAGTACTGGCTCAATATTCAGGGCTGATTTCCTTTAGGATTGACTGGTTTGATGTCCTAGCAATCCAAGGGACTCTCCAGAGTCTTCTTGAATTAGTGTTTTCATTTTCTTCAGGTATTTGCCCGGAATTGGAAGTGCTGGATGGTGTGGTAGTTCCGTTTTTAGTTTTTGGTGCAATCTCTATGCTGTTTTCCATAGCGGCTGCACCAGTTCTGTGGCCGTTGACTTGACCTGTCTCTGCAATTTCTTTGGGTTCTGTTCTGCTTGTCNCCAGAGTCTTCTTGAATTAGTGTTTTCATTTTCTTCAGGTATTTGCCCGGAATTGGAAGTGCTGGATGGTGTGGTAGTTCCGTTTTTAGTTTTTGGTGCAATCTCTATGCTGTTTTCCATAGCGGCTGCACCAGTTCTGTGGCCGTTGACTTGACCTGTCTCTGCAATTTCTTTGGGTTCTGTTCTGCTTGTCGCTTTCTAAACCACCTGCTCTGCAAGCTGGTATCACTTGGCTGATACCCTTCCAATTTCTTCTTTTGCAATATCTTTGCAAGAGATTTCCATCCCTTTTTTGGTAGTTACTATGCCGTCTTAAGGGTTTGATTTTTTTTCTTTTTCCCAGCAGCTTTCCTCTTTGGTTTTTGTCATTTTAAAACCATCTAATCAAACACAACTAACTGTAGAAAAGTCAGAACATAATAGACAAAAATAATAATATTGAAGTTGACCAAAAACTTTGTTCGGGTTTTTCTGTAACATTGTATGGAAAAACCTGAATGAACTTTTTGGCCAAGCCAATTATAGGTGTCCATCTTTTTACATAGAGATAATCATGCTTAAAACAGACTATTTTATTGTTATTATTTTTACCCCGTTGTTTTTTAAGTGTTTATTTATTCATTCAGCTGCTCCGGGATCTTCGTTACCACGTGCAGGATCTTTAGTCGCAGCATGTGGGCTCCAGTTTCCTGACCAGGGATTGAACCTGGGCCCCCTGCATT
>SJYS01017011.1:737304-763251 GCA_006410695.1 Philantomba maxwellii | reverse complement strand
TGAAAGTCCAAGAAGGAAGCATCACGGGTTGATGAGGGCAAGATGCGGGCCAGGAGCTGTGTCTCAGAGCTGATGGAAGAAGCGGAGTGAAGCCTGATTTGGTGGTGGTGGGGGCGGAGGTTGCAAAAGGTGCAGATGTTTGGGTATAACAGTCTTTTTACTATTTTCTCCACCTTGTAACCACCGAGTCCTGAGCTGATCACGGCTGCTCTCCCTGAAGCTGCAGAGTTGAGGGAGGGCGTGGTGGGAAGTGTGGGTTTCGGATCCTTTTGGGGGGCCAGATTGTCAGGCAGGTGTGTCACTTGGGGGAAGACTCCCTTCCTTCAGCTTGTGGGCTGTTCTGTCTGCCAGGAGCCCCTTTCTTCAACTGAGCCCTGAAACTCATGAAGAAGTCCTCCCCACCTTGCTGCCAGGCCATACGTGCCAGGCCATAGATGCCAGGTATGTCCCTGGTTGGTGTGAGGCCAGGTGGGCCCGGTCGGTCCCTTCTCTGCTGCCACTCCCCGGGCTGAAGGAGTCACTGGTGCCCCCGCACTGTCAGGGAAGCCAGGGGTTGTGAAGGACTCAAATGATGGAAGTGCCCGTGGAGTTTCAGCCAGAATTAAGTGGACTCACCCACAGAAGGAGTGATTTATTTTGTGACGCTGTGGGTAGGGAGAACAGCAAGTGTGGGGGACATAGAGCTTGACCCCACTGCCGGCACTGAGGAAGTAGGTGGGAGTCACTGTGAGTGGTACCCCAGGTGCTGGAGAAAAACGCTGAGGCACTTGCTGGCCTGTGCTTTTATTCAAGTCTCAAAGAGTCGCACACGACTAAGCGACTGAACTGAACTGGTGTATCCAACATGTGGCTGATGGAAGCGCAGTCTAGATAAAGGATTCTTCCTGAGCTATTCTGCATCCTTTTCCCATCCTAAGTTTTGGAAATCTGGTGTGTGTTGGCACTGCCACGACATCTCATTTCCGAGCAGCACCGCTGCAACTGCTGGAGAGCTTCCTGCAGCCGGCGGTTCCAGTGTTGAACAGCACACTGCAGGCCCTCCCTGGGCCGGCTGGAGCTGCGTCTCTGCGCTGGCGTTTTCTGCCCAGACAGAGTGAGGCAGCGCCCTCTGCTGGTGTCTGGGTCTGTGTGTCACTCCTGCAATCCGTTTATTTAATTATGAAAGTATGATAAGACATTTGCAGGAGACGTGGAAAATATAGATCAAAGTTACATACAGGTCCACTATATATTACAACTTTTAAGTAGATAAATCAAGAGTTTTTAGTTGGAATTTCAGTATCAAACTCTCAAAAATTAACAGAATGAACAGACAGAAAAGTAGAAAAATAGAGTAGATCTGAAAAGCACTATGAACCAATTCAAGATAAGGTTTATACAATTTTCACGCAACAGCAGGATTCAAATTCAAGTTCCCACAGACTATAAACCAGGAGACACTGGAACACATCCAGGGTCCTAAGACAAGGTGCCAGACTTTCACGGCCTAAAGGGACTGAAATCAGAAGCCGTAGAGGACCTCTTGCAGTCTGCTTTTTGTTTTCCCCCCACTGCATGTTTCTGCCTCACTCCAGGACTGCGGCCTGGAGCTCAACGATGAAGACGGCCACCGATGCTACCCCCTGGAGGACCGCCTGTTCTGCCACTCCTGCCACGTCAGGAGGCTGGAGAAGGGCCCCTCACCCGCAGCCCTTCGCCAGCACCGCTTCCAGCCAGAGCCTCCCGCAGACCTCACGGCCAGACGAGGAGCCAGGGCTGCCCCCTGAGAAGCCCGCCAGTTCCTTCCAGTCACACCCGGGGTGGGATTGGGGCCGGGGGAGGCCGGGGAGGCAGGGGATTTCTTGAGTGTGTGCGGGGGGGCGCCTTTCCTTTAACCAGGGAGGGGATCCCTGCCGGGCTGGGGCTGTGTATTTTCCAAGTGCCTTTCTCTGCTGCCACACCCTCATCAGCCGACTCAGGAAGACGCCCCAGCAAGCGCGTCGCACGTGCAGATCTCATTAGTGCGACTGAAGGAACCCTCCTGTCCTTCCGGGAGGAGCTCCTGCTTCAGAGGGAAAGACTGGCACTCAGCGTGTGCTCTGAAGAGAGTTCAGCTGCCCGTGTGTTCAGTCGTTTCCCTCCACTTTGGGAAATACCTGCACCCAGACACCCCCTCCCAACCACACACACACGCAGACACACACCCCCCTCCCAAACACACACACAGACACACACCCCCTCCCAAACACACACACACGCAGACACACACCCCCCTCCCAAACACACACACACACACGCAGACACACACACACACACACATACACACGGTAATTTAAGACTTCCTTCCACTCCAGAGCTTCACTTCTGTAGAATGGCTGCAAATTTTAATTTTGCATCCTTGCAAAAGGGAAGTTCTAACATGTGCTCTGCATCTTAGGAAGCATTCATTTGGTTAAAACAGAACCAAGATTAGAAATGAGACGGAATTTCCTCCTCGTACCTGGATAGCATTCTGGTGCCCCATAGATCCTCATGCCTTTAAAGGCAGCCTGGAGGCCTGACGGAGGTCGATCCTGTTCTGTCGAAGTGGACTTTGGGGGGAGAACTCGGTGCGGGCGCCAGGCCTCTTTTGCCCGCCTGTTTTCCCTTTTTCCCTCTGGAGCTCTCGAGAGTCTGGAACTTCAGAGTTGCTCCTGCACAGGCAGGTCTCAGGATCTTCTGTGGGGATCCCCTTGTGTTTTGCTTATTTAACATGGGCTTTGGGAGAGGGTGCCCACATGTACCGAGACCTAGCCCCTCATAAACGAGGAGACTGTGTGTGTGTGAGATCTCAAAGCCAGCCTGGGAGAGAGAATCAGCATAAGTTATTATATTCAGTTCACAGGTTTCTCTCTTGCCCAGTTCTTGGCCCAGGCATTACATCTGAAGAAACCAGTATAAGGTACACTGCTTTTGTCTGTTTTATTTTTCTTCTTCTTTTTTAAAAAGTTGTTTTCCTCTACTTTCAGTCTCCCACACACACACAAAAATACCTCACAGAAAAGAGCTTCAGGTTAAGGAAGGACTTGTCCATCACACTGNCCAGTTCTTGGCCCAGGCATTACATCTGAAGAAACCAGTATAAGGTACACTGCTTTTGTCTGTTTTATTTTTCTTCTTCTTTTTTAAAAAGTTGTTTCCCTCTACTTTCAGTCTCCCACACACACAAAAAAATACCTCACAGAAAAGAGCTTCAGGTTAAGGAAGGACTTGTCCATCACACTGGCTTAGCTGGTGTATGTTAGGAATCTCTGGCTTTGCCCAGGTCAGCCCAGTGGGTCAGTACACTAAAATCATAACTAAAGGTCGGCTGGGAATAGATCTGATTGGTACTGGGTGCTACTGCTGTATTCATTCCATCATCCTGGTTCCCCCAGGGTGGCAGGATCTCAAGGCCAAAGTCTGCCCTGTGTCTCACACGCCCAAGGCCAGAGGTCAGTACCCTCTGGTATTTCAATGAGACAAAAGAGGAAGTAAAAGGTTGCCTGGCACTCACCCTCTCAGCCCACGGGGAGGAGCCCTGGGCCTTGCTGCAGGAAGGCAGGGGCCATCTCACTGCTGCCAGCCCGGCCGGGAACACAGCGGCCGGCGTCTGCTCTCTGCCTCCTGACCTCACACCCAGAGTCGGGGACTTGGTGGCTGGGACCTCGGAGGGTGTCCGTGGACCCCAAAGGCACAAGGGACTCGCAGGCTACTCACTGGCCCTGCTCTACTTCTAAGCCATGTTTTGGCTCATTTGGTGGCAGTTGCCTGTAAGCAGCACAGAATTGGCACCGTGGCTTGTCTTTTCCATTTCGGTTAATTTCATTCTGTTGGATACTTTGGCCAGATGTCACTTCAGTCCAGGCTGTGATGTCTGCTGCCATTGGTTCCTTTTCACAGGCCGAGCCTGTTAAAACCCTGTGAGTAGAGGGGGGCTGGGGAAGTGAACCCTGGGCTCACCCCTCCCTTCCCAGTATATCATCCAGCTCAGCCTCGGTGAGGCTGGTGGACAGATGGAGCCAGTCAGTATGTCTTAACCTTTCTCGGCCAACCTAGGTTGATTTCTGGCCTTGATGACACACCTTTGCTCCACTTTCAAGTCACACAGAGTGAAGAAAACTTCCTTGGAACCACGTCAGAAGCAGAGGATTTGTTTGCAAATTGGGTAACAGTTGACCTTTGAACAATACAGGTTTGAATTGCCTGTGTCCACTGATATGTGGCTATTTTTCAGTAAATACTGCAGATGGTACTCCACAATCTGTGGTTGGTTGAATCCACAATGCAGAGGGACCATGGTTACAGATGGCTGACTATAAGTTATATGAGGATTAACCCTAGGGCTTTTCAAAGATCAAGTATAGTTTAAAAACCGGTGATTGATTTTTTAAATGAAATTTGTAAAGTGGCCTTGATTGAGGCAATTTCAGTATCTCAGCAAATGTTTCATACAAATTGAAGAAGAACAATGACAGAATTTCTGGACATTCTAGAAATCTGAGTAGCAGCTTCTCTTATTATCAGGTTCCCCTGGAGAGGGTACTGGGTAGGAATCTTGTGCCAGTTCTGTCTCCTCCTCAGGCCCTTGCACAAAAGCCACGGATAGATGCACACTTCCCAGGCATTTTAAACTTTCTATAAATTATTAACCAAATCAAGCGGTAACGGGTAGTTATTTAGAGGTGTGTAGAAAGAACATGGGCTTTCCAGGTGGCACTAGTGGTGAGGCATCCACCTGCCAAATGCAGGAGACATAATAGACCTGGGTTCGATCCGTGGGTCAGGAAGATCCCCTGGAGGAGGAAATGGCAACCCACTCCAGTATTCTTACCTGGAGAATCCTATGGACAGAGGAACCTGGCGGGCTACAGTCTGTAGTATTGCAATGAGTCGGACACAACTGAGGCAACTTAGCGTGCACACACACAACACATGAGCACTTCCTAGACCAGGATGAATGAGTTTGTTTTAAAAGGTAGAGCAAATAGCCCTATGTTGAGCTTGGGCTTTAGATAAAACAAGAATTATGGCTGATTCCAGACCCCAGAGCCAGCCTCCAACCTTCTCCCTTGCTTCACTTTCCCTCTTGGTTTTTTTCTTGTCAATTTTTTCCACCCCAGCTAGGGTCCTTCAAAGACTGCCTGGGTGCCCTGAGCAAAGCCAGTTGGGCCTGTAGTATCAGGATTCTCTCTGCTGTTATCCTCCCACCTGTGGCTGAGTAGAAAGCGATTTGTTCATTTTTTATAAGGAAGGGCATTGAGTCCTCTTGGGTCATTGTCTGCACGTGGCGGCAGGACCCTGTTTCTCCGTGGTTATAGCGCTTGAGTGAAAACTGCTTTCAGCCCAAGTCCACTGAAATTGTTCTCCTGAGTCCTGGGCGGCCAGTGATGTAATCAAAGAGTTCCGATCGCTTTCAGGTCCTGCCATTGGCTCGAGTCACCCACGCTGAAAAAGAATAATGTTAGAATTTGAGAGGATGATCTGGAAATCACACTTTGCAGGCCATGTGTGTGTGCCGCTTCCTACAAGTGTGGAAGTTTATGGGGGCTATGATGGCTGCTGGTGCTCTTGCAAAGAATGTGTATGAGACTTGACCCCACACTGTTGCTGTCTGCTGCACCTGTTCAAACTATCGGCCAGGAAACCACGTGCTTTGTCTTCTCCTTTGTGCCAGGAATGAGTCCTGATTTCCCAGTTACTATCTGAAGTACTAACAGCTTTTAAAAGCTATAGGANGATGATCTGGAAATCACACTTTGCAGGCCATGTGTGTGTGCCGCTTCCTACAAGTGTGGAAGTTTATGGGGGCTATGATGGCTGCTGGTGCTCTTGCAAAGAATGTGTATGAGACTTGACCCCACACTGTTGCTGTCTGCTGCACCTGTTCAAACTATCGGCCAGGAAACCACGTGCTTTGTCTTCTCCTTTGTGCCAGGAATGAGTCCTGATTTCCCAGTTACTATCTGAAGTACTAACAGCTTTTAAAAGCTATAGGAAAAAGATGAGGAAGATGTGTCAGCTATCATTTGCTCTGAGCCAGAACTGGACAGATGTGGGAAATTTCCATCAAGAGGATGAAGAGTTCACTTGGCAGAAAAATCATCGTCCCCTCCCTGTGTCTCTTCTTTTACTTTGATTGATTCAAAATATTGTTGCTGTAAAATTATTCATAATTTTACTGTTACTATAAAATTATCCAGAATATTGTTACTATAAAATTATTCAAAAGATTGTTATGATAAAATTATTCAAAATGTTTACTGTTACTGAAAAACTATTCAAAATCTCATGACAATAAAACTGCCTTAATTTGTAGACTATTAAAGTGATCTCCACCATGATGATGTTTCTTGGATCTTCTTTTCTGTGTGTGGAGTAGTAAGCAGATGGTGCTTTTTGCTAACGGGATTTGGTCTGTTCCTATGGTCAGCCCTCTGGTGCATAGGAAGCCCTTGGGCAGGGCACCTTTGGGATCAAAAGCCCGGATTCAAGATCTAACTCAGGCTCCACCACCTAATTGGTCAATGAATGTAAGCATATTTTGTTCCCTCATCTGTAAAAATGGCTGTAACAACTGAACTTAACTTACAGGACTATTGTGAAATTGAATTAGTCCAAGTAAGGGCTTTCCTGGGTGGCTCAGTGGTAAGGAATCTGCCTGCCACTGCAGGAGACTCAAGAGATGCAGGTTCGATCCCTGGGTCAGGAAGATCCCCCAGAGGAGGAAATGGCAACCCACTCCAGTATTCTTGCCTGGAATATTCCATGGACAGAGGAGCTTGGTGGGCTACATTCCAGGGGGTCACAAAGAGTCAAACACCACTGAGCACAGCACGCATACATACACACAGTTCAAGTAGCAAACAGAGCTCTTGAAAGAAAGTGAAAGCAGCCTTCCAGGCTCCTCTCTGTGGAATTCTCCAGGCAAGAATATTGGAGTGGGTAGCTGTTCCTTCTCCAGGGGATCTTCCCAACTGAGGGACTGAACCCAGATCTCTCGAATTGCAGGCGAATTCTTCACCATCTGAGTTACCGGGGATGCCACTGCTCAAGTTACAGGTGTGAAGACTTACTAGATCTTTCCATGGGGACAATCAACAAAATAAATTACAAATGGATCAAAGTACATGGGAAAAAGCAATACAAACAAAACAACTTGAAAAGAAAAAAATCATAAGGTAATTATTGAGTATATAAAAGTGAAAATTACTGGAGGTTCAAAAATATAAGGAAAAGGAAAATGTAAATAAACTAAAAATGTTGCAATGTATTTGACAGCTAAAGAATTAAAGTCCTTAAAATATTTAAAAGTTCAACAAATTTATTAAGAAAATTAGTACATATATCAAGATAAAATATATACATCAAGTAATAAATATAAGCAAAAGGAAGTTCCAGTTTTCAATTATGAAAATTGCAAAAAATAATGAAATTTATAATACTCATTAGCATTCAAGGAAACAGATGCTATTGATAGAAATGTGTATCTAGTTTTTTGGCACGCAATGTGAAAATATGTACCAAAGTATTAAAAACATCCATGAAATGGACTTTAAAAATGTCTGTCTGATCGTTCAACATCTAAAAGTTTTTATTACATATCAGAAATAATTCAACACAGCATTATTTATTTTTAAGTATTAAACTGATGATTCAAATTTCCAACAAAGAGGTTAATATTTGAAATATATGGTTTTTTCATGGGCTATCTTCAAGGAATATTTAATGACCATAAATCTCAGACAAAAGCTAAGGGAACAAATGAGAACACAAAGATATTTGGCAAACAATCACAAATTTGGAAAAAATACGTGAAGTTTGACAGAAAACAAAATTCTGTAAAGCAATTATCTTTCAATTAAAGAAGATTTGGAAAAAAATACGTGTATAGGTTTATTTATATTAAAAAGTATGGAAGAAGTCCATAAGAAAAAATTATGACGCTGATTGTAATGAGGAATTATGACGTTAATAGTAATGATCTCGTGATGGGAATTTGGAATTTTTTTTTTTTAATTCCCAGTAGTTTTCTGTATTTTACAAATGTCTTGTAATTTCTTCAGGAGGAAAAAACGTATTGGAGAGTTTAACTGATTGATTGAATAGTGAATAGACAGTGTCAGATGTCACGTTTCAGATTTCACTCTCCTTTCCAACACAGACCTACCCGTCCTTCTTAGGTCTTCCACTCAGGCACCAATAAAAGGAGCTGTAATATATTAGATTTCATGGGGTCTTGGTACTGTAAAAACACCCTCCGAAAGAACAGGGCTGCAGACCCCAAGCACTTTGCGGACCCCCAGTCCGCGCACAGTCGCACTGCAGCGTTCCCGCCTCCGCTGCAGCGTAGAGCTCGCCGGATCCCGGGAAACGGACTGCGCGGCTCTTCGCGTCGTCGCGGGGGCTTCTGCTCCACTGGAAATAGGGCCAGAACCCGGGCCTTAGGTGCGCAGTTGTGGCATCCGCTAGCTAACCTCCGACCACAGCACACCCCGACCCCCCAGCTACCACCATCCTAGCTGTGTTTTCCTAAATGTACCCCGTTTACAGAGTCTCCTCGTGTGCATCATTAATTAGGGCACTTTGCAATTTACAAACCACCTGAGACAACTCCGGGTTCCAAACCCAGCTCAACAGATGACATTTCGGACAGAGCAGGCTTAACGAAATCAACCCCGAATATCCACTGGAAGGACTGATGGTGAAGTTGCAATACTCGGGCCACCTGATGCGAATAGCTGCCTCACTGGAAAAGACTCTGATGTTGGGAAAGACTGAAGGCAAAAGGACAAGGGGGCAGCAGAGGATGAGACAGCATCACTGACTCGATGGACACAAATTTGAACAAAAATCCGGGAGATAGCGGAGGACAAGGGAGACCGGCCTGCTGCAGTCCATAGGGTCGTCAAGAGTCGGACAAGATTTAGCGAATGAACAGCAACACAACAAGCTTTAAGATTGGAGACATTTACCCTTCTCACCAGAGTCCTTGCTACGGACACCCTGTTAACATCAAGCCCAGACATGACAAAAAGCACACCTCGAGCCAGCCAGGAGTCGAACCTAGAATCTTCTGATCCGTAGTCAGACGCGTTATCCATTGCGCCACTGGCCCTGTGCAAGCTAACCTTGCACTGGAGCGCAGATCACGCCTTACGCACCTAACGACAGGCTCCACGACACAAGCGCGGCGTTTCCGCCGCTGCGCCGGGCGCTGCGTGGTTCGGGTCTGCAAGCTCCCAAGACTCCGCCCCTCCCCAGCCAACGCGCTCAGCCAATCCTCAGCCGCCACGTCACCGCGCTCTTCCTGGCCGTCCCACGGCATCGCGCCGGAATGTGCGCCTGTGGCGCTCGGTGCGCGCGCACTAAGTTTGGCCGCCGCCGCGCCCCGTCTCCTCTCGCAGCCTGGCGGGGCGGGGCGGTGGGAAGAGGCTGGGACCTGCGGCCGCCGGAGGAGGGTGGCCGGGATCGCCGGAGCCGAGGTGGCGGCGCGGGGCGGCGCGGTCGGAAGCCGAGGAGGGAGGCCGTGGAGCAGGATGGCGGCCCCGACCTACGAGCGGCTGAAGCTGTGAGTTCCGCGGGCCAGGGGCCGTTGCCCGGGGGCCCGCCGGGCCGCGGGGGCAGGTGTCGGCCGCCGGCCGCGGGGAGGCTCCCTGCGTCCCGCCCGGGGCGGCGGGCCGGGGGTGCGAGCCCGCGCGCTCCTCGCCTTCCTGCGGGCGCGGCAGCCCCCGGGGGCCCTGCCGGCGTCGCCCCGGGCCCGGGCGCCCCAGTCCCGCCAGCCGCTCTCCGCTGGACCCCGCCTCAGCGCCCGCGGCGGGGGCGCAGGGCTGCTCGCCGGGCTCGGCGTTCGCATGCAGCCCTCCGGGCGCCCTCCTTCCCGCTTTATTTTTTTTTGCAGAGGTGGCGTCTATATTTATCCTTATTGCTTAGTAGAGAAAAAGTTTTTTTCTTGTTTCGTGGGCCCATGGCAGCATTTTAAAGGCACACACACAAGTGGATAAGCCTGGTCTAGCTGGCCGCTGAAGCCTTCCCGACCAGCCTTTAGGCTGCAGGAAGATTTTAAAAGTCCAAGTCAGGACTCTCAAGGTCCTAAAAAAGTCTACTTGGCTCTAAATGTTACGCCGCCCAAGCATAAAGCAGATTCCTAAGTCCATGTTGACAGCCAGGGGCTACTGTCGAGAATTTTTGGCTCTGCAGATCGAGTTTTCGGTAAAGCCAAGCTCTTGAGGCTTTGAGAAAATAGGCTCTGGTTGTTAAGAGTTGTGAATTAGGTGTTTGTAGGGTTTGAGGTTTGTCCTGGATTAAAAAGCAGTACTGTGTACTTCCCTTAGGGTTACCATCAGCCCTTGCACTTTGCTTGTCTGTGAATAACTTTGTTCTACTTACTTTGTGTTTTAATGTTTCACCTCTAGACTGAAAATCCAGTGATTGGTACCTCAGAATGTCTTGGGCAGCAGAAGCAAATATAATTTTCCAGAAGCTTATCTGTCCTTAAATAAGTTAAAATATCTTGGGACTTAGGCAGAGATATCACATTTCCTCTACAGGGAAAGGACAGCAAGATGTGGTTTGGACACTTCCTATGCTCACGGAATCTCAAGTACACTTTTAACTTTCTGGAAGGTTCAGATAAAGGTTAAGGTTGCAGAATCGAAAGTGAGGTCATGTCCACGTCAGATGTTTTGCGTAAAAGACAATTACTTTTTCCTCAGCTGCTCCCTGCCCGCCAGCTTGCCACAGTCTCCTGACTCTAATTCCCTTGGAAAACCCCAGCTGCGCACCCTCTCGCCTGGTTCTCCTTTGCAAGGTGATCCTTGCTGGTTAATTGAGTCTCGGGAGCTGTCTTTGACTGGGGTACTGGCCAGACTAGGGTCACGTGGCCCGTCCTGGCTAATTAGGTAATTGTTGTCTACCTGATAGTCACTGAAGGGTTTAATGGGATCCTACACCAGGTGTCAATTGTGTTGAAGCAGTTTGGAGCCTTTGGCTTGAATGCGGCTCAGCATTAGGTTATGAAACGCGGTCGAATTTTCCTGTGGCCAAGGCTGAGTGGGGTGGAGAACTTGAGATTGGAGTGATAACTGCCTGGGAGGCACTGAATGCAGTCCCCAGACTTAAAAGGTGGGGCAGGGCGCTCCGCATACAAAACAGAGAAAGGAAACTGGGCACTTTCAGGGTGAGCCTGATGCTTTTGTATTGATTTTTGTGAGAAGTGGAAACTATAAATTTGCTTGGGTGAAAAAGCAAATCTGGGGTTATATGAAAGTCATGCTCCAGTTTGTCAGTTAACTTTTTCTGCCTGAAAAAATAGTTCTAAGTGCTTCTGTAAATGAAGATACAACTATTTTTTTGAAAGATACAACTTTTTTACAACTTTGTTTTTCTTCGTCAAGGAGTGTGTGTGTTGGAGCCTGCTCTTATTTCTTCTGTTTTGCCCTTGCTGCTCTGAGGCCTCTCTGACCTCAGGGGTGGTTTTGTCTTTTTGATGTATTGGAGGTAGAAGCAATTTCTGACCCAGATAAGAATTAGTGGGACGCAATGGTCATTTTCTGAAGTGCCCAGAGATGTGTTTTAAGAGATTTGTGCAAGAGATAGTATGATTATTTTATATAAGTATTGTTACTGGCTTTATTTAAATGTTGAAATGCTTGGGATTTTAAAAATTTGTCCTTTGTTATGCCGTACATTTTTTCCCAGCCCATCTCTGTCATAAGACGTTCACCTTCCTAATGCCTGCATTCCATCCTCTACTCTCCTGCTTACAGTCTCCAGTTCTGTTTTACTGACCCATAGGATTAAGTCCACCTTTCTTAGCCACCTGTATTCTTGGCTCTTCACAGTCTATCCCCTAACCTTATTTCCCATAACTGCTCAATGCCTTTTGTTTGTTTCTCATTCCGCCACCCTTGGCCACCCTCTTTTTACTTCCAGGCTGGTCTTCTTTAGATGTTCGTATCCAGAAGTGCTTCTTCCTCTCTCCCTTCTTTGCACGCTGATCACATTTGTGGTAGAGCTGAGAGAGTGCAAGCTGTTTTAGTCACAGCAGACTTAATATTCCCTTGCCGCTTTGTGTCCTGACCCTGTTACTTACTCTCTCCGAAATGGGATTTAATCTGTAAAACGGGGAGGTTTCTACTTCACAGTATCATCATTACAAGGATTGACAGAATGTAGACAAAACCAGCATGCTTAACGGATAACTCCTCTTCTCTGTGAAGCTTTCCCCCCATATCTGTCTCTTCACTGAGCTCCCGTGACAGTTTACTCACAGGGACTAGAGCCCAGCTGTCCGTATGGGTTTGCCCGTTCTGTCTCTTAGGATTCAGTAACAGTGTGCTTAGGATCCACTGGACAGGAGGACTGAAAGTTTTCGCTACCGATCCGTAGCACTGTTTGTGGCACTCTCTCCGCCGTCTAGAAACGATGAAATCATTATGTATACTTTGTTTCTCCAGCCGGGTTACAAGTATGTAGAACATAATAGAAACACCTTAGTGTTGGTTTCGTCTCTAGTCCTCCCCGTTACCTGGCATAAAGCCTGGTGCGTGGCAGGTCCTCAGTGGAGCACCTGAGTAAATGAAAAGAACTTTCTAGTCTAGAAAGTAGCACTTTTCTGTAGTGCTGCTTTCTAGCACTAGCACTTTCAAAAGATCACAGTCCGGGGTAATCTGGAGTATATGATATAGCAGCAGCACCGTAAGTCTTTTCTTGTGTGGTGGTATCTTTCCAGTGCCTCTGTGAAGTTCGGTTGGTGTGTGTTCTCTGTCATTGTGGCAGACAGGGAGGTCATTGCCCTTGGCCCCATAGGTAGGTCACACAGCCCAGCGGTGGCAGCACTGGCCGTGGCACGCAGCAGGCCCAGAGTCCGCCGATCTTTTCATTACACTGCCCTGGCCATCGCACGTGACCTTATCTTCTCTTACCGTCAGTTTGCTCTCATCTTAGTCCTGGGGCGGTACGGAAATGAGTTACTTACGATTGAAAATAATGGACATGTTCAATTTGAACATGTAGAAAACAATATTGATTTGTTTGGAATCTGAAATTTATATAACTTTAACATCCAGGCAGTTCTGAGTATCCTGTTTCATTTAAATCATTTATGTAAGCTTGATGTCAGACAATGACAAATTTGAAATTACAGACAGTTAACAACAGAAGGCCATTATTGGAAACCCTGAAAGGTGTTTCTTCCTTTTGCAGTGTCAGGTGAAAAATGTGTAAAGCAGGAAACCTGGAAAGTGAATCAGGCTGCAGCTTATATCTAGAGAAACGCTGTGTCCACGGTTAAGAAGTGGCCTTTCTTTTTCAAAAAATTGTCATAGCTGTGAGGTCAACCAGGGCAGAGGCGCTGGAGCCCTGAGAGCAGACGCAGGCTGGGCTGGTGCGGGGACGGCGTCTGTAGTCTGTCCAGCACCGTGAGCAGTCAGAGCTCGCTCACACCTCTCTTCCTGCCTGCCTGCATCCAGTTCTGCCTCCCCCTGCCTGGCCTCCAATGACCACAGATCTGATTTCTTTTTTATGAGTTTGTTTTTGAAGTAAAATTGACGTGCAACACTATGTTAGTGTCTGGTACGCAACATAACGATTTGGTATTTCTGTGCTTTTCATAGAGTATAAGTCTGGTTGTGCTATCTCATCATACAAAGATATTAATAACTATTGACTGTATTTCCCACATGGTACACTTCATACCCTTGACTCATTTATTTTCTAACTAAAAGTTTGTACCTGTTAATCTCCCTCACGTATTCCTTTCCTCCCTCTGCCTCCCGTCAACCTTGCACCGCTGCCTGCAATACCCCGTCCTCTGCATCTGTGATTCTGCTTCTGTTCCTGGAGGTTTGTTCCTTTGTCTTTTAGAGTCTACATACAGTTGAAGTCATACAGATTTTGCTTTTCTCGTTCTGACTCATTTCACTCACCATAACACCCTTTTAGTTCACTGGCTGTTACAATGGCGAGATTTCATTCTTTTGTTATGGCTGAGTAACATTCCATTGTGTATATATATAAAACACATCACCTTTATCCATTTCTCTATGGACGAGCACTTGGATTGTTTCCACATCTTGGCTTTTGTAAATAATGTTGCATTGAATGTAGGAGTGCATTTATCTTTTCTAATTACCGTTTTTGTTTTCTTCAGTTAAATACCCAGGAATGGAATTGCTGGATCATATGGTAGTTCTGTTCTTAATTTTTTGAGGAACCTCCCTTCTCTTTTTCATAGTGACTGCAGTAATTTATCAGAGAAGGCAATGGCAGCCCACTCCAGTACTCTTGCCTGGAGAATCCCATGGGCGGAGGAGCCTGGTAGGCTGCAGTCCATGGGTCGCTGAGTCGGACACAATTGAGCGACTTCCCTTTCACTTTTCACTTTCATACATTGGAGAAGGTAATGGCAACCCACTCCAGTCTTCTTCCCTGGAGAATCCCAGGGACGGGGGAGCGTGGTGGGCTGCCGTCTGTGGGGTCGCACAGAGTCGGACACGACTGAAGCGACTTAGCAGCAGCAGCAGCAGCACTAATTTATCACCACGGCACAAGGGTTCCATTTTCTCCACATTCTCGCCAATACTTGTTCTTTGCTGTCTTTTTGATAATAGCCAGCTGACAAGTGAGAGACGGCGGCTCGTTGTGGCTTTGATTGACATTTCCTTCATGATTAGTGATGCTGAGCGCCTCTTATGTGCATAGTGGCCATCTGAATATCTGCTTGGAAAGATGTCTGTTCAGATCCTCTGCCCATTTTTTAGTCAGGTTGCTCGTTTTTTTTCTCTTGAGCTGTTAGAGTTCTGTTTGTCATATATATCATTTGCATATAACTTCTCCCGTTCAGGAGGCTACCTTTTGTTCATAGTTTCCTTCACTGTGCAAAAGCTTTTTAATTTGATGTCGTTACATTTGTTTATTATTGATTTTGTTTCCTTTGCCTGCAGAGACATATCAAAAAAAAATTTACTGAGATGAATGTCAAAAATGATTGTGCCTGTGTTTTCTTCTAGAAATTTATGTCTTCAGAGCTTGCATTTAAGTCTCTAATCTGCTTTGAATTCACCCTTGTGCGTGGTGTGAGGGAACACTTTAGTGGTTTTACACGTAGCTGTCCACAGTTTTCCCAACACACCGTCCTGGAGAATGTTCCCTGTGTACTTGGAAGAAGTCCTGTGTGTGTCTGTGTGCGTGCACGCGCGTGTGTGTATCTGTTAGAGACGTTTGGTTTGTGGTTACTGCAAGGTTTATATAGAGAAGTCTCTAGCATTATTTTAAGCTGCTGCTCTCTTAAGTGAAAAGCACTGTGACCACCCTGCACTTTCACTCCTCTCCTCCCCGCCCCCAGCCCCGCGTGTTTACTCGTTTGACATCATCTTTTGCATCTTTTTGTTTTGCATATCCCTTAACTACTCATTGTGGGTGTAGGTGCTTTTCCTGGCTGTATCCACTAGCTGCAGGGCGCACGAGTTGCCCTGCTGGTGGGCAGAGCTCGGTCTCAGAACGTGCGCTGGGGTCTGATACGGCAGGCTGTAGGGCTGCAGTGGTCCTGGGGCTGTCGGTCTGCCCACTGGACTGTGGGGCTGGGACCTAGGGGGCCCCAGGGGTGGTGCCAGCCCGCTGGTGGGTGGAGCTGGGTCCCAGGGCCTCTGGCTGCAGGGTCCTGGGGATCCTGGGGCTAGTCCCGGGACCCTGGTGTCTAGGGCTGATCCATGCCCTTTGGTGTACAGGGCTGGGTCGGGGGGCAGCTGTGGACTCAGGGGTCTTAAGACAGCATGTGTGTTGGTGGGTAGTGGGCTGTGTCTCTGCCTGGCCGGTTGCTTGGCCTGAGGTGTCCCAGTACTGACGCCTGTGGAGTCGGGCCAGGCTGGACAGCTAGTGGGTGAGGTCCTTGTGCTGATAAGCTAAGAGGCTTCCAGAGTGGCAGGTGCCAGTGCCAGCGACCTTGTGATCGAGGGAGAGATGTCTGCCGCCATCCTTCTCCCTCTGGGGTCAGCAGGTGAGTCTGACCCCGGCTCCTTTCAAATGATTGCTTCTGTCCTGGAGCATGGGAGATTCTGTGTATGCCCTTTAAGAGTGGCATCTATTTCCCACGGCCCTCTGGCTCTCCTGAAAGTAAGGCTCCCTGGCCTTTGAAGTGAGACGCTGTGGGAGTGATCTTCCCAGTGCAGGAGCACCCCGCCGGAGTGCCCGCTCCCTGTGGGGCTGGAGCCCTCGCGCCTGGGGAGCCTCTGCAGGTGAGCTGTCCTCCCTTTGGCGGCACCTGCCCGGGGATGGATCCTGGCTCCCCTGCGTCTCCTCCTCCTGCGGGTCTGTGGCGCCTCCTCTGGTCTGTAGCTGTAGAGGATCGCAGCTGCTGCTCTTCCCTTCGTCTCATCCGCAGTTGGTCTGTAAACGTGGCGCTGGTGTGCCTGTGGGAGGAGGCGAGCTCACAGTCCTCCTGCCCTTGGCATCTTGGCCACGCATCTCCATGGGCCTAACAGCCCTTTATTTTTAAACCCTAATGGGCTTTGAAGTCCATGGTCTCTGGGACCAAGAAGAGAGACTTCAAGCTCGGGCCTATTTTGATGTGTCTTCCAAAAACTAAGTGTCATCTTAACAGAGGCCAGAACTCTGGGTTGATGTCAAGTCTGCTGTCTTGAAAGACACCAGGTAGTATTCCTGTTGAGTTAGAATTGTTAATACCTCCTGGATTCTTAATATCTCAGCAGTTTATTTTAGTATGCGATATTATTTTGAACTTTAGAGATTTGATATCAACAGCATAGTTAATGATCAAATAATCTTCTCACAGGGAATTTCTTTAACTTCTAAAATCTACCTTGTAAGATAAGTAATTTGAAAAAAAAATCACATCAATTGAGGGCCATTGTTTTTTCTTTTGCAACAAGAAGATTTTTCCTTTTGCAATAGGAAGAAAATTTTGCACACACACACACACACATACACTTTTCCTTTTGCAATAGGAAGATTTTTCCTTTTGCAACAGGAAGAAAATTTTGCCTACACACACACGCACACATTTGCAAACCAGAGAATCGATCTTTATTTTTATCTACGGATTTTTTTTTTTTTTTGCCACAGAGAGGGGCATATGAGATTTTAAGTTCCTCAAACCGGGGATGGAATCCACGCCTTCTGCATTGGGAACAGGGAGTCTTAACCCCTGGACCACAAGGGAAGTCCCTTGCCTATATTTGTTTATCATTGAGTGTTCTTAGTTTCTGTGTACTTAATCCATTGAGAACTTGGTGTAGCCTGTTGACTGGTTAATTTTGTAAAGACTCCAGGCAGAACTTGGCTTGAGTGATAGTTTGTAGAGCTTCTAATCAGAGAACCCAGTTCCCCTTTCTCCTCTTCTTGGTCACAGTGTACCTGCCGAAGAGCTCCCCAGGGGGCACTAGTGGTGAAGAGCCCGCCTTCCAGTGTAGGAGACTAAGAGAGCGGGCTTGATCGCTGGGTGGGAATATCCCCTGGAGCAGGCACTGGCAGCCCACTCCAGGATTCTTGCTGGGAAATCCCATGGAGAGAGGAGCCTGGCGGGTTATAGTCCATGGGATCGAAAAGAATCTGACAGGACCGCGGGACTAAACAACATATGAGTTGGAATGCTACTTGCTGTTTGATTAGTTGGCTTCTGGGCTGTTACTTGTAATTACTCTTCTTAGAAATGTTGATTAGGTCGCAGTCACTGTTCATATCTTCATTTTGCCAATTCGTAAACTGTTCTCAATAACATTGACCCGCGCAGCCTGCTGGCAGCCCAGTGGTAACTTAGATCCAGCAAAGCTCCCAGAGCCNTGTGCCATGTGAGAATCACATTTAGAAGGTCATATGTCACTTATTTAAAAATTCACCTCTAGACAGCACTCTTTACTGTTTTTTTCTGAAGCACAGTGTTTGGGTGACCGTAGAGTAGGCATTCAGTAAATGGTACCTATCCTTGGGATGGATACAGTGACACACGAAGATATTTTGCACAGGATACTAAAGCGTAAGAGATTAGGGCTAAGTCTGTTTTCCTGGGTGACTGCTTGTTCTCGTTGAGTCCTGTGTATAACTCTTCGTTTGACCAGTGGAGTGACGGCTGTTCTCGTTTGGACTGTGGCCTTTACGTGACTTGCTCGGTGGCTGCTCTCTCAGAATGGCTGGCTGCTTTCATCACACTGTTAGTTTACTTCTAAACTTCAGTCCCCAAACTTCTTTATACCACATTGATACAACCTAGTGTCTTATAAAAGCTTCAGTGTAGATGTATTTTCAATTACTCTTTTGACCTGTCAGTGNGGCCTTTACGTGACTTGCTCGGTGGCTGCTCTCTCAGAATGGCTGGCTGCTTTCATCACACTGTTAGTTTACTTCTAAACTTCAGTCCCCAAACTTCTTTATACCACGTTGATACAACCTAGTGTCTTATAAAAGCTTCAGTGTAGATGTATTTTCAATTACTCTTTTGACCTGTCAGTGACATTTGGCCACCTCATGCGAAGAGTTGACTCATTGGAAAAGACTCTGATGCTGGGAGGGATTGGGGGCAGGAGGAGAAGGGGACGACCGAGGATGAGATGGCTGAATGGCATCACGGACTCGATGGACGTGAGTCTGAGTGAACTCCGGGAGATGGTGATGGACAGGGAGGCCTGGCGTGCTGTGATTCATGGGGTCGCAAAGAGTCGGACACGACCGAGCGACTAAACTGAACTGAACTAACATTTTATTTGTAAGTAGAGATTGCTGACCCATTTGAGTGGACAGAGCTAAAGGTCTTGAATAGTGTGGATGTAAAAATGTTAGTGGTCATCGATAGACACATGAAGAGATGCTGACCTTAAGCCAGTGATGATGAGAGCCTGTTGATCCCAGTTTCTCTGCCAGTTTCCTTTTACCACTGGGAATGCAGACCATTGCCACAGAAAGAGGAGTTTTATTTTTTTTTCTTCCATGAAAAATTATTATAGTCCTAGGAATTATCACCCCGGTGGCTCAGATGGTAAAGCATTTGCCTACCATGCAGGAGACCTGGGTTCAATCCTTAGGTCAGGAAGATTCCCCTGGAGAAGGGAATGACTACCCACCCTAGTATTCTTGCTTGGAGAATTCCACGGACAGAAGAGCGTGGGCTATAGTCCGCGGGGCCGCAGAGAGTCAGACACGACTGAGTGACTGACACCTTTACTTCCCTTGCTGTTACACTCTAGTTATTATAACTTAACAGCTGTATCAATAGTACACTTAAGTTTATCAGTTATCTCGATATGTTCAGAGTTTTCTCTGAGCTTTCTACTGCACTGGTATTCCCATTTTTCATGGTAGTTAGTTATGGCATAGCATTACTAAGTATAAATTGAATTATTGAGAGAAAAGTAAATGTTAGAATTACAGGACTGACGTAAAGAAACAAGACAGCAGTGTTTCAGAATGGATGCTAATTAAAATGTGACTGAAAGAAACCGTTTACAGCCATGTAAACTTGGAGAACTTTGAATGAAACCACGGAGCGGCTCTCTTGTCCCGTAGGCCTCCTCGGAGCCTTTAGTCCCCCCTGTAGGTCGTGACTCAGGACGCAGGGCTCCTGTGGGTGTAGCAGGACACTCTTCTTTGCCTGGGAGACCCTGCTTTCCCTCCTTTCTGCCATTGTCCCTAGACTAGAGTTCTGCAAAATAGGTTTTGTGTAGCATATTGGCTTAAAGTTTAACAGCCGTGAAGTGAACCTGGAATCTAAGGCTCTCTTCATTCATGAGGGCATTGCTGATAAATCACAGCCGATGATGCGGCCTCCCTGGCTGCTGTGTCAGCTCTTAGGCACCAAGAGGAGCCTTCTCCTGCCTCCTTCCCCTCTTGGCTCTTTGCCCCNAACAGCCGTGAAATGAACCTGGAATCTAAGGCTCTCTTCATTCATGAGGGCGTTGCTGATAAATCACAGCGGATGATGCGGCCCCCCCGGGTGCTGTGTCAGCTCTTAGGCACCAAGAGGAGCCTTCTCCTGCCTCCTTCCCCTCTTGGCTCTTTGCCCCCACTTCCCACTTTCTTAGGCAGGAACACCGGAGTCCTGTTTTACATTCCATTTGTTGCATGTTGAAATTAAAATCTCATCTCAACCTCCATTTACTTTCTAATTCTCTTAAAGGGATAGATTCGGTTTCTGACAAGAGGCTGAATAAATTATTTGAAAATTGCCGTTGGAAATAATCCATAATTTACATAGTGAGGTTGCTGAAGCATGTTACTTTTGGCACCATCTTCTAGACCAGGCAGAGACCTTTGTGATGTTACATGGACATCTTTATTGTATATTCTGCTAAAATGGAGGTCTAGCATTAATGAAGGAATATCGCTTTCTTAGAACAAAGCATGCATATTGATTTAGTTGAAGTAACCATTGAAATGAAACTAAATTTCTCATTCTGTTGCTGAGCTTTTTCTCAATGAGTTTTCTTTTTTCCTTTACTTTTTTCTTTAAAGTCAAGAAAGATATTCCTCCTTCAGCAGTCACGAGACCAATATTTGGTATACTGGGCACAATCCATCTGGTGGCAGGTAAGAAAAATGAGCTAAAGTGGGGGAAAACGGTAATTAAATCGACCCTACCAGAGTATAAAGATGAAGGCACACTTTATATCTTACTTGAAGCAATGAATCTGTAGTTTAGGTATTTGTGCTTAATTTCTGAAAGTAATATACCCCTAGTAGCAAGTGGTTCCATTTATAAGGCTGAGGTTCTTTTTTTTTTAAAGTTTTGATTTTGGTTTTATTCAACTGGAGTTGAAATCTCTAGTCTGCTAGAGATTTTTCATAAATTTTAAGAGTATTTACACAAAAAATTTAATGCATTGATGAACCAGAGTATTCTATACCTTCAGCTCCTAACTGGGATTGATTATGACATAGAGCATGTTAGAGAATATTACCTGGTTCTAGTTATTAGAAGAGTGATTTTTCAAATTTAAATTTTATTTCATACTTTTAAAAAGTTCCTGTTGTTTCAGGCATACAGTTATATGCTGAATATAACTGAATGCTGTTATATCTATAAAATGCTGACTGCTGTTATAAAAGATGCAGGTCCCTTTTGTCCTGCAGTTTACAGTCAAGTGAGAGAGGCATTTAAATGGTAAGTTACTACAGTACAGTGTGACAAGTTCTAGCANAAGAGTGATTTTTCAAATTTAAATTTTATTTCATACTTTTAAAAAGTTCCTGTTGTTTCAGGCATACAGTTATATGCTGAATATAACTGAATGCTGTTATATCTATAAAATGCTGACTGCTGTTACAAAAGATGCAGGTCCCTTTTGTCCTGCAGTTTACAGTCAAGTGAGAGAGGCATTTAAATGGTAAGTTACTACAGTACAGTGTGACAAGTTGTAGCAGAAAGGTATACCTAGGAAAACTTGCAGAGAGGGCACTTGTGGTTAGAGCCCCAAACAGATCTGAAGAATAAATCTAGTGGTAAAGGCGTTCCCTGGCTTATTTGTGGGAGGAAGAGGAGGTGGCCAAGATCAGGGGTGGTGTGTTATACATGGTACTATGATGGCTTATTGCTTCCTGACCACGCATCTTTGGAGTGTCACAGTAACCAGTTAGTGATGCTGCCAAGCACATCTCTCTACCATTTAGAATAACGGGACCACGTGGGGGTATAGACGGGACACTGTCCTGCACTAGCCAGTCATGACCTGTGATGCTTTAAGCTGCACATTGGGAAACGCATGGGCAGAGGCATGTATGCTTAGGGCACACTAGGCGGGAAAGAGAGAGAGGGGGGTGTTTTCTGTCTCTTATTTTCCATCTGCTAGGATCACTATGGTTACCAAAAGCTTTTGCTTTTACCTTTTTGAGAAAAAATTTGACCTTTCAAAAAAATATTTTTAAGTAATATGCTCGTCTATTCATAAATTGTAAGATTGCCTTAAAGAGGCACTCGTCCTTTATTTAGCTCACCTCCTGCTCTGGAGTTTAAAGCACTGCTGCTTCTGGCTTTCTGGTTGCCTTGTTTCCATTTGCCTAAGTTTGGCTTTGCTTTTTGCAGGTAATTATCTAATTGTCATTACCAAAAAGAAAAAAATAGGTGAATTTTTCAATCATGTAATCTGGAAAGCAACAGATTTTGATGTCCTTTCTTATAAGAAGACGATGTTGCACTTAACTGATATTCAGGTAAGGACTGGAAACGCTTACTAATTGCAAAACCCAAAGAAGTCCCATGGCGTGGGTGGGGAAGGGAGGTGGAACACAGAATGTTTGGTGGAGTTTAAAAAAATATATTTATCTGGCTATCTTAGTTGCAGCATGTGGGATCCAGTTCCCTGATCAGGGAGATATATATATATATATATATATCCCTTCGTGTATTTTATTGCTCTTGGGTTGTTGCTCTTTTATTTTTTTTAACTGACTCAATTCTTAAAATATGAAATTTCATAAAAGAGAAAAGAACAAACTGAAAATGCCCATGTACTCAACACATAGATTTAAGTTCATATTTAAGAGTTAGAAACTGGTTCCGGCCTAGCTGTGTGATAGTCCCGCAGGGCACAGAACAGGTGGCTCATAAGTTGCATGGTGGGAGCAGCACAAGCACTTCTACTCTTGATACAGTTTTGACAAGAAATAAAATATTTTAAATTCTTGATGTTTTAAATTATAGTATACTAAATAACATTAGTTTTACTATGTTTTCATTTTTCCATTTATAACTTACAGTAGGAGAGTATTTTAATGTTTTGAGTTTTTAAAAATCTGTCATGCAACAGTTGTAATTTTTCCTATTGATCATTAACATAGGTTAAGATTATCGAGAAGGATAGCCTGGTCATTTGCATGGTCCAGCCCTGTTGTGCAAAGCAAAGACTGCCTGTATTCTTATCCAAACAAAGCTATTTTTGCTTGAAGTATTTTCAAAAACTTAGTTGAATGGTATTAACTCTTCTATTTTTGAAAATTACCTTAAATCAACCTTATGTTTAGACATTTATATCTACTGAGTATTTGTTTTCTAAATGTACATTATAGTATTTGCTTTAAAAAATTTTTACATTGTATTTTTATTCCCAGAATTATAAACAATTTGTTTTTAAAAGAAAGCTAACTATTCTGAAACAGGTATCTTACCTGTAATAGACATTTAAAAAAATTAGTCCTAACACTATTGTCTTATTGACTAAGTAAAGCTGTAGAATGGCCTTCCCTGTTGGCTCACTGGTGAAGAATCCACATGCCAACATAGGAGACATGGGTTCGATCCCTTGGTCAGGAAGATCCCCTGGAGAAGGAAATGGCAGCCCACTCCAGTATTCTTGTCTGCAAAATCCCACGGACAGAGGAGCCTGGCAGGCTATAGTCCATAGGGTTGCAAAAGAGTCGAACACAACAGCAACTTAAAATTTAAAATTTATTTAAACTTAAAATTTATTTTTTCTACTACTTATATATCAATCACTATATTAATATATTCATCCTCTATGAGACATGATAATTTAAGGCAGTGAAAATGTTTATATTTAATAGCCCAGTAATATTGAACAATTTCTTTTTGATTGCTCTAATTTGTTGTCAGACTGTAACTAATTGCTTATTTGTATCTTCTGTTTTTCAAAACAATGTTGAGGCCAAAATAAAAATTTTGTAGTATGTAGATTTGTAATATGTAGATTAAATGTTAATCATTTGTTAAACATTAAGTATTAACCAGACATTAAAAATTAGTTTTTAAAACAAGGATAAAAACAAATGTCAGTCTCAGTATTCATTGTGAAAGCCAGCTAAAATGATTATCAGAAAATAAGTAGAAATATTACTTTTACTGAATCTTCCTTTCTTTCCTATTGAAGTATAGTTGATTTACAATATTAGTTNGGCACTCGTCCTTTATTTAGCTCACCTCCTGCTCTGGAGTTTAAAGCACTGCTGCTTCTGGCTTTCTGGTTGCCTTGTTTCCATTTGCCTAAGTTTGGCTTTGCTTTTTGCAGGTAATTATCTAATTGTCATTACCAAAAAGAAAAAAATAGGTGAATTTTTCAATCATGTAATCTGGAAAGCAACAGATTTTGATGTCCTTTCTTATAAGAAGACGATGTTGCACTTAACTGATATTCAGGTAAGGACTGGAAACGCTTACTAATTGCAAAACCCAAAGAAGTCCCATGGCGTGGGTGGGGAAGGGAGGTGGAACACAGAATGTTTGGTGGAGTTTAAAAAAATATATTTATCTGGCTATCTTAGTTGCAGCATGTGGGATCCAGTTCCCTGATCAGGGAGATATATATATATATATATATATCCCTTCGTGTATTTTATTGCTCTTGGGTTGTTGCTCTTTTATTTTTTTTAACTGACTCAATTCTTAAAATATGAAATTTCATAAAAGAGAAAAGAACAAACTGAAAATGCCCATGTACTCAACACATAGATTTAAATTCGTATTTAAGAGTTAGAAACTGGTTCCGGCCTAGCTGTGTGATAGTCCCGCAGGGCACAGAACAGGTGGCTCATAAGTTGCATGGTGGGAGCAGCACAAGCACTTCTACTCTTGATACAGTTTTGACAAGAAATAAAATATTTTAAATTCTTGATGTTTTAAATTATAGTATACTAAATAACATTAGTTTTACTATGTTTTCATTTTTCCATTTATAACTTACAGTAGGAGAGTATTTTAATGTTTTGAGTTTTTAAAAATCTGTCATGCAACAGTTGTAATTTTTCCTATTGATCATTAACATAGGTTAAGATTATCGAGAAGGATAGCCTGGTCATTTGCAAGGTCCAGCCCTGTTGTGCAAAGCAAAGACTGCCTGTATTCTTATTCAAACAAAGCTATTTTTGCTTGAAGTATTTTCAAAAACTTAGTTGAATGGTATTAACTCTTCTATTTTTGAAAATTACCTTAAATCAACCTTATGTTTAGACATTTATATCTACTGAGTATTTGTTTTCTAAATGTACATTATAGTATTTGCTTTAAAAAATTTTTACATTGTATTTTTATTCCCAGAATTATAAACAATTTGTTTTTAAAAGAAAGCTAACTATTCTGAAACAGGTATCTTACCTGTAATAGACATTTAAAAAAATTAGTCCTAACACTATTGTCTTATTGACTAAGTAAAGCTGTAGAATGGCCTTCCCTGTTGGCTCACTGGTGAAGAATCCACATGCCAACATAGGAGACATGGGTTCGATCCCTTGGTCAGGAAGATCCCCTGGAGAAGGAAATGGCAGCCCACTCCAGTATTCTTGTCTGCAAAATCCCACGGACAGAGGAGCCTGGCAGGCTATAGTCCATAGGGTTGCAAAAGAGTCGAACACAACAGCAACTTAAAATTTAAAATTTATTTAAACTTAAAATTTATTTTTTCTACTACTTATATATCAATCACTATATTAATATATTCATCCTCTATGAGACATGATAATTTAAGGCAGTGAAAATGTTTATATTTAATAGCCCAGTAATATTGAACAATTTCTTTTTGATTGCTCTAATTTGTTGTCAGACTGTAACTAATTGCTTATTTGTATCTTCTGTTTTTCAAAACAATGTTGAGGCCAAAATAAAAATTTTGTAGTATGTAGATTTGTAATATGTAGATTAAATGTTAATCATTTGTTAAACATTAAGTATTAACCAGACATTAAAAATTAGTTTTTAAAACAAGGATAAAAACAAATGTCAGTCTCAGTATTCATTGTGAAAGCCAGCTAAAATGATTATCAGAAAATAAGTAGAAATATTACTTTTACTGAATCTTCCTTTCTTTCCTATTAAAGTATAGTTGATTTACAATATTAGTTTCAGTGTACAGCATGGTAATTCAGTATTTTCATGCATTATAAAATGATCACCACAGTAAATCTCCTTACCACCTGTCACCATACAACGTATCATCGGCTGTACTCTCTATACTGTGCGTTTCATCCCCATGACTTGCTTGTTTTATAACGGGAAGATCG
>SJYS01017011.1:702472-714154 GCA_006410695.1 Philantomba maxwellii | reverse complement strand
GGAGGAGAAGGGGACGACAGAGGATGAGATGGTTGGATGGCATCACCGACTCGATGGACATGGCTTTGGGTGGACTCCGGAGTTGGTCATGGATAGGGAGGCCTGGGGTGCTGCGGTTCATGGGGTCACAGTCAGACGCAACTAAACTGAACTGAATGGGATGCCAGCACTCACATGCACTCTATATATACATACTCTAATTGAACCTCACTGGTTTGGAATGAACCTCTTGTATATCTTTAGTCTAAACACATTCTTTTAAGCTTTTTTTTTTTTTTTTTTTGGTGTCCTGACATATGGTATCTTAGTTCCCTGACCAGGGACCTAACTCGTGTGCCCTGCATTGGAAACGTGGAGTCAACCACTGGACTGCCAGGGAAATCCCTTAAGCCCATGTTTTTTAAGGTCGTGATTTTTAGCCTGTGGTGAATCTATTGTATTTCCCCTTCACTTTTTGATATTAGGGAATAATTGTGGTTAATTTAATGCTGTTTAGTATTCATTGTATTTTCTGTCCCATACACTCTACCAAGTGCTTTATATGCATTATTCCTGATCTCATTTAACTGTAGAGCAGCCTATTGGTGGTGCTGCTATCTCCACTTTGTGGATGAAAATAGGCTCTGGGAAATTAGGTTATTTACTTAAAATTACACAGCTAGCAACTTGCCTAGGAACTAAGGCTAGCAAACTTTGCTGGCAAAGTCTACGCTCCTCACCGCCACACTATTTGTTGTCAAATTTAGGGGTTCACAGAATTATCTGAACATACTGTTAACGATGAAGGAACCACGGGAACTGGTAACTGTGTTTGGCTCCAGTGCAAACATCTGGGTGGTTCAGGGGGAAAGTAAAACAGATGTTTCAAATAATACCCTAGTATACCCTATAAACTGTGTACTATTTGCATATATTAACCATTTGGAGAAGGGGTTTTAAAATGTTTTTAATGCACAATATCCAATCCTTTCTTCAGAGATTCAGTTTATTTCCGAGTCGTTTGTTAAAAATGAAGGTCAAGCATGTTCATTTTTAATGAACAACTCGGGGAGTTCTGATACAGCACAGGGGACGGAGGAACGGGTCATAGTTGCGCTGTGTCAAAGGAAGCCCTCTTGTGGCCTTGGGGAGACATGGTGTTGCCCATGGCATCTGTTACAGTACTCCCAACTCCTTTTTCACGTCTGTTGGGTGAAGTGACCTGGGTGCTGCAGTTGTTTTGAGATAGAGTCTGTCTTGCCCTTTCTGCTCACGCTTCCTCTCGGTCTTTGGTAATCAAGTATGCCTCAACTGTACATCTCCTGTCTGTCCTTGAATGTACCAGCTTTAATAATGTTTCTGACGTAGACCAGTGTTACAGGAGGACTGTCCTTAGTGAGAGGGCTTCTCTGATAGCTCAGAGAAGAATCCGGCTGCAATGCAGGAGACCCTGGTTCGATTACTGGGTGGGGAAGATCCCCTGGAGAAGGGATAGGCTACCCACCCCAGTATTCTTGGGCTTCCCTTGTGGCTCAGCTGGGAAAGAATCTGCCTGCAGCACGGGAGACCTGGGTTCGATCCCTGGGTTGGGAAGATCGCTTGGCTGGCTTTGGTATGAGAGTGTTTATACAAATATGTTTTAGTTATTTTCTAGTAGACCCAGCTGGCGTGGTGCTGAGTAACCAGGAGGGCGTGTTCCGCAGCAACTGCATGGACTGTCTGGACAGAACCAACGTGATCCAGAGTCTGCTGGCTCGCCGTTCACTTCAGGCCCAGCTTCAGGTGGGCATGCTTTTTTTCTTTTATTAAGTAAGCAATGTTTGAAAACCAGTAATAAAACACAGTCATATGCCCTAACCCAGCTCTTTGTGGTTTTGTGTCTTGGCGCCCATGGGTGTGGTTTGTGCATGACCACGGTCAGTGTGTGTATGCAGCTTTAAAGCTTGCTACTTTGCTCTAGCATTATAGTTTTTTAAGAGTTGTACTGTCGTGCTGTAATTCACTAAGCCATTTAGGTTGCTACATTTTTGGCTTATAAATAAGATTGTAGAGATACACCTGTGTATAATATTATTAGCTTGGATTATTTCCTTTGAGTTAACTCCTACTGGGTTAAAGAGAATTTATACTTTCCAAGGGGCTTCCCAGGTGGCACTGCTTGCCAGTGCAGGAGACATAAGAGATGTGGGTTTGATTCCTGGGTTGGGAAGATCCCCTGGAGGAGAGCATGGCAACCCACTCCAGTATTCTTGCCTGGAGAATCCCATGGACAGAGGAGCCTGGCGGGCCGCAGTCCATAGGGTTGCAAAGAGTTTGACTCGCCTGAAGCAACTTCGCGTGCATGCACACTTTCCAAGAGGGCTGCATCAGTTTACCCCTAATACTAGCCAGCAACAATGAAAGAATCTTGCTAGCATTATTTTTATTTAGGAAGGTTTTCTTTTCTAACAGTACAGAGTAGTTAAGTTGTTTTGTTTGCATCTCTTTTATTTTTGGCAAGGGATGTTAACACCCAGGTAGATACCTCGTGACACAGCTTTGCTTCCCCAGTGTGACTGTGTTGTTGAGAAAGAGTAGGTATAAATAGTTTCTTTTGTTTATATATGGAGTTAAAAATACAGCCTAGATTTCCAGACCGCAGTGGTGTTTGTTGTAGGGAGGAAACAAAATGCATCCCAAATGATTTCCTGCCTAAATAATTCGTAGGCATTCATCTTTGTTTATGGCAGTCCTGTGGAACTCCGAGAAGAATTGTGGAGGAAAATGCCTCCCCGAACCCTCGCGTAGCCATGCCGAAGGCGTGGGCACCGCCTCGGTACTGTAGCTTGTGTGATATGTGTCCTCGTCAGTCTGATGGATTTACTTCAGAGGATATTTTTCAACAGAAACCATATTGGGACTGGTTGCTTCCAAGGCTGGTTAACAGAAATCTACTGGACTGGGTTCTGTAATCTGTATTTAACTAATTTACATGCTAAAAAGATTTCTGGTCTGTTTGCTTTATACCACTTCGGGCTATGTGTTTCTCTTCCTATGAAAGCTCAGCAGCCTGCAGAGAGCCTTGGGGCAGGAGCCTCTCCAGCCTCAGGGCCCACTGACGCGGGGCCTCCAGCTATGCCTGTCCCCTTCCAGGGAGGGCCGGTCACTGGGGTGGGCAGGCCGCGTGCTGGGGGCGTGCGGGAGGGGCCATCGGAGGCGAGCAGTGAGGGTGGTGGCTGGAAGAGGGTTGCGGGTCCGCAACAAAGGCCAAGGTAGGAGGCCAGCCTGCGGTCAGTGAGCTCCACGGGGGAGTCCATAGCGAGGCGCGGGCTGCCCGGAGTCCTGCGGATGATACGCAGAGCGCTGTGCTGCTGTGCGGTGTGTGGGGAGGGAGGGAGGTGGCATCCAGTTCTCAAAGGGCCCTGGCTAGGGGGAAGTGAGGAGGGCAGCAGTCTGGGTGGTGAATCGTGAGGCGGGCAGAGGGTCCAGGGGATGGGAGGTTGGGGGCGTGGCAGGGAAGGAGGGAGCACTGACTGCATTCTCCCCGCCTTTACCTCTGCCCCGTCTCTGGGTTTACACAGTCCAGCTGCTGGTGCTGTGGTCTGGGGCTCAGGGGAGAGAGGGGCTGTGGGTGGATGGGAGCCCAGAGAGAGGCTTTGCAGCCGGGCCGAGCAGGAGAGAGCTGTGGTCCCCGCGTACAAGGAAAACATCTCCTGGCTGAAGCCAGCAGCCACGTGAGACTCTGTGGAGACTATGCTTTTTGTTCCTAAATTGCATGTGCTGAAATCTGTAACATGTAAACATGGGTATGATTCTTATTCCAGAGACTAGGAGTTTTGCATGTGGGACAAAAGCTTGAAGAACAAGATGAATTTGAGAAGATTTACAAAAATGGTAGGTCATTTCTTGAACAGAGGCAAGGTCATTCAAATTTTGAAATAAACATTTTGGATTTAGAGCATTGGTTGTCAATGATTATTAACTGATTTTTCCTTTTTTTGTCCCCTCCACAGCCTGGGCTGACAATGCAAATGCTTGTGCCAGGCAGTACGCAGGAACCGGTGCCTTGAAGACTGACTTTACCAGGCAAGCCGCTGAGTCGCGTGCAGTCCAGGCTGCGCACTCCGGTGCATGGCGGAGCGCCTGCGCAGCGTTCACCTGAGAGTGCCCGCTGGTGCCCGGGCCTCGCTCCAGGCCGTCAGGCTGGGACTCGGGGGAGATGAGGCAGCGGTGGCTTCTTAGCGTCCCTGAGTGATTCTGGCGCACAGTGGGGTTGAGCACCAGGTAGCCTCAGCTCCTCTCAGCCACCTGCTGTGCACCTGACTCACCCCAGGCCCATTCAGCAGGTCTGGGAGGGGCTGAGACTGTGTGCCCGCATGATGCTGGGGCTGGTTTCAAGGACCATCCTGGGTAGTGAGAGGTTGGGGCGTTTTGAATTTGTTACAGATGTGGTTGGGTCTTTTTCTGCTGTATGGATTCCCTGGGAGCAAGATAAGATTTCTAATCTGTTTGCTTTATACCACTTAGCCTGGGCTATGTGTTTTTCTTCTTATTTCTTGTCTTTACAAGGGGAACTGAGCGTGTTTCCTCTTTGTGTCTACTGTGGTAATGCTTTAGAAAGAGGATGTACATTTCTTGGACTCAGTACTGGGTTCTTTGTGAGATATCTCTTTTCTATATTCAGGAATTTTAAAAAAGAAATCTTTATAATTTACTTATCTCCATACCACGTACTTATTGGCTATAAACAGTGTGATAATTTAATATGCAAATCTGTAACTCAAAACTTCACCTCTTATTTAACCAGAACTGGGAAGAGAACTCAGTTGGGACTTATAATGGATGGCTGGAACTCATTAATACGGTATTACAAGAACAACTTTTCTGATGGATTTAGACAAGTAAGTTTGTTTTCTGATGCTAATTTGTGGTTATTTGGTGGCTGTATCTTTGTACTGTTCCCCATACCTAATTTGGGAGTTATTATTTTCCTTTTTTTTCTTTTCTAGGATTCCATAGACTTATTTCTTGGGAACTATTCAGTGGATGAATTAGAATCTCATAGTCCTTTAAGTGTTCCAAGAGATCTGAAATTCCTGGCTGTAAGAAACCTTTATGCTTTTTAAGTTGTTAATAGCATTGTGATTGAAGGTCCAACTCCCCTTGACATAAAACATTATGTGTTGTTCTAAATGGAATATAAATACTTACGTTGCCCCAAGGAGCAGATCAGGGAGAAGAGTGAGGTAACTTTGGAATGTTGTCTTCTCTCAAACTTGACTGTCTTGCAGCTCCTTTGTTTTGTTTTATTAATTTTTACAGTGTTGTCTTGGTTTCTGCTGTACAGCAGCGTGCATCAGCCATAACTATACACGCAGCCCGTCTCTGCTGCGCCTCCCTCCCCTCCCCGCATCTGGCCCCTCCAGGCCAGCGCAGAGGCCATGGGCTCCCTGTGGCTCCCAGCGGCTCGCCACCAGCTCCCATTGTGCACGTGATCGTGTGTGCACGTCGGTGCTACTTCTCCGCTCGTCACACCCTCTCCCCGACGGCGCCCACGTGCCCCTCCTCTCCACCTGTATTTCCTGCCCCGCAGATAGGTTCATCAGTACCATTTTCTAGATTCCACATATATGGGTTAATACACAGTATTTGTTTTTCTCTTTCTGACTTCACTCTGTAGAATAGTCTCTGGGTTCATCCACCTTACTAGAACTGACTCAGGTTTGTTGTTTTTTTTTATGGCTGAGTAATCCACTGTATGTATGTACCACATTTTAAAAAATCTATAAACAGTAAATGCTGGAGAGGATGTGGAGGAAAAGGAGCCCTCCTTCACTGTTGGCAGGAATGTTAGCTGCAGCCATTACGGAGAAAAGCATGCAGTCCTTGAAAAACTAGGAATGCATCCACCGTATGACCCCGCAGCCCCGCTGTTGGGCATATCCCCTGAGAAACCACAGTTCTAAAAGACACGCACCCCGGCACCCATCGCAGCGCCGCTCACCATAGCCTGCACGCGGAAACACCGAGAGGTCCAGCTGCAGAGGCTGTTTAAATGAGAACACACATGCGGAACAGCTGCGAGGCTCTCGTTTCGGGGAGACTCTGCTTCCCCCGAGGTTCAGGGGTTGCTGGAGGCAAACTTGTGATGTAGAAGTCAGTGTATGTGTTTGACACATCTCTCGTTTTTGACTCGTTCACCAGACTTTGCAAGAGCCTCTCTGGGGTTTCAGGCGAGCGGGCAGGGTGTCCTGGAGTCGGGGACCCAGAGTCTGAGTACACATCTGGGTGACCTCCCTCCACTTTCTTTTAACCTGTTTGAGGATTTGGGCAGTTAGGATCGAAACTCTAACCATGTTTTGCTGAAAGGTACTTTGTATGTTAGCTGCAGACGGGTCCTGCTGCCTTTCGGGGAAGCTGACTGTGCAGCTGTCAATTAGCACCTTGCGTGACGCTCTCTCTCTTTCCTTCTCCAGTTGCCCATCATCATGGTTGTCGCCTTTTCCATGTGCATTATCTGCTTGCTGATGGCGGGTAAGTCTGCACGGATTTCACAGTTATCTTAGAATGCCGAGCTTTCCTGTACAGCGTCTTCAGTGTGCACCCGCTCAGTACGTGCTGTGTCCCTGTTAAACTGAATGAGTGAAGGGAGCGGGTGAGGTGCGTCCTTAGATGTGACAGGAAGGAGAATGCATACTCGGTGGCTTGATGGTGTGTTTTTTTTCCACTTAAGCTCTTTACTTTTTTTTTCTCGTTACCAAAGGAATACATAGTAATTACAGAAAATACAGGTAGACAAAAAAGAAAATGTTATCACCTTGCCTTTCAGAGATCAGCTAATTAATTACTCTTAACATTTTGATGTTTTAATCTTTATAGGTGTGTATTTTTTTTTTTCAAAAGGCAGATCCTATAAACTTTCTTGTACGGTTTTTTCACTGAGCAGTATAAATATTTCCCCATGTCTTTCATTTTGAATGGCTGCAAAGTATTCCGTTGGTGGATGTATAGTTTATGTAACCAACCACCTGTTGTTGGGCAAGTCAGTATTATTAGAGATTAATACATTACTTACTAAATTTAAATAGAAACATTGCCTAGGAACCTGAGCCGACAAACGGGAGTGTTGCTGGTTTTCTTTTTCCTCTGTGTTTTCCTCTGTCACTAAGTTAGTGGGGTTAAGTTACCTAATTGCCTATCTAGTGCTGTTCAGTGCTCTGAGAGTGAGGCTGATGCTTGTGTCCTGCCTGGAGGTGCAGCCTCGGCACTCTGAAGGGCACCGCTGGGCTCGGCCTCCGTCCTGAAATCGCTGGGCTGACAGGCTCTGCTCTCGAGTGTCCCTTTGCGCTCCCCTGCACAGACCTCAGCTCCCCCTCCCTGGGTTCCCCAGCGCGGCGTGTTGCTCCCCGGAGAGCACTGTCCTCTCCTGACAGCGTCAGCACGAGGGAGTTCATCCTCGGAGGCGCTCTGCCCCGTGCTGCCCGGCACCCAGCGTGTTTCTGGTGGGGCAGCGTGGGGGTGCTTTGCCTACCTGCTCATCTTTCTGAGCGCATCACTTGCTCGTCGTTCTGAGCGCATCCGCAACCTTTGAAGGCAGAGGCCTGTCTTCCTTACTGTTTCACCTCCCGTGCCTAGGATACAGGGCGTGCGTGCTCAGTTGCCTCAGCCACGTCCGACTCTCTGTGACCCCATGGACTGTAGCCCACCAGACTCCTCTGTCCATGGGGTTTCCCAGGCAAGAATACTGGATACAGGAAGCCCTCAGCAAAAGTTTCCTGAGTTAAGGCCTCCTGTTCACCCTGCACACTAATTCTGCCCACTTCTCCAGGGGCGGCTCGGAACCTGCTCGTCTCTGTAATCCCTGAGTGTTCAGCAGTGAAGGTGGTCACGTCACAGGAAGGAGCTGCCCTCCTGCTACTCTAGGGCAGAGGTTAGCGTACGTTTTCCGAAAAGAGCCAGACAATAAGTATTTTAGATTCTGCAAGCTACGTATGGTCTCTCTTGCGCACTGTTTTTGCAGCTGTTTGAAAATGTAAGAACTCTCACAGTACAAAAACAGGCCGGGGCCTCGCGAGTGCAGCATCGCTGTGTGCCGGGACGGGGGCCTGTGTCACGATCGGGGCAGGAAGGAAAAGGAGGGACCAGTGGACTGTGCTGCTCACGGTTCAGTCCATGCCCTTGGTCCTCTGACTTCTTTCTTTAACACACTGCCCAGGGGATGCCTTTTCTGGGAGCCACTTCACTGCTGAGTTAGCTTTGTTATCTTGGTCTTTTTGTATACGTACATTTCCCTGTAGAACATCTGCAAAAGCAGGGATGTCAGGACCAAGACTCAGCCGGCACAATTGGACCATCCCTGGGGAGTGACCCAGGGTGGACTTTTGAGGAACCGCCTTTCTCCTTATCCAGAAAGAGTTTTTAAAACCCAGAGCTGTCAGAATTAGCAACTGTACAAATGTGAATGTTGCACAGGTGAAGACGGACTGGATGCTGTGGATGGTAATCTCTGATGTCAGTTAGTTGTTGTAACATAACGATCTTTGTGGTGTTAGATCTGACAGTGTTTGATTTCTAGCCCCTACTTTGGTTTTTAGTGAAAGTTGCTCAGTTGCGTCCAACTCTTTGCAACCCCATGGACTATACAGTGCATGGAATTCTCCAGTCCAGAATACTTAAGTGGGTAGCCTTGCTTGTCTCCAGGGGATCTTCCTGACCCAAGAGTCGAACCCAGGTCTCCCACATTGCAGGCAGATTCTTTACCAGCTGAGCCACAAGGGAAGCCCAAGAATACTGGAGTGGGTTGCCATTCCCTTCTCCGGGGGATCTTCCCGACCCAGGGATCAAACCCAGCTCTCCTGCCCTGCAGGTGGACTCTCTAATGTCTGAGTCACCAGGGAAGTGTAGTCAAGTGGTTCCCACATGTGGTCCCTTGACCAGCAGCATCAGCATAATCTGGGAACTTTTGAGAAATGCAGCTTCGGGGGCCCTGCTCCAGCCCTGCCAGAGCACACGGGCTGGGGACGAGCCCCACAGCTGACACTGTTTCCAGCCCTGAAGAAGATTCTTGAGGCAGCCAGGGTCAGAGAACCACTGGTTCAAACCTTAACTGAGAGGTTCTTATGTTTTTCCTTTGGGTGTGTTTGTAAACTTGAATGCTGTCAGGATGTGCTGAACAGCTGAAAGCTGGAACTAGTGTCAATAAAATGGCTCGGTATTTATCAGTTTTTTGTTTTTTAAAATCAACAGGTGACACCTGGACAGAAACACTGGCCTATGTGCTCTTCTGGGGAGTCGCAAGCATCGGAACATTTTTTATTATTCTTTACAATGGCAAAGACTTTGTTGATGCCCCCAGATTGGTCCAAAAAGAAAAGATAGACTGAATTTGTGTCTGTGGAAAGCGGCTTGGCCTGGAAGATTCCATCATGCAGAACTGGAGTCTTTACTGACCCGCTTTCCACGGCAGCCGAGGTCTTTGTAAACCGTTTATCCAGGAGCACATCTTGTGCTTGGTGTGGGGGTGGTGACTTAGGGTTGATCTGGTGTTACTGCCTTGATGATCTCTTTACTATTGGGATAGTTATATTTATAATTTGAAGCTAGTCTGTAATTAAAATGTAACCTGAATTCAGCTCACGAACGGAAGGAACCTATACATGGTCAGTATAATCAGCCTTTGCAGAATGAGTAGTGTATTTAAAGAATCTCGCTTCTTCCCTCATTTGAAACAGTGAAGTTATTTGTCTAGCTCACTTTATTGTCACTGTAAAAGCAGTTGCTATTAGCAGGCTTACTTTTCCATACCCCTTTAGACTTTTCTTAACAGCTTCACGATAAACTATCTAGTCTGTTCATAACATGTAAATCTCCTAATAGATCAGATAGTTGGACGAAATCGTCCGTGACTGCATAGCAGGAAAGAGGAGCCCAGGGTCTGGAGTTCCTCTTGAGTTCCAGTTGGGCTGCCTTACGAGTTCAGTCAGTTTGAACTGTGCAGGTTAAGTGTGATGAAAAAAGTTCAGGTATATTCTAAAAGGTGTAAATGAAATCAGCGAATGTAAAGTCTGTTCCTCATGCTAGAGGTCCAAAGCTGCCTCGGTCTTCAGGATTGCCCCAGGGTGGGAAACACCCTGGGTTGGCCAGCTCCTCCCTCCTGGCCCTTGTGGTTTCCTAGGGTCTTTCTTCGAGACAGGCAGGTCCCTGAGCGCGTCTCATGCCGAATTCCGTGTTGCCCTTGGAGGCAGCAGCCGCTTGTCCACGCACAGCAGTGTTGGCGCTTTTCACTCTGTACTTATTTTTGTTGGCATCAATAAGTGTGTCTGAAATTTACTGCTTCCAGGTGGTTATCGCTCTCCAGATCAAGGACCAACTTACAGCTTTAATTTATGTGCAGAAGTAAACCTGAAAAATACACTTTAGAAGCTGTGCATAATTCTAATTAATAAGTCGGAAAACTGTATATTGAAATTGTAATTATGAGGTTTATAAACTAGAAAGTATCTAAGGTAGTGCAATTGCCACTATTTTAAAATAGTTCAATTAAATACTGCTGCAGTATTTGTGTTGTGCTTGAAAATATGTACAGTTTTTTTTCCAACGGTAATACCTTTTGTTGTCCTTAAATATCTCTGAAAAGCGCCTTGATTTTAACATCACCTTTTTTCCCAACATTATCGTTTATAAACATTAATAAGAGTTGTTGCTTTTAGAAACTCTCAAGGAAATAATAGCTGGAAAACCCTCTGTAGCTTAAAGTCAGTCGTTAACACTCACAATAGGGTAAGTAATTAGAGCTGCCTACTCTTGTAAATAAGCATCATTTGTTCCAAAGAGGAAATATCAAAACTCGGCTCATGTCTACTGTGATGTATTGTCAGATGCTACTGGGCATTTCACATTAAGAACTTATTTCAACAACCATGACAAAGACCAAATCTGAACTGCTAATGTGGCTGTTTTGCAGTGAATGGGCTAATGTTGGTGTGTTAGACCTTGAGGTGTCACTATTTCAGAAACCTGCAGTGATTTTATTCCTAAATTCATGTACTGTCTCATCTGTAAGTGAAAATAAAATGACATATTCTTTTCTAACTAATGTTGGTGTCATTCCTGTACCTTGTCTTCAAGGGGATATTCTTTTTTATTTCAGAATTTTAAGAATCATGCCAAGCAGGGCACGGTCCTTTTTATCTTTAAAGCATTATGTTCTTTGCCACGTAGGCCTCTCCGTCCTGGCAGTTTGGTCCGTCAGAGCCCGTAAGTCAGTCTTCTTCAGCCTCATCTCCGAAGTGTCCTCTCATCTCTCGCGTATGCCATGTTCTCTGCCCTAGAGACAAGTCTCTGGGTCGGCGCACTCGGGAGGGGACCACGCGGGGTGCGGGTACAGGGCAGGGCCTCTCTGCGAGTCCGGTCGCATAGCCTGGAAGGAGGGGAGCAGTCCACGGTCGTGAGGCAGAGCTGGTGAGGATCGGGTGTTTGCTGTGCTGTGCCTTTGGTCTCCTGAAGTTTCTGTTAAGATCGCTTGTCCTTAAAGGTTTGTTGGAACCCTTGTTTGTAGAGGAAGTCTCTGTTGGTTATGTGCACTACATGTGTCTTCTAGTCTGTGACTTCTCTCTTCATTTTCTTGTGACTTTTGGTGAAAGAAGTGTGTAATTTCAGTGGTGTTGAATTTACCAAACATTCCTTGCCACCGCTTGTGCCTGGGTAAGGCCAATGGCTCAACTC
>SJYS01017011.1:689674-702443 GCA_006410695.1 Philantomba maxwellii | reverse complement strand
CGTGCTGTGTCCCTGTTAAACTGAATGAGTGAAGGGAGCGGGTGAGGTGCGTCCTTAGATGTGACAGGAAGGAGAATGCATACTCGGTGGCTTGATGGTGTGTTTTTTTTCCACTTAAGCTCTTTACTTTTTTTTTCTCGTTACCAAAGGAATACATAGTAATTACAGAAAATACAGGTAGACAAAAAAGAAAATGTTATCACCTTGCCTTTCAGAGATCAGCTAATTAATTACTCTTAACATTTTGATGTTTTAATCTTTATAGGTGTGTATTTTTTTTTTTCAAAAGGCAGATCCTATAAACTTTCTTGTACGGTTTTTTCACTGAGCAGTATAAATATTTCCCCATGTCTTTCATTTTGAATGGCTGCAAAGTATTCCGTTGGTGGATGTATAGTTTATGTAACCAACCACCTGTTGTTGGGCAAGTCAGTATTATTAGAGATTAATACATTACTTACTAAATTTAAATAGAAACATTGCCTAGGAACCTGAGCCGACAAACGGGAGTGTTGCTGGTTTTCTTTTTCCTCTGTGTTTTCCTCTGTCACTAAGTTAGTGGGGTTAAGTTACCTAATTGCCTATCTAGTGCTGTTCAGTGCTCTGAGAGTGAGGCTGATGCTTGTGTCCTGCCTGGAGGTGCAGCCTCGGCACTCTGAAGGGCACCGCTGGGCTCGGCCTCCGTCCTGAAATCGCTGGGCTGACAGGCTCTGCTCTCGAGTGTCCCTTTGCGCTCCCCTGCACAGACCTCAGCTCCCCCTCCCTGGGTTCCCCAGCGCGGCGTGTTGCTCCCCGGAGAGCACTGTCCTCTCCTGACAGCGTCAGCACGAGGGAGTTCATCCTCGGAGGCGCTCTGCCCCGTGCTGCCCGGCACCCAGCGTGTTTCTGGTGGGGCAGCGTGGGGGTGCTTTGCCTACCTGCTCATCTTTCTGAGCGCATCACTTGCTCGTCGTTCTGAGCGCATCCGCAACCTTTGAAGGCAGAGGCCTGTCTTCCTTACTGTTTCACCTCCCGTGCCTAGGATACAGGGCGTGCGTGCTCAGTTGCCTCAGCCACGTCCGACTCTCTGTGACCCCATGGACTGTAGCCCACCAGACTCCTCTGTCCATGGGGTTTCCCAGGCAAGAATACTGGATACAGGAAGCCCTCAGCAAAAGTTTCCTGAGTTAAGGCCTCCTGTTCACCCTGCACACTAATTCTGCCCACTTCTCCAGGGGCGGCTCGGAACCTGCTCGTCTCTGTAATCCCTGAGTGTTCAGCAGTGAAGGTGGTCACGTCACAGGAAGGAGCTGCCCTCCTGCTACTCTAGGGCAGAGGTTAGCGTACGTTTTCCGAAAAGAGCCAGACAATAAGTATTTTAGATTCTGCAAGCTACGTATGGTCTCTCTTGCGCACTGTTTTTGCAGCTGTTTGAAAATGTAAGAACTCTCACAGTACAAAAACAGGCCGGGGCCTCGCGAGTGCAGCATCGCTGTGTGCCGGGACGGGGGCCTGTGTCACGATCGGGGCAGGAAGGAAAAGGAGGGACCAGTGGACTGTGCTGCTCACGGTTCAGTCCATGCCCTTGGTCCTCTGACTTCTTTCTTTAACACACTGCCCAGGGGATGCCTTTTCTGGGAGCCACTTCACTGCTGAGTTAGCTTTGTTATCTTGGTCTTTTTGTATACGTACATTTCCCTGTAGAACATCTGCAAAAGCAGGGATGTCAGGACCAAGACTCAGCCGGCACAATTGGACCATCCCTGGGGAGTGACCCAGGGTGGACTTTTGAGGAACCGCCTTTCTCCTTATCCAGAAAGAGTTTTTAAAACCCAGAGCTGTCAGAATTAGCAACTGTACAAATGTGAATGTTGCACAGGTGAAGACGGACTGGATGCTGTGGATGGTAATCTCTGATGTCAGTTAGTTGTTGTAACATAACGATCTTTGTGGTGTTAGATCTGACAGTGTTTGATTTCTAGCCCCTACTTTGGTTTTTAGTGAAAGTTGCTCAGTTGCGTCCAACTCTTTGCAACCCCATGGACTATACAGTGCATGGAATTCTCCAGTCCAGAATACTTAAGTGGGTAGCCTTGCTTGTCTCCAGGGGATCTTCCTGACCCAAGAGTCGAACCCAGGTCTCCCACATTGCAGGCAGATTCTTTACCAGCTGAGCCACAAGGGAAGCCCAAGAATACTGGAGTGGGTTGCCATTCCCTTCTCCGGGGGATCTTCCCGACCCAGGGATCAAACCCAGCTCTCCTGCCCTGCAGGTGGACTCTCTAATGTCTGAGTCACCAGGGAAGTGTAGTCAAGTGGTTCCCACATGTGGTCCCTTGACCAGCAGCATCAGCATAATCTGGGAACTTTTGAGAAATGCAGCTTCGGGGGCCCTGCTCCAGCCCTGCCAGAGCACACGGGCTGGGGACGAGCCCCACAGCTGACACTGTTTCCAGCCCTGAAGAAGATTCTTGAGGCAGCCAGGGTCAGAGAACCACTGGTTCAAACCTTAACTGAGAGGTTCTTATGTTTTTCCTTTGGGTGTGTTTGTAAACTTGAATGCTGTCAGGATGTGCTGAACAGCTGAAAGCTGGAACTAGTGTCAATAAAATGGCTCGGTATTTATCAGTTTTTTGTTTTTTAAAATCAACAGGTGACACCTGGACAGAAACACTGGCCTATGTGCTCTTCTGGGGAGTCGCAAGCATCGGAACATTTTTTATTATTCTTTACAATGGCAAAGACTTTGTTGATGCCCCCAGATTGGTCCAAAAAGAAAAGATAGACTGAATTTGTGTCTGTGGAAAGCGGCTTGGCCTGGAAGATTCCATCATGCAGAACTGGAGTCTTTACTGACCCGCTTTCCACGGCAGCCGAGGTCTTTGTAAACCGTTTATCCAGGAGCACATCTTGTGCTTGGTGTGGGGGTGGTGACTTAGGGTTGATCTGGTGTTACTGCCTTGATGATCTCTTTACTATTGGGATAGTTATATTTATAATTTGAAGCTAGTCTGTAATTAAAATGTAACCTGAATTCAGCTCACGAACGGAAGGAACCTATACATGGTCAGTATAATCAGCCTTTGCAGAATGAGTAGTGTATTTAAAGAATCTCGCTTCTTCCCTCATTTGAAACAGTGAAGTTATTTGTCTAGCTCACTTTATTGTCACTGTAAAAGCAGTTGCTATTAGCAGGCTTACTTTTCCATACCCCTTTAGACTTTTCTTAACAGCTTCACGATAAACTATCTAGTCTGTTCATAACATGTAAATCTCCTAATAGATCAGATAGTTGGACGAAATCGTCCGTGACTGCGTAGCAGGAAAGAGGAGCCCAGGGTCTGGAGTTCCTCTTGAGTTCCAGTTGGGCTGCCTTACGAGTTCAGTCAGTTTGAACTGTGCAGGTTAAGTGTGATGAAAAAAGTTCAGGTATATTCTAAAAGGTGTAAATGAAATCAGCGAATGTAAAGTCTGTTCCTCATGCTAGAGGTCCAAAGCTGCCTCGGTCTTCAGGATTGCCCCAGGGTGGGAAACACCCTGGGTTGGCCAGCTCCTCCCTCCTGGCCCTTGTGGTTTCCTAGGGTCTTTCTTCGAGACCGGCAGGTCCCTGAGCGCGTCTCATGCCGAATTCCGTGTTGCCCTTGGAGGCAGCAGCCGCTTGTCCACGCACAGCAGTGTTGGCGCTTTTCACTCTGTACTTATTTTTGTTGGCATCAATAAGTGTGTCTGAAATTTACTGCTTCCAGGTGGTTATCGCTCTCCAGATCAAGGACCAACTTACAGCTTTAATTTATGTGCAGAAGTAAACCTGAAAAATACACTTTAGAAGCTGTGCATAATTCTAATTAATAAGTCGGAAAACTGTATATTGAAATTGTAATTATGAGGTTTATAAACTAGAAAGTATCTAAGGTAGTGCAATTGCCACTATTTTAAAATAGTTCAATTAAATACTGCTGCAGTATTTGTGTTGTGCTTGAAAATATGTACAGTTTTTTTTCCAACGGTAATACCTTTTGTTGTCCTTAAATATCTCTGAAAAGCGCCTTGATTTTAACATCACCTTTTTTCCCAACATTATCGTTTATAAACATTAATAAGAGTTGTTGCTTTTAGAAACTCTCAAGGAAATAATAGCTGGAAAACCCTCTGTAGCTTAAAGTCAGTCGTTAACACTCACAATAGGGTAAGTAATTAGAGCTGCCTACTCTTGTAAATAAGCATCATTTGTTCCAAAGAGGAAATATCAAAACTCGGCTCATGTCTACTGTGATGTATTGTCAGATGCTACTGGGCATTTCACATTAAGAACTTATTTCAACAACCATGACAAAGACCAAATCTGAACTGCTAATGTGGCTGTTTTGCAGTGAATGGGCTAATGTTGGTGTGTTAGACCTTGAGGTGTCACTATTTCAGAAACCTGCAGTGATTTTATTCCTAAATTCATGTACTNAATTAGAGCTGCCTACTCTTGTAAATAAGCATCATTTGTTCCAAAGAGGAAATATCAAAACTCGGCTCATGTCTACTGTGATGTATTGTCAGATGCTACTGGGCATTTCACATTAAGAACTTATTTCAACAACCATGACAAAGACCAAATCTGAACTGCTAATGTGGCTGTTTTGCAGTGAATGGGCTAATGTTGGTGTGTTAGACCTTGAGGTGTCACTATTTCAGAAACCTGCAGTGATTTTATTCCTAAATTCATGTACTGTCTCATCTGTAAGTGAAAATAAAATGACATATTCTTTTCTAACTAATGTTGGTGTCATTCCTGTACCTTGTCTTCAAGGGGATATTCTTTTTTATTTCAGAATTTTAAGAATCATGCCAAGCAGGGCACGGTCCTTTTTATCTTTAAAGCATTATGTTCTTTGCCACGTAGGCCTCTCCGTCCTGGCAGTTTGGTCCGTCAGAGCCCGTAAGTCAGTCTTCTTCAGCCTCATCTCCGAAGTGTCCTCTCATCTCTCGCGTATGCCATGTTCTCTGCCCTAGAGACAAGTCTCTGGGTCGGCGCACTCGGGAGGGGACCACGCGGGGTGCGGGTACAGGGCAGGGCCTCTCTGCGAGTCCGGTCGCATAGCCTGGAAGGAGGGGAGCAGTCCACGGTCGTGAGGCAGAGCTGGTGAGGATCGGGTGTTTGCTGTGCTGTGCCTTTGGTCTCCTGAAGTTTCTGTTAAGATCGCTTGTCCTTAAAGGTTTGTTGGAACCCTTGTTTGTAGAGGAAGTCTCTGTTGGTTATGTGCACTACATGTGTCTTCTAGTCTGTGACTTCTCTCTTCATTTTCTTGTGACTTTTGGTGAAAGAAGTGTGTAATTTCAGTGGTGTTGAATTTACCAAACATTCCTTGCCACCGCTTGTGCCTGGGTAAGGCCAATGGCTCAACTCTAAGGTGGGGCTGGAGGGGTCCTTCTGAGATAATTTTGATCTTTTCATGTTTTAGGTCTTTTTTCCTCCCTGTAAAGTAAGGAAAGGGTCTGTGTCCATTCAGGTATATCAGATTATGCTGAAGTAACAAATGAGCCACAGATCTCAAGGGCATAAAAAAACAAAGGCTTCTTTCTCACTGCTTCTGTGTATCCTTGAAGGGTCTGCTGCCGCTCTGCATTGTGCTGTCCGCATTCTGGGGCCTAGTGATGGAACAGCTTCACACGGGAACATGACCAGTTGTCCTGGCAGGAAGAAAAGGGAGACATTTCCGCTTGAAGGTGACAGCCCCTTCTGCTCCCATTTCATTGGTCAGAGCAGGTCGCGTGGTCAAACCTGAAGTGCCGGATGGAGGAGCACAGCCCGGGAGGGACTGTGTGCTGTGATCCGACACGCAGTCCACTTTTCTTGTCCCGCGTGGTTCCTGGGAGAGTCAGCGAGAGCCTGCCGACTCCCCTGCCCTGTGGTACAGCACCGCCTCTGTCGGACTGCAGGCTCCCTCCACTGCCGGGCCGTCGGGCTCCTGCACTGCCGAGAACGCGTCCTCACTCTGCTGCCTCTTGCAGGGCGGCCTGGCTCTGCCCTGAGCTCGGGGCCCTGGCTCCTCAGTCAGTGGGCCAGAGGATTCTCCGGAGGGTGTTCTGCAGTAACCCGAGTCTTGGGTACTCATAGCTGTTTTTGTTTTTTTGACAATAGGGATCTGAGGTGAGAGCCATTTGCAGACATCAGGTTAAAGTCACATTTGTCTCAACTCGGGCTTGTCAGAGGTTTGAAAAGTGACTCCTAGAGAGGGATGTGTGTAACACAGCAGCACCACAATTGTTGGTTTGTGGGATTTTTTCATTTACAGAGCATCCTGTGAAATTGATTTTGGATAAGGCGCGCATGAGAGCAATCACTTGGCCTTGGAGTTGAAAAACGTGGGCTCAGATTGGTATTTGGGCCTCACTCGAGTGTTGAACTTGGTCTGTTCACATTTTTTGATTCTCATCCACACGGCAGTTCACTAAGATCACCACGCAGACGCACACACACACACCTGCTGAGAAGCCCAGGTAAGTCTGCAGGCGGAAGGTCTTCTTCGAGGTCCAGCTCCCGTCCTCTGGGTTGGACGTCATACAGAGGCGCCATGAATGGGGTTTCACTGCGGGGAGCAGAACAGTTAATGAGTTGTGACATGTGTAATTATCGCCACGAATGCCCAGGCCTGGGCTGAACTGGTTAGATGGCCTGCTTGAACACGACTTTGTCTCTCCTTTTTGTTTTAGCCCAAGGCCCAGGTGTTCCTCTTTCTTCATTCACCATTGTCGATGATGCATGCCTTTTGTGTGTTTTATTTTTCTAGCTGTACAGAGCTACAGTATCATCCATTAAAATATCGTCTTACATTTCATGTCCTAAATTGATCTCCTGTTACAGTCGGGTTTAAGTGTAGATTCTGAGGTGAGAAGTAGAAAGTACAGGTTGTCAGTCGTGTCTAGGAGACCTGGAGATGTCCTTGTGCCTGAGCTTTTGGGAGCACACCTCCTCCTGGGTTCTTTACTCCACGCTCTCACCCGTTGATACCTTCTCTGTGTTCTGGTTTCCGGTTGCTGGAAGGTAAAGTCTCACAGTGTTGTGAGTCAGGAGTCACAGCTGGGTGTGAGCTCAGCTGGGTGATTCCTGTGACCCAGGGGCGCTGACGGGGGTCTCTCAGCTGACAGAGGAGCTGGTCTCCCCGGTCCAGGTTGGTCTGGCACTACAGAAGGGAGGCAGAAGGTGGGTGCCGCTGGTTCTGTTAGCTCAGCGCCTCCGCGTGGCTCTGCAGCCTCGGGGTGGCCCGAGTGAGGGGTCCAGTAATCCAGGTGGGAAGCTTGTGTGGTTGAGCCTCTGACGTCAGAGGGCGTCCCTTCCACCAGGTTCCCTGGTCGGAGCACTCAGAAGGGCATTCAGATGCTCGGGGAGGTGCACAGACCCCCTCTTCTGTGAGAAGGATGGAAAGGAAGCCATGGCTGTGTCTGCAACACTGGCGTTTTTGTAGCCTTCCGCCCTAAGCCCTCTTCTCCACATACACACTCGCCCCCGGTGATGCCGTTGAGAAGCCCTGGTTGAATAGCATCTTTATACTGTGATTCCAAAAAATATGCCTCTAGATTGGATCTTTCCCAAAGCCTAGATTCTAATGTTCAGCTGCCTACCACATACTCCCCGCTGATGCACAGTCGCCTCAAACTTAATGGAGTCTAGCAGAGGTTTGTTTGTTTTTTCCCCAGGGCTCTTGGTTTATACTCTGTAGACTGGTTGGTTCCATGCCCAGCTTTTTCCATCTCAGAAAATGCCACCAACATCCGCCCAGTAAGTGTGACATTATATCCCTCTCTTCAACTATGCATCCTGTCCATAAGCAAGTCTTGGCAGCTCTCCCCTCCAAAATACACCTCAGACCCACCAGTTCCTCGTGTCTGTCTACCCCAACCCCATCTTTAGCCCCTCCGGTCCCTTCTCCACAGCCCCCAGTGATCTTCCAGCGTCAGCTCGGTGACACAGGGTCCCACGTTAAGGCCCTCGGGTGAGACTTTCCTGCTCTCTGAAGAAAACGCGACCTCATTGTCATGGCTACCAGGCCTCATCTGACCTGGTCCCTCTGCCCCCTAAGCCCACCCACCATCACTCTCCTCCTCAGTCCAGCTGCAGGCCTCCTTTCTGCTCCTCCTCCCTGCGGGCCTTTGCACTGCTATTGCCTCTGCCTGGATGGACCTTCCAGCAATTCCAGTAACTACAGTTCATTCTCCAAAATTCAGGCCCTGCTTCTCCTCCTCAGCCACTTGATACTATGCATTGTCCCTCTCACACCATCACCAGGCTCGTTTATTTCCTTTTTGGAAAAGATCGCAGCCTGTAATCGTATCATTTATTATTCATTATTGTTTCTCTTTCCTTCTAGAATCTGACAGCGATCAAGTCCAGGGACCAGAACTGTCCCTAGAACCTCCCCAGGGCTGGCTTTCACAGGCTCCATGAAGGGGGATCCTGCGCAGGTGGGCAGGGGCCAGAGGACATGAGCCTGACCCGGAGAGGCCGGTCAGAGTTCTGGTGGAGAATTTCGTATTTGTAGATGCACTTTTTGCTTTGCAAAAGGATTTTTTAAACCAGTCACTCTTTTTCTTTCTTTCCCTGAATGTTCGGTAGAAAATGTTGGGTGAGTTCTTTTCCCCAGCTTTTCTGTCTATAAAATGCAATAGCCATAAATTAATTTTTTATATACAGTAACTTATAAACAAAAATCTAACACAGTAGGTAACATACCCTTTCCCCCTCAGGACAGTTCCGAGGTCACACCCAGGCCTACTGAGTGGGTTCTTGTGGCCTCAGCCAATAAGGGATCCTGAGGTGGGCAGATTGCCCAGGACCTCTCTCTCAGAAGGACTGGAAAGATTCTGCAGCAATTCAGCAGAGCTCACAGTCTGCTTAAATCCCAGCAAGTTAGAATTTTTTCCCTGGTTTTTCTTTGTGACGCTGCCCTTCCTGTTGCACCTGACCCTGTTCTCAGGCGAGGACCCTCACACGCTACTGCACTGGTGTGGCTTCAGTGCCTGTGAGGGGGCAGACATACAAGAGAGATCAGGCAGATTCTCGGTTCCTTTATTTTCCCAAAATTAGGTAGTATGTTTACATCATAAGGGGAAAAACTTGCGTTTAAAGATTTCAAAACTACATCCCATAAATGACCAAAAAGATCGAGAGAGATACTTGTTTAGGGTTTTAGGATGATGGGGGCTAAAAACACAAATATTTCCCTACCTGATTTTTTAGCACTAGGAGTTGGTGTGTTCTTAGTGTAAGTGGAAAGCTCTCTCGAGCCCCTGCCTGGTGCTGATGTCATGGTGCCGCTGAGGGTGCGGGGATGGAATGTGCCTTCTTTCTCCAGCTTCTTNGGCCGAGAGCGTCCGGAATCGGGAATTCTGGCAGCAGCCGATGCGCCCACCGTTGGGTGAGGGGCTGGAACGGAGCGGCCGGCGTCGGTCCCGGGGCGCCCGGCTCTCAGGCCTCGGGGGCTGGGTCTCCCCGCCTGAGGCGGCGTGTGATGAGCGTGCCCAGGGCCGCGAGCGGGATGCACACGATGGAGGAGGCCACGAGCAGCCCGATGACGGCCAGGGCGTGCGGTGGGTAGTCCTTGGTCACCAGCTGACCCTGAGGAGAGAACCCGAGGGTCAGGAGACGCCCCGGGGGGGGCAGGCGCGTGTCCTTACCCCCGGGCAGACCCAGCCCTCCTGGCCCGCGGTGAACACGAGCAGCGTGCTTGCCGTTGGGGGCTCCCCGTGAAGAGCGACCACGGGAATGATAAAGGCTTGTGTTCAGGGCAGCAGCAGGGGCTCCCCTTGCCCAGTGCTGTCCTGTAGGATTGCCCCCACCGGACACAGGCGACCCCTGGGGATGCGGCCAGAGATGAGAGAGGTTCAACCCACCCCCATGTGGACTGTTAGCTACTAAGTCCGGTGACACAGCTCTCGTCTCAAGAGAAGGGTTAATGGACTTAGTCGGTAGGATTTGTGATGTTTCCCTAAATACGAAATTGATAACAAACCAGGTTGAGGCCGCAAAGCCAACAAATGGTGCCTTCCCACCAAGGAACCAGAGGACATTCAAGTCGAGGGAGCCTGCTGTCAATCAAAGTATGTACAGTGTGTAAACCAAAACGCCACGCCGAGTGTGGCTGTGGGAAGCAGCTCACAGGCTTCTGTTGCTCTTTATGTTCTCTGTGTCTCAGATGCAAAAAAAAAAAAAAGCTTTGACAAAGCTCAGCACTCACTGACAGTAGAAACGCTCCAGAAAGCAGTCAAAGAGGGGACCTTCCCCGACATCATAAAGGCTATAAACGACAAACCCACAGCAAACATCGTTTTCCGTGAAACCCTGCAAGCTTTTCCGCCAAGATCAGGAGCAGGCCAAGGACGCCCGCCCCCACCATGCTTATTGCAGAGTTCCCTCCCATCACCTGTTTGGGGGCTTCGTGTGAAGTGCTGTTTTGTAGACCTGCTTTGTATTTGTAGATGGAGATACTAGTGTTCTCTTTTCCATGTAAACAGAATAAACTGCCCTCTCAAATTGCTCTATGACTTTATAACAGCCTTTCTCATAAACAGGGGGAAAGGGTATAATTGTATATATGTTCAGTCTATTCGTCTGAAATTGTTGCATATACCCCCTTAATTGACTTTGTTCCCCACTTTTTATTTCCTCTGTTAGGAATTAGAATTTAAGAAAATGTCCAAGAGTTCTAGCCGAACAGCTTATACATCTAAGGGGACAGAAAGCGAGCATTTTGACTCAAAGTTCACGAATCACTTCCATGTCCACACAGACGGGATGGACGCCCAGATGCCGAGAGCAGGACAGTGTCTGCTACAACAGTAGTGGGAACCTTCATACCCATAACTATGACTTTTTCTGAGATACTTACTTTTACCTTTTGTATTGGAGTAAAGCTGCTTGACAGCGTTGTGACAGTTTCAGGTGGAGAGCAAAGGCGCTCAGCCATACATACGCATGTATCCATTCTCTCCAGACTCCCCTCCCATCCAGGCCGCCACATAACAGGGAACAGAGTTCCCTGTGCTGTGCAGAAGTAGGTCTATTCTGTCCACAGTGATCAGAGAGGAAAAAGAAATAAACTGGAAAAGAAGGTAAAATATCACTGTTCTCTGTGTATAGTCTGTCTTCTGCAAATCCTACAGAGCCACCAGAAAACTCCCGGTGCTAATCAGTGAATCTGTTAAAGTTGCAGGATTCAAAATTAACGCACAGAAATCTCTTGCATCCCTATGCACTAACAAAAGATTGGAAAGAGAAACGAATTCCCTTTACCATCACAATAAAAAGAATAAAATACCTAGGAATAAACCTAAGGACGCAAAAGACTTGTACTCAGAAAACTATAAAACACTGATGAAAGAAATCAAAGATGACACAAACAGATAAAGAGATCTACCATGTTCTTGGACTGAAAGACTCTGTACTGTGAAAATGACTATACTACCCCAAGCAGTCCACAGATTCGCTGCTGCTGCTGCTAAGTACTTCAGGCGTGTCTGACTCTGTGTGACCCCATAGACTGCAGCCCACCAGGCTCCCCCGTCCCTGGGATTCTCCAGGGAAGAACACTGGAGTGGGTTTCCATTTCCTTCTGCAATGCATGAAAGTGAAAAGTGAAAGGGAAGTCGCTCAATCGTGTTTGACTCTTCACCACCCCATGGACTGCAGCCCACCAAGCTCCTCTGTCCATAGGATTTTCCAGGCAAGAGTACTGGAGTGGGGTGCCATCGCCTTCTCCAGATTCACTGCAATCCCTATCCAACTACCAAGGACGTTTTCACAGAATTAGAACAAAACATTCCACACTTGGAAACACAAAAGACTCCGATTTCACAAGTTACGAGAGAAATGAGAACTACAACGAGGTATCCGCGGAAAAAGGATGGCATGAATTGGGAGATTGGAATTGACATGTATACATAATACAGAGTATAAATAGATAACTAATGAGAACCTGCTCTGTAGCAAAGGGAGCTCTACTCAGAGCTCTGTGGCGACCTAAATGGGGAGAAAGTGCAAAAAAAAAAAAAAAAAGGATATATGACTGACTGACTCACTGTCATGCAGCAGAAACTAATGCACCATCGTCAAGCAACCATACTCCAATAAAAACAGGAAACAAGTACCTGGGTGATGATTCCCCGTTGTGACGAACCACCGCCCCTGTTCTGGAGAGGCCCTTGGTTTCAGAAAGTGAGAGCCCCGAGGTGGTAGGTACCTGGGTGGCGTCCCAAGCCTGGTACCGCAGGGTCCCTGTGATGATGTAGTCGCTCAGGTAGAAGATGAAGAGGCTGATGATTAGCAGCGGGCTCACGCCGCCCCACATGGCCTTCCAGTACCAGTTCAGGGCGTGTCCAGTCATGGCCTTGAGGTCGCTTTCAAATCTGTTTGGAGAGCAGGGAGAGAGTCTGGATTATCCGTGCTGTTGGAGGCAGGCGGTCCAGGCCACGGAGCCCTCTGTGCTTAGGAAGCTTCTGTGCTGGGCACTGGTGCTTGAACACGACCATGGGCCCTCTCTTCTAGGGACGGGGTCCTGGGGGAGGGGAGAAGGGCACAGGCTGCCACCAAGGGGGCAAAGTGACCGCCCACAGGTGAGTGGACATCAGAGGACACGCCCCTGGTGCCAGCCTCCAGGTGGAGGCCACTGCTGTAGACAGGAGGGCAGCGCCCGGTGCCAGCAGGCACAGAGGGCCTGGTGAGATGCCCGTGACGCCGTCCTCAGCCCCGGGGGGCCCAGAGGGCAGCCCTGCCCAGTCCCGCCCGCAGCTGTGGCGCCTGCAGCCC
>SJYS01017011.1:663696-682863 GCA_006410695.1 Philantomba maxwellii | reverse complement strand
GTACCTGCTCAGCCCGTACAGGTAGCACACGGCGACCGTCTCCACCAGGACGATAAGCAGCAGCGACAGGGTGGCCGCGTAGTCGTTGAAGATGTCGAACCAGTAGCTGCCGGCCTCCATGGTGAACAGCATGCCGATGGCGCAGTTGGCGAGGCACACCAGACCTGGGGCCACGACACCCCTGCTCACCCGCCTGCGGCCGCGCCTGCCCCCCCAGCTTCCCGCGGGGCCGAGGCGGCGGGAGGCGGGTCAGCAGGGCTTCCTGACGCTCGTTCACTGGGGGGTCTGGCAGAGGGCGCCCGACCCAGTGTACAGGGTAAAACTGGGCGCACTGCTGTCTAAGTGGTCTCACCCGGGCTGTGGGCCTGCTTATGTTTATCCCAGCACCTCAACCCCCGAGCTCGGGGGAGGTGAATTAGTGGGGAGGAGAGCGGAGCTGCAGGACCCCCAGTGCAGGAGTGACATCTGCCCGGAAGAGAGGGGAAGAGGAGGAATACACGCTGACCGAGGTCCCCTGTCGGCTCCTGAAGGCTATGAGCCCCCTTTTATAGGGTGCGGGGAGCCAAAGCTCAGAGATGTCGGGTAACTTTCCCAACATCACACAGCACAAAAAGAAGCCGTGATGGAATTCAGACCCCCCCCTCCTCAAAAAAAGTATCAGATCCTAACGCTCCCCCCTCCACTGCCACCCGCCATGAGCCCCCCGCTGTCCTGAGGGGAGAACAGGCTGTGAGCCGGCGGGGAGCTGCAGCCACACTGCTAGCTTGGGAGAGGAGAGAGGCTAGCGGGCGCTGATGGGAGCAGAGTTGGGTTGGGGCTGGAGGGCCGTTGTGGATGTGCTGGAATGGTGTCATCAGAGGCAGGGCTTGGGGGTCCCAGGGTCCTCCGGACACGGTGGGTTGGAGAGGAGCGGATGGGTGGTGGAGTGAAGTGGAGAGGCATGCTTGTCCACCAAGAGCAGAATGGGCAGATATGTTGTGTGTGGGCTGTTGATGGCTTTTTTCATAGAAAAGAGAGAGATGGTTACTACTTGCCACAGAGTGTATGGATATGAGAGGTAGACTATCNAGGGTCCTCCGGACACGGTGGGTTGGAGAGGAGCGGATGGGTGGTGGAGTGAAGTGGAGAGGCATGCTTGTCCACCAAGAGCAGAATGGGCAGATATGTTGTGTGTGGGCTGTTGATGGCTTTTTTCATAGAAAAGAGAGAGATGGTTACTACTTGCCACAGAGTGTATGGATATGAGAGGTAGACTATCAAGCTGAGTGCCAAAAAATTGATGCTTTTGAACTGTGGTGTTGGAGAAGACTTTTGAGAGTCCCTTGGACTGCAAGGAGATTGAAGCAGTCCATCCTAAAGGAAATCAGTCCTGAATATTTATTGAAAGGACTGAAGCTGAAACTCCAATACTTTGGCCACCTGATGCGAAGAACTGACTCATTTGAAAAGACCATGATGCTGGGAAAGATTGAAGGTGGAACAAGGGGATGACAGAGGATTCGATGGTTGGATTGCATCACCGACTCAATGGAGATGAGTTTGAGAAAACTCCGGGAGTTGGTGATGGACAGGAGGCCTGGCGTGCTGCAGTCCATGGGGTCGCAGAGTCGACTGGACTGAACTGAACCAGAGTGGATTTCACAGACTGAGTCTGAATGACAATGACAGACAGACAGGGTAGGTACAGTGTGGCGTAACTGACGTGCAGCGTGAGAGCCGGAGCGACCTCAGACGGCAGCGTTCAGAGCAGAGGCCGCTGCCGGGGCGGGGCGACCTGCCTGGACAGCAGCCGGAAGGGGCTCTCAGGAGAGAGAGGCTCTGCACCTTGACTCGGTGGTGGGTCAGAGAGTGTGCTTAAGAAATGTACAAATTGTCATTGTTATTCTTAGGTCAGCACAGACAAAAGCAGGTTCTCTGAACGCCTGGAGAGCTTGGAGGGCCGTGGTGGGGAGTCTGGCCTTTGCTGAAGGCTGGGGTGACCACCTGACTTGCCCATGATGTGGCGGGCCACACGTGGGGTGACTTACGTCCCCAGAGCGCCTGACAGCTGCGGCAGGACTCCCGAGAGGATGCGGCAGTGACTCGGAGCAGGTGCATCCTGAGGACAGCGCCTCTGCTCGGCCCCCCGAGCCCCGCCGCCTCGGCGCCTGGCCCACTCACCGGAGATGGCCTCCTTGGGCAGGTAGCTGGAGATGACCTTGCTGTCCGTCAGAGGGGTGAGGATGGCGGCCGTGTTGCCCAGCATGCTCCCGATGCCCAGCAGCAGCAGCATGAAGAAGTAGAGCACAGACCACAGCTGCGAGACCTCCATGTTCTTAATGGCCTCCGTGTAGACGATGAAGGCCAGGCCAGTGCCTTGGACAGCCTGTGCGAGGCAAGAACACACAGGCACACACCCGGGGAGGTTAGGACTCCCTCAGCACCCCTGCTGCTAAGCTACCTGGGGCACCTTGAAATCGGCAAGAGAAGCCACATTCTGAGGTTGAGGTTGGATCTTCCATCTACACAGCAGCACCCGAGGTTGATCCCAGGCTAGAGAATTGTCACCTGTCGAGACCTCATACCTGACTGTTAACTGCTTCAAACACTGAATGCGCTTTTTCTGCCAGAACTTACATCATCCTCTACTAATAAAGTATTCACCGCTTGGAATAATTGTTGCTTCCTAATCAGGACTGAGGAGGTGACCTGGGAGTTGAGATGGTGAAGGCACAGCCAAGAAGACACAAAAGCACACGGAAGTAGGTGAAGGAGAATCACCGCAGGCGTACGTAAAGATGGATCCAGTTCCTGCTGAACTCAAACACGACACGGTGAACTACGATACTGCAAGAGATTAAAAACGCATCCTGCTGGAAATCAGGCTTAACTGATTACGCCTGGGGTATATCTTGGCACCTGAGGGGCCTGGGATTCCTCGATGGAAAGTCATGAGTCTCCCCCCACCACCCACCGTGAGGAAGGGAGGAAGCGACAGCCTTCCAAGGAGGCCACTGCGGACCTGTAGTTCCCAGTATCCCCTAGATGGGAACCCAATCTCTATTTCCAAACGCGCCTTCCTGCCGGCACACCAAACCTCGCACAGCTAGAGGACGGCGTGCCCCGGGGCAGAGCGAGCGAGAAGGGCAGCCGGTCTTCACAGCTCCTGGAGCAGAGGTGGCTGTGCCCTCCTCCTCAGAATTCGCGAACCACATAGCACTGGTGCAGGGCTTGGAGCTGGTCTAGAGCTTCACGGGGAGAGGAAAATGGGGCCCACCTTGGATGTCTGTTCGGGCACTCGCGACCTNCACACCCGGGGAGGTTAGGACTCCCTCAGCACCCCTGCTGCTAAGCTACCTGGGGCACCTTGAAATCGGCGAGAGAAGCCACATTCTGAGGTTGAGGTTGGATCTTCCATCTACACAGCAGCACCCGAGGTTGACCCAGGCTAGAGAGAACTGTCACCTGTCGAGACCTCATACCTGACTGTTAACTGCTTCAAACACTGAATGTGCTTTTTCTGCCAGAACTTACATCATCCTCTACTAATAAAGTATTCACCGCTTGGAATAATTGTTGCTTCCTAATCAGGACTGAGGAGGTGACCTGGGAGTTGAGATGGTGAAGGCACAGCCAAGAAGACACAAAAGCACACGGAAGTAGGTGAAGGAGAATCACCGCAGGCGTACGTAAAGATGGATCCAGTTCCTGCTGAACTCAAACACGACACGGTGAACTACGATACTGCAAGAGATTAAAAACGCATCCTGCTNATTGTTGCTTCCTAATCAGGACTGAGGAGGTGACCTGGGAGTTGAGATGGTGAAGGCACAGCCAAGAAGACACAAAAGCACACGGAAGTAGGTGAAGGAGAATCACCGCAGGCGTACGTAAAGATGGATCCAGTTCCTGCTGAACTCAAACACGACACGGTGAACTACGATACTGCAAGAGATTAAAAACGCATCCTGCTAGACATTAGGCTTAACTGATTACGCCTGGGGTATATCTTGGCACCTGAGGGGCCTGGGATTCCTCGATGGAAAGTCATGAGTCTCCCCCCACCACCCCACCGTGAGGAAGGCAGGAAGCGACAGCCTTCCAAGGAGGCCACTGCGGACCTGTAGTTCCCAGTGTCCCCTAGATGGGAACCCAATCTCTATTTCCAAACGCGCCTTCCTGCAAGCACAGCAAACCTCGCACAGCTAGAGGACGGCATGCCCCGGGGCAGAGCGAGCGAGAAGGGCAGCCGGTCTTCACGGCTCCGGGAGCAGAGGTGGCTTTGCCCTCTTCCTCAGAATTCGCGAACCACATAACATTGGTGCAGGGCTTGGAGATGGTCTAGAGCTTCACGGGGAGAGGAAAATGGGGCCCACCTTGGATGTCTGTTCGGGCACTCGCGACCTAATTGACATCCCAGGAACAAGGCCTCCCAGACTCTGGATGCCCTGGTGAGCGGAGTGGGGGCGGGGGGGGGGGGGGAGTGAGGTGCTGCCTCCTTGTGGCCGTCTCCACAAACAGCAGCCTGAAACGCTATCCTTGTGGGTACCTAACGTGCACAAGGCTTGAGGGGCTGTGAGTGACCAGGCTCCCAAGAAATTATTGCAGAGCGTGAGGGACGAAAACATCAACTAGGGCCAACTGGTGACAAGCCTGCGCCAAAGCGTGAGGAAGAGTGAACGTGTGCTTTCCTTTTTAAAATCCCTGGAAAGATGCCCAGTATCTCCAGTGCTTAGAGAAAGNTGTGGGTACCTAACGTGCACAAGGCTTGAGGGGCTGTGAGTGACCAGGCTCCCAAGAAATTATTGCAGAGCGTGAGGGACGAAAACATCAACTAGGGCCAACTGGTGACAAGCCTGCGCCAAAGCGTGAGGAAGAGTGAACGTGTGCTTTCCTTTTTAAAATCCCTGGAAAGATGCCCAGTATCTCCAGTGCTTAGAGAAAGGAAGGTGAAATCTACAACGAAGTATCTCCTGGCACCTGTCATCAAAGAGACGACACAGAGTATCTGATGGGGAGGGCGTGCAGAAAAGTGACTCTGAGGAAGGTGTTCCTGGAAAGCTGAGTGGCTCACAGTATGCAGAGAAGTGACGAGGTCCTTAGGGAGGGAAAGTGCAGCTCCCTAAAGTTCCAGCAGCCACTCCTGCTTGCATGTGGGGAGAGGAGACCACTGTTCAAAAACACACACGCGCTCCACTGGCCCTTGCCACCTACCTGCAGCAGGCAAGGCATGGAAACTACCAGAATGCCCAGCGACAGGAGAAAGGATAAAGAAGATGGGCCTCCTATAAACAACGGACTGCCGCTCAGAAAACTGAATGACGGCCCAGGCCTGACGACAGCCTGATGGGCCCGGACGGGATCTCATAGCTAGAGTAGGTCAGACAGAGACCAAGCACAGACGCTGCCGCGTACAGGTGGACACTCTGGTCCTCGGTGAGGGGTGTGCGTGTATATATATGTTATGTATGCATCTGTATCTTAAATAGACAGTAAACGAGGGCCTACTGTAGAGCAGGGATAACTGTACTCACTCACAAATGNAGAGTAGGTCAGACAGAGACCAAGCACAGACGCTGCCGCGTACAGGTGGACACTCTGGTCCTCGGTGAGGGGTGTGCGTGTATATATATGTTATGTATGCATCTGTATCTTAAATAGACAGTAAACGAGGGCCTACTGTAGAGCAGGGATAACTGTACTCACTCACAAATGACTGTCTCCCAAAATCCAAAGATAATATGGTCCTTGTATATGTGATACTGAGTCCAGTTACTAATGATCTCAACATGGCACTGTTAATTAATCGTACTCTAGGAGATGATAAAAAGTGAATTACTTTATAAATACTTCCTCTTTTCCATTCAGGAATACACAATTTGAAATGGGGTCATATCCTGGAACCTGAAGTGGCCGTGAGTCAAGAAAAAGTCACGATTTCCCCTGAGTGGGGAGGAAGTGCCAGCCTCCGCGGAGGCCACAGCAGACCGTCAGGGCCTGGGAAGCCCTGGGTGGGACCCGGTCAGATGAGCCTTCCTGCAGGTACAGCAGACCTCCTATGGCTGAAGGATGGCGTATCCCAGGGCAGAGTGAAAAGTCACCCAGGCTTCACGGCTCCTGGAGCAGAGGTGCTTTGCCCTGCTTCTTAGTTTCTGAACTGCACGGCACTGGGGCAGGCCTTGGAATCGGTCTTGAACTCCCAAGGGGCAGGGAGAAATCAGACCCACCCTGGGTGCCTATTCCAGCACTCTTGACTTGATTGACATCCCAGGAACAGGCTTTCTCCCAGTCTCTGGTTGCCCAGGAGACCAGAGTGGGGATGAAAAGGTGCTGCCGCCTTGTGGCCTCCTGTGTGAACAGCAGCCTGCAGCGCTATGCTTCTGGTTACTTTATATGCACAAGGCTCCAGGGGCCGTGCGTGAGCACAGCTCCCAGGAAACCTACTGCAGGAGGTGAGCCCTTAAAGTCAACGGGGACGAGCTGGCAAGAAGCCAGGGTCAAGGGATGAAGTAGAGTGAACTTCGTTATTTTTTTTCAGGTCCCTGAAAAGATGCCCAGTATCTCCTGGCATCTGTCATCAAAGAGATGGCACATAATATCTGATGGAGAGGATGTGGAGAAAAGTGACTGTAAGGAAGGTGTTTGTGGAAAGCTGAGTGGCTCACAGTATGCAGAAAAGTGACGAGGTCCTTAGGGAAGGAAAGTGCAGCTCCCTAAAGCTCAGCAGCCCCACTCCTGCTTGCATGTGGGGAGAGGAGACCGTCGTTCGAAAACACGCACGCACGCGCTCCACTGGCCTTTGCCCACCTGCCTGCAGCAGGCAAGGCATGGACACTACCAGATGCCCAGCGACAGGAGAGAGGATGATGAAGATGGGCCTCATAAACAACGGACTGCTGCTCAGAAAGCCGAACGACAGCCCAGGCCTGACGGCAGTCTGGATGGGCTCGGACAAGGTACAGTAACTCAGTCAGACAGAGAAAAGCCAAGCACACACGCTGCCACGTACAGGTGGACACGCAAGAGCACGGCACACACAGCAAAGCCAGTTTCCGAAAAACACTGTTCAAAGGGGCGAGACGGTGAGGGTGGAGAGGGAAATTACGAGCTCGGAGTTCACAGCTGCACACTGATATGCATGTCTTTGTATATATGTTTACCGTAGATGATTTAGGAGACCCTACAGTGGAACACAGACAACTCTCTTCACTCTGCAAATAACTATGTCCCAAAGAATCCAAACAAAAACCCTATGAACAGTACATGATGGGGAGGGCCTGGAGAACAGGTGCCCTGCGCAAGGTATTGGTGGAGAGGCAAATCACTCAGAGCCAGTATAGAGAGTAGAGAAGCTCGCTAAGAAAGGAGAGCTGCAGCTCTGCACCTCTGGCCAGGCACTCCTCCTTTCGTGTTCAAAGAGAAGATCAACAGTGAAGAGCACACACTCCCTCCCTTGTCCTTTTCCCATCTACCTACAATGGGCAGGGCACACAGGCTATTGTCCAGCGATAGTAGAACAAAGACGGCGTACGTATACATCTTATACAAAGACGACCCCACGTATACAACAGGCTATCACTCAGAAAACCAAACTGCAACACACCATTGACAACAGTATGCCTGGACCCGGAGAAGGCCTCACTAACTCGAGTAAGTCAGAGAAAGACCAAGCTGATGATAGCACTTCTAGGTGGAAACTAGAAATGAACCGAACTGAACTGACAGGGAAATGTAATAACCCGCCCTCAGACAAAAAATTTAGATTCCGGTGGAGCATGATGGCGAGGTTGGGGAGAAAAATCACGAGGTTAGCCTGAACTGGTGCACGCTTATATACAAACAAATGTAAATAGACAGTTAATGAGGCCCTACTGCACAGCACAGACAACTCTGCTCACTCTACAAACACTGTCACAAAAGAATCAAAAGAAAAATCGCTCCTTGTTTATGTGAACTTGAATCCAGTTCCTATTGAACTCAAAGACGATACTGTAAATTGACCATACTCCAGGAGAAAATAAAAATTCAATGTAAAAACGCCTCCTCTGTTTAACTCAGGCCTAATTGATTCTGGTTGGGCTCATCTGGAGTGCAGAGGGGGCTTGGATCCCTGTTTTGACAGTCACGAGCCCCAGTGATCAGGGGAGAATGGGACAGCCAGCGTACAAGCCACCTTGGATCCGTAGTACCTGGTCTCCTCTGGATGGGACCCTGATCTCTAAATACAGCCAAGCCATCCTACAGGTAAACCAAGTCTCACACAGCTGAGGGGTGGTGGATGCCCTGGGCAAGGAGAGCAAGCCCCCCGGTCTTCACGGCTTCTGGTGAACAGGTACCTCTAGCCGCCTTCCTTACAGTCGCTCAGTTGCATACCACCGGCGCAGGTGTTGGGATCTGTCTAGAAGTTCATGGAGCCAGGAGAAATGAGACACAAGCCCTCGGGTGTCTGTTAGGGCACTTTCCACCTGATTGACAGCAAGAAGCAGGACGTTCTCCAGACTCTGGTTACCTAGGTTACCAGGGAGCTGACACCGAAGTGCTGCCGCCTTGTGGCCGTTTCTAAGGGCAACAGCCTTAAACCCTGTGCTTCTGGGTACTTAACATGCAAAAAGGCTTCAGGGGCTGTGAAACACCATAGCGCTCAAGAAATTGCGTGAGGTCATCGAAGACAAAAAATGGGCCAACCTGCCACAAACCAAGTCTAAAGGGGAAAGTTCACTCAACCTGTGTTTTTTCTTTTTAAAACCCCTGGGTGGCGGGGGAGGCATCTCTAGTGCTTAGAGAAATGCAAACAAAATCTACAAGGAGGTATCTCCTGGCACCAGTCATGAAAGAGACTACACAGAATATATGATGGACAGTGCACGCAACCCAGGGCCTGCCTCAGACAGGTCCTGGCAGAGCAACCTGGAGCCTGAGCAGTGTAGACTGGGAGAGAGCGGGGCACACCCAGAGCGGCTGAAACTGCGCGCACTCCCCACACAGCCAGTGATATTTGCTTGCAGTGTCCCTCCCTCCCCACAGCACGACTGAACAAGTGAGCCTAAATAAGTGACCGCCTTCGCCCCCTTGTGTCAGGGCGGAAATTAGACACTGAAGAGACCAGCAAACAGGAGAAGCTAAAATAAACAGAGGGGACCGCTTTGGAAGGGGCAGGTGCAACAGATTAAAGCCCTGTAGTTAGCACCGACCACACTGAAAGGGGCCTGTAGATCTTGAGAAGCCGGATGAAGGACTATCTGAAGCTTAACTGACCCCACATTGTCCGCAACAGCCTCAGAGAAATTCTTAGATATATTTTTACTATTATCATTTCTTAAATTAAAAAAAGTTTATTTTTACATCCTCTATTACTCCTTTAATTTTCATTTTTATAATCTACTATTACCTTGCAAAGAAAAGACCCTATTTTTAAAGCAAACTTCATATATATATTTTATAATTTTTGTGACTTTTTTTGTTTTTTTTTTTTAATATTGTATTTTTGCGTCTAACCTCTAGATTTTTAATCTTTGCTTTTCAGTATTATCANTGGACAATGGGCACATGAAAAGACGCTCAACGTCGCTGGTCACCAGACAAACCAAAACTACAATGAGGCGTCGCCTCACCACGGTCAGAGCGGCCATCATTAAAAAGTCTACGTGTAACAAATGCTGGAGAGGGTGTGGAGAAAAGGGAGCCCTCCCACACCGCTGGTGGGAATGTCAGATGGTACAGCCACTAGAGAAAGCAATATGGAGGTGCCTCCGAAAACTAAAGCTGCCATATGACCCAGCAGGCCCACTCCCGGGCATATATTCAGACAAAACTAAAATTAAAAAAGATACTTGCACCCTTACGTTCACAGCAGCGCTACTCATGACAGACAAGACATGGGAACAGCTTGAATNACCGCTGGTGGGAATGTCAGATGGTACAGCCACTAGAGAAAGCAATATGGAGGTGCCTCCGAAAACTAAAGCTGCCATATGACCCAGCAGGCCCACTCCCGGGCATATATTCAGACAAAACTAAAATTAAAAAAGATACTTGCACCCTTACGTTCACAGCAGCGCTACTCATGACAGACAAGACATGGGAACAGCTTGAATGTCCATCAACAGATGAACAGATAAAGACGACGTGATATAGGCAAGCAATGGCCTATTACTCACCCATGAAGAGAATGAAATCATGCCATCTGCAGTGACACGGATGGACCCAGAAGTTATACTAACCGAAGTAAGTCAGAATGACAAATACCGCGTGATATCACTTATCCGTGGAATCTAAAATATGACGCAAATGAGCCTATCTACAAAGCAGAAACAGAACAGATTTGCGGTTGCTAAGGAAAAAGGAGGGGGGAAGGTTGGACTGGGAGTCTGGGATTAGCCGATGCAAACTGTAAGATATATATACATCTAATGGATAAACAGCAAGGTCCTATTGTCTAGCCCAGGATACGCTAAATATCCTGTAATAAACCATAATGGAAGAGAATATGAAAAGAATATCCATAACTGAATCACTGCTGTATACCACAATCTAACAGCTGTTGGGGTACTTTTGTCATGCAGAGGGGCATGGCTTAAGCCGAGGAAATAGACAGTAAGTTCATGCTATGACATGTCTTCATTTAGCAACTTTCTCAGTGATCTGGAAAAGGGATGGCCTCATTGCTGAAACGCCAATACTCTGGCCACCTGATGCAAAGAGCTGACTCACTTGAAAAGACCCTGATGTTGGGAAAGATTGAAGGCAGGAGGAGAAGAGGACGACAGAGGATGAGATGGTTGGGTGGCATCACCGACTCGATGGACATGGCTTTGGGTGGACTCTGGGAGTCGGTGATGGACAGGGAGGCCTGGCGTGCTGTGGCTCATGGGGTCGCAAAGTCGGACATGACTGAGCAACTGAACTGAACTGAACACTGAATCTCCACATTTGCAGATCTGCCCTTGGATCTTCTGGATCATGTTCAGGATAGTTTGGCAGAGGCCAGTGGCGCAACCTTTTTTCTGAGCATAAAATATCCTCCAAACTTCAAGATGAGACAGAGTGAGTTGCTGTAGAATCTCAACTTTTTGATGGTGAGATGGGGGTTACTGGGACTAAGATGCTGGCCATCACAGGGCCCTGGAAACCTAAAGAAGATAACCTACTAGACACAGTGTTGGGTGTCACCGCATACCTAAAATACTGTGGGTAGTTCTGGTCCTGATGCCTCAAGAAACACACAGTGGGGGGACTGCCCTGGTGGGCCGGTGGTCACGAATCTGCCTTCTGGGGCAGGGGTTTGATCCCTGGTTGGAGAACTAGGATCCCACGTGCTGCGGGACAACTAAAGCGGCACACCACACCTCCTGAGACCACATGCCACAGCCGGAGAGAGGCGCGCACGCCGCATGGAAAGACGCCACAGGCTACAGCGAGGACTGCGCCACGCTAAGACTAACACAGCCGCAAACGACCAAGGCGGGCTGGAGAAGGCGACCGGGCTGGCCAGGAGCAAGGGGCCGGGTGGACTCGTACGACCTTCAGAAGGGAGCAGCTGGGCTTAAGTCCTGAAAAGTGTGGGCCAGCAGGGGGTGTGCGGTCAACAACAATGGGGAGCTTCTGGGGCGAAGCGGGGTCTGCCTGGCTCTGCCCTCCCTACTCGGCGTCCTTGGGCAGGACTTCACCTCTGGAAGCCTCAGGTGAGTGGACAGCGAGACCTACTGGGAAGGACTGAAGGCTGAAACCATGGGCGTGTCCCACCCACGACGGATGGGCTGCGAGGCGTGGCTGAGTGTGAGGGGGGCTCGCGCACGTCCAGAGCGTCTGCTGCAGCTGCGGAGAGGCGGGAGGGGAGCGAACCCCTCCAGGAAAACGCTCCACACGGAGCGGCTCAAAGAAACGTCCCCGCTCCAGCAGGACCACAAACTTAGGCACACACCGAGGAGACAGGGTTCCTAACCAGCCTGACCGCTCTCCAGGTCATGGAACGCAGCATGGGCCAAAGGGTCTGGGACTCAGCCGCTCACTCAGGTCAGCTGGAGGGCTCTGAACGTCCCAGTGCTCAGGGGAGCCCCGCACGGACCGTCTGGGACGCTCTGAGGGTCGGGCCCGCGTTCTGGAGCTCTCCCGGGGAGGCTGAGTGAGTGCAGTGCGTGTCGGGACGACGTCAGCGTGACCAGCTTTCAGAGGGGAAAACTGGGCCGAGCTGCCTGGCTGCCCTGGGTGGTACGTCCTGGGTGGTGCCCATGGGGGACTGGGACAGACATGCGCATCTTTCCGGGAACGGGGAGGTCCTCATTTCAAGATTCAGGGCTGTGACTTCCAGGACCGCTGGCCGTCTCCAGCGGCTAGACTCGAGCCAGCATCGCCGTCCGCCCCTCCTCCCCAGCGCCGGCCGCGGAGGTGGCCTCGCCGCTGCCCGGGGTACTCAGCCCCCAAGTCCTACCTTGCCGGTGGACTCGGTGCCCCGCAGGATGCACAGGTACACCACCAGCCAGGCCAGGACGAGGCACAGCGCTGGCTCCCACTGCACCGCCCCGCTCTCCTGGATGGACGGCGAGATGTTGAGGGTCTTCCGGTACCAGAAGTACTGAGTGGACGAGGCCTTCTCGCACTCCTCGACGTAGCCTGTGCGGTTGCCGTTCAGCGGGCACACGGACCACGGCAGGGGGTCCTGTGGGGTCAGAAGAAACATTACACTTAGAGGTGCGGGTGGAGCCCAAAGGTCGGGGTGGGAGGACGAGAGGCGGCCCTGTGGGGAGGCTCTTGGAAGAGGTCGCTGGTCCCAGAGGGCAGGAGCTCCTGAAGGCAGACCAGGAGCCAAAGGCTCTCCCCCACCCCGGGCACAGGTGGGGCTTGGGCAGAGGCCCCACAATCCCAGCGATCCTGTGGGTATCTGCTCTATGGTGGGTGGGAGAGACCGAATCAAACGGACAATGGCCAGACCGTCTATGACAAATGAACTCTGACCCACACCTCTAGAGCCTCCAGCCCAGGAACCCAAACTGCAGCGCCTGCAGTCTTCAGCTTGGGACAGTCAGGACCTGGTCACTGACTGCAGCTTTCTGAACCTGTGTTCCCTCCAATTCAGGACCAAGAGGAAAAAGCCAGAGGCCCTCCCCTAACCGGTCACACACCCAGCACAATTCCCCAGTCCTCTGCCTGCCCTGGAGTCTCTGTCAAATGCAAGCGATAGGACTCCCTCGTTGTAACAAGCTCTGGATAAACAGCCTTTGCTTGCTCTCACCTGGGTGGTCTTTATTCCCACAAGCCGCTAGCAAGTCCCAGCAGGAATAAGACTTGGGTCCTGCCCTCGCTACCCGGGTGGAGACGGGCATTTCCTAACAGTCACTGTGTCTGGAAGTTCGAGGGGGCTGCGGTCCGTCCCCACCACAGCCAGACGAGCAGGTACGGATGACTCCTGTTAAGCCTGAGTCAGGCCACGCCTGAAGCAGTTCCCCGCCTAGACTCTGCAGGTAGAGCCAGTTAGGGCTTCTTCTGCATCAGCGAGTTCCAGCTGGGTTCTCTCTCCCTTAGAAACCAGAGCGCCTAAATCGTGCAGCGGTTTGGGTGAACTCCGGGAGTTGGTGACGGACAGGGAGGCCTGGAGTGCTGCGGTTCATGGGGTCGCAAAGAGTTGGACACGACTGAGCGACTGAACTGAACTGAAATGGTGCAGGTATGATGAACATGACCCAAGGCGAAGAGTTCCTAGTTGGGGAGGGAGGGAAGTTAGGGTCCCACCTCTGCTCTGCCAAAAACCAGCCCCACGTGGACCAGATTTCATTAGATAAAAACTCCCCGCTGACAGAAGCAAGTCTAACCCCAATGGGTTCAACCCCTGTATTTCACAGGTAACAGAAATGAGCCCCAACAGCATTATCTGACGGGCTAGGGCCACTCCACTGGTAAGGAGCTGGAGCCCACGTCTGTCACCTGGAAAGTGCTTAGGCCCTGTGCAGCTGGGACCCCTGGCAGAAAACAATCCCTCCAAGCCGGTTTCTAGTTTTGACCTAAAATGCTTCCAAAGGTGACCACCAGCAACTCCCCTTGAGAGGTGGTGCCCTCTGCCCCTGCCCGTGACCCAGGCTGACCTGTGTCCAGGTCTGACTAACAGGAGGCACTGAAGTGAAGCCGCGTGACCTCCTGGCCTCACATCCGAGGCCTTGCAACTTTTACTTTCATTCTCGTGGGCCAGCACCTTGCATAGACCCTCGGGCTGGACTGCTGAGCCAGGCGGTCTCGTGGAGAGAAAGGCCGCGTGGAGTAAACCAAGGTGGGGTGACAGCCAGGACTGTGCCATCAGGTGGGGGGGTCCTGTGGACCTGAAGCCCAGACCACAGCCCCCCAGGGTCCACCTGGCCTAGTGGGGACTAACTGCGTCCATTCATTGCTGTTCAGCACAGCCTGGTCGCCAACCTTGGCTACACGTACATGACTTAATCACTCGAGAGGAAGGGAGGCTTTAAAAACTCTGACGCCCAGGCTATCTCGGCAGTGACTCAGATTTCACTGGTCTGGGTGGGGCCTGGGTCTCAGAGTTAAAGCTCCTCCAGGTGATTCTAGCACGCAGCCAGCATGGAGAAGCTTTAAAGTATGGTAGGACTTAGACTGACCACTTCTCAGCACCCAGCCTCTCTCCCCCTGAATCACTAGGTGAGGAGGCTGAGATCCCTGCATTCACATGCTTATTAGCCTGGTGCTCCCACAGGGTAAAGCTGGAAAGCCTGACTTGGTTGGACCAGAGCACAGACCCCATGGCCAGGCTGTTGCATCCAGCCTTCCAGCTTCGCAAGGTCCCTCTGGAACCCGGGGCATTAGCACTGCAGGGTGTGGTCGTGATTACACAGGGGATAGTTCTAACGTGCTGGTGGCGCTAGCTGGCCCGGAGCAAGTGTGAGTGAGCGTCTGCAGCTGGAGGCACCGTCATTCCTATGGGACCATGGAGGCGGCCTCCTGGCAGAGGGATATGGGAGAGGCACATGGACCTGTGAAGGCTGGAATGGATGGTCGAGTGATTTCCAGGAGTCTCTTTTACACTTCTGAGGGTTAGAAAATGGTACCCCCTTAATTTATATACTTAATTTTTGCCTTTGGAAAATGGTCAAATCATCTTGATTTGTTACAAGAACACACAATGCTTCCACTTTCGGAAAACGGCCTTCCAGATGCCTATATATAATGCCTGTGGCATGTAAGGCAACGCCGCAGTTGGAATGGCATTGTGCAGTGCACAGCCTGCCCAGCCACACGTGACAGCCCAGCACGGAGGAAGGGAACAGTCCCTAGGCGGGAGAGCAGAGGAGGGGCCCTGCTGCCACCCGGAAGGTGGAGGGGAGGCATGGCTGCGATCAGTCTTCACGGAACTCTAGGTGGAGCCAGGAGAGGGAGAGAGGCACAGGGCAGCTCCGGGCAGAGTCCGTCCTGTTAGGGCATTTTCCAGCCAGACGACCTGGGTGTGGCAGAGTGGAAAGCTGCCACTGGAGGTGGATACAGCACCTTCTGAGAAGAGATGCCAGCCCCTGACTATTGAGGTCATTCACCCAAGCATTCCTCACGGTCCCAAAGATTCAAGGGTGTACTCAAACGCTCCAGAGACTGGCCTCACAAGCTGGGGTCAGTTCAGACTCCACGACCAGGCCACATAGCTTCTGACCTTGGAGACAGGGTCTGGCTCGTGAAGGCCTGGCTCAGTGGCGAAGGGGCAGGCATCCCCCCAGCGGGCTCCCGTCTCCCCCTCTCTCCCCGTCTGGGAAGAGGCTGAGGTGCAGGAGGGCGCATGAGGAGGGGCCCGAGGAGCGGACGGACAGACCCTGAGGAAAAGGTGTGGACAGGCCATGAGGGGACGCTTTGGACACTAAGACCCCCTCTCGGTGTGGAATCAGGGTCCTCTCTTCGCCACAAGTCCCAGTCCCTTCCACATTTTCTACAGTGAGCATCAGCTAGGGCTATGATCAGAAATGCATGTTTCAAACGTGCATCTTTGTGTTACAGGGTGATAGCAGTTCTTCTAGAACTTTTGCAGAGACGAGAAGGGAGGCGGCGAGGGTCAGAAACCTGGGAGGACGCGTGGTGAGAGGCAGAAGGCGGAACGGGGGCCACACGGCCACACTCAGTGGGGGGCCCATCCCCATCAGCTCTCCCCAGTTTCCCCCGGGCCCAGCAGGTAGTGGTTCTTAATATTTTGGAGGGGGTCACATCCTCCAGAGAGTGCCCGAAGAGATCTGGGGGCCTGCTCCCCAAAAATGTACGCACACATCGTACACAACAGCAGGGGTCCACGGATCCCTGGCTCGGAAGTCCTCTGCTCAGCCTGGGGTGCCTGGCCGCCCCTGGCCTGGTGCCCTTGAGGCCGGCGGCCCTCACCGCCCCCGCTCCTGCTCCGGCCCGCGGCCGCTCACCTGGAAGGAGTGGAAGAGGTACCAGAAGGCCCAGGCGTTGATGACGTTGTAGTACATGGAGAGGAAGAAGGACACCACCACGCTGGCCACGCCTGCAGAGACAGGACGCGGGGCCCTGAGGAGCGCCCGGAGCCAGGACCCGCCCGCAGGGCCCGCTCTGCCTGGCAGGGCCAGCTGTGGGGCCTGGCATCGCGAGTGCTAAGGGTCAGTCCGCCCTCTGCCGCCCTCCCAGCCTCCTCGCTGCTCTGGGCGCTCTTCTAGGGGCCTGACAGCTGCGTTGTGCAGCGCGCCCTCAGGCCCACTTCGCAGAGGGGGAGCCAACGCACAGCGCTTGCCCGAAGCCACGCCACGCTGCCTGCGCCTCGGCCTGCCTACAGTGGGGCCACGGGCGCCACAACCTGCTCCGTGGTGGCGGGGGCAGCCTGGGAGCGGTGTCAGGCGCGGAGGGGACGGGCTGGGGAGAGGGGCGGCCCTGCACTGGCCGGGCCTGCGGGGAACCAGCCGGGCTGCCGGGGGACCCAGCGCAGAGTGTGGGGGTCTGGAGAGCCAGTGGGTGCCTCCGGGCCCGGGCCCCGCTTCGCGACCTCTCCTCGGGGCCTCCCCTACCCAACCCCGCCTGGCAGAGCTGGCTGGTAAACATTTACCAGCTTCCCCGGCTGGCAGCCACAGCTGGTGTTTTTCCTATTAGGCTGCATCGATCGTAAAACCACACACCTCTGTGTTAAAAAATTAACAGCCATTCAAGACAAGGGGGCAGTTCCGCTTGGACGTGTGAGGCCTTTGGGCACACTTCTGCACCTGAGATGAAGTTACGTGCCAGTTCACACACGTCCTGTTCCTGAAACTTTCCTGTTTTCCTGTTCCCCTTTCTGCCTGTGGGTGTGGGGGTGGGAGAGGTGAGCAGAACAGACCGTGGCCACTGCTGGCCAAAGTTCATCCTGCTCCCAGGGGAGCCTGGCACACAAGGGCCACGCTGGGCGGCTGAAGATCCCACGAGGGCGTCCCAGACACCGGCTCAAAGCCACTCAGGAGGCGGAGGGAAGGCAGGGCCCCTCCTGCTGCTCACTGGGCCCCTGCTGCCATGCACCAGAGAGATCACAGCACCCCACAAGCCCTCTGGTGTGATGACGATTCGTGAGCTCACACCCACACAGGCCAGTGCCCAGCACGGAGCAGGTGCCCGCTGATGGGGGGGAGACGTCAGTAATCAGCAGGGGCCGCTGCATGGTCCCGCAACGGCTGCTGGAAGGGCGCAGACACGGGGTTACAGTTGTCTTGGCAGTTCTTTCTCGTGTGTTTAGTCATGTCTGACTCTTTGAGACCCTCTGGACGGTAGCCGGCCAGGCTCCTCTGTCCATAGGACTTTTCAGGGAAGAATCCTGGCAAGCCATAAGTAGCGTGAGTTAAATCGCTCAGTGGTGTCCGAGTCTTGGCGAATACCGGGGTGGGTTGCCCCTTTCTCCTCCAGCGGGTATTTTCGACCCCAGGATGGAACCCGCGTCTCCTGGGTTGGCAGGCAGATTCTGTACCGTGGAGTCACTGGGGAAGCCCTAGTACTCTGTTCCAGGGGGGACTGAGGGGTGCCCACTTACCGACGCCGCTGAGGTAGGGGCTGACGGTCCTCCAGGCCCCGATGCTGCCCTGGCGCATGCGCTGCCCCACCGCCAGCTCCAGGTACAGCAGCGGCATGCCCTCCACGACCAGCATGACGATGTAGGGCACCAGGAAGCTCCCTGCGGGCGGGCAGAGACGAAGCCGGGCGTCACCTGGGGCGCCCCCGGGGACCCCCATACACACCCTCCCTCTCTCCCCGCCCATTCCTTCCCCTAACTTTCCGCTCATCCATCCATTCTTAAACACGGGTTTAAGCTGTATTCTGTTTGCTTCTGGCTGCGCCGGGTCTTCGTCGCTGCCTGCGGGCTTTCTCTGGTGGCAGCGAGTGGGGGCTACTCTCCAGCGGCCGTGAGCGGGCCTCAGTAGCTGCAGCTCCCCGGGGCTCTAGAGCCCAGGTTCAGCGGTCCTGGCGCAGGGGCTTAGTTGCTCAGTCGCATGTGGGATCTTCCTGGACCAGGGGTGGAACCCTTGTCTCCTGCATTGGATTCTTTACCAGAGACCCACCAGGGAAGCCCCATCCACCCATTCCTGTATTTTCCCTTTTCCCCAGAATCCATCCCCGTACCTGTCTACTCAGCCTCCATCCTTCCACCTGTCCACTCGCCTGTCCTTCCACCCACCCATCCTTCTATCCTCTTCCTTTCAACTCATCATCCCATCCAGGGGTCACGTGCAGCCACACCAGTCCTTAACGCTTCTAAATACTTCCATCCTGCGTGGTAAACTGCCCCTGTCCCGAGACCCTTGAGCGCCTTCAGTGCCTCGGCTGCCCCCGCCCCTCTGCCAGAAGCCCCCGTTCCATTTCTACTAAAGCAGCTAATGGCTGGCCAGAGCCCGGGCTGCTGAGTGGCTGACTGTTCTGCACATCACCCCTCGATCCGGCCAGACAGCCACCCGCCTCCACGTACTTCCCTTGGGCTTTTCAGGGGCCCGCGTGGTGCCCCACAGCGGGTGTCACCCTGAACACGTGTCTCACTGAACACTTCCTCTGGGCCAGGCCCCGAGCTGAGTGTGCGGAGGATGGCAGGATAGCAGCCCCGCCTCCTGCCCACGAGCAGTCCCCTGGGCAGAAGAATTTCAGAGGCCTCATGACTGTCGAGAGCCACAGGTACTCCGCAGGGTCTGTGTCCTCAGAGGCGAGGCCAGGGCGTGACAGGCCTGTGTGGAGACAAGGGCTCCCCAACAGACAGAG
>SJYS01017011.1:635838-650655 GCA_006410695.1 Philantomba maxwellii | reverse complement strand
GAAGGGGGGGGGGTGGGGGAGGTTGGACTGGGAGTCTGGGATTAGCTGAAGCAAACTGTAAGATATATATACATATAATGGATAAACAGCAAGGTCCTATTGTCTAGCCCAGGATGCGCTAAATATCCTGTAATAAACCATAATGGAAGAGAATATGAAAAGAATATCCATAACTGAATCACTGCTGTACGCCACAAACTAACAGCTGTTGGGATACTTTTGTCATGGAGAGGGGCATGGCTTAAGCCGAGGAAATAGTAAGTTCTCATGTCATGACATGTCCTCATTTAGCAACTTTCTCAGTGATCTGGAAAAGGGATGGCCTCATTGCTAAAACTCCAATACTCTGGCCACCTGATGCAAAGAGCTGACTCATTTGAAAAGACCGTGATGTTGGGAAAGATTGAAGGCAGGAGAAGGGGACGACAGAGGATGAGATGGTTGGGTGGCATCACCGACTCGATGGACATGGCTTTGGGTGGACTCTGGGAGTCGGTGATGGACAGGGAGGCCTGGCGTGCTGTGGCTCATGGGGTCGCAAAGTCGGACATGACTGAGCAACTGAACTGAACACTGAATCTCCACATTTGCAGATCTGCCCTTGGATCTTCTGGATCATGTTCATGATAATTTGGCAGAGGCCAGTGGCGCAACCTTTTTTCTGAGCATAAAATATCCTCCAAACTTCAAGATGAGACACAGTGAGTTGCTGTAGAATCTCATCTTTTTGATGGTGAGATGGGGGTTACTGGGACTAAGACGCTGGCCATCACAGGGCCCTGGAAACCTAAAGAAGATAACCTACTAGACACGGTCCTGGGTGTCACTGGAACCTAAAATACTGTTGGTAGTTCTGGTCCTGATGCCTCAAGAAACACACAGTGGGGGGACTGCCCTGGTGGGCCGGTGGTCACGAATCTGCCTTCTAGGGCAGGGGTTTGATCCCTGATTGGAGAACTAGGATCCCACGTGCTGCGGGACAACTAAAGCGGCACACCACACCCCCTGAGACTACACGCCACAGCCGGAGAGAGGCGCGCACGCTGCATGGAAAGACGCCACAGGCTACAGCGAGGACTGCGCCACACTAAGACTAACACAGCCGCAAACGACCAACCAGTGTTAGAGACACAAGGCGGGCTGGAGAAGGCGACCGGGCTGGCTAGGAGCAAGGGGCCAGGTGGACTCGTACGACCTTCAGAAGGGAAAAGCTGGGCTTAAGTCCTGAAAAGTGTGGGCCAGCAGGGGGTGTGTGATCAAAAACGATGGGAAGCTTCTGGGGCGAAGCGGGGTCTGCCTGGCTCTGCCCTCCCTACTCGGCGTCCTTGGGCAGGACTTCACCTCTGGAAGCCTCAGGTGAGTGGACAGCGAGACCTACTGGGAAGGACTGAAGACTGAAACCACGGGCGTGTCCCACCCACGACGGACGGGCTGCGAGGCGTGACTGAGTGTGAGGTGGGCTCACGCACGTCCAGAGCGTCTGCTGCAGCTGCGGAGAGGCGGGAGGGGAGGGAACCCCTCCAGGAAAGCGTTCCACACGGAGCGGCTCAAAGAAACGTCCCCGCTCCAGCAGGACCACAAACTTAGGCACACACCGAGGAGACAGGGTTCCTAACCAGCCTGACCGCTCTCCAGGTCATGGAACGCAGCATGGGCCAAAGGGTCTGGGACTCAGCCGCTCACTCAGGTCAGCTGGAGGGCTCTGAACGTCCCAGTGCTCAGGGGAGCCCCGCACGGACCGTTTGGGACGCTCTGAGGGTCGGGCCCGCGTTCTGGAGCTCTCCCGGCGGAGGCTGAGAGTGCAGTGTGTGTCAGGACGACGTCAGCATGACCAGCTTTCAGAGGGGAAAACTGGGCCGAGCTGCCTGGCTGCCCTGGGTGGTACGTCCTGGGTGGTGCCCATGGGGGACTGGGACAGACATGCGCACCTTTCCGGGAACGGGGAGGTCCTCATTTCGAGATTCAGGGCTGTGACTTCCAGGACCGCTGGCCGTCTCCAGCGGCTAGACTCGAGCCAGCATCGCCGTCCGCCCCTCCTCCCCAGCGCCGGCCGCGGAGGTGGCCTCGCCGCTGCCCGGGGTACTCAGCCCCCAAGTCCTACCTTGCCGGTGGACTCGGTGCCCCGCAGGATGCACAGGTACACCACCAGCCAGGCCAGGACGAGGCACAGCGCTGGCTCCCACTGCACTGCCCCGCTCTCCTGGATGGACGGCGAGATGTTGAGGGTCTTCCGGTACCAGAAGTACTGAGTGGACGAGGCCTTCTCGCACTCCTCGACGTAGCCTGTGCGGTTGCCGTTCAGCGGGCACACGGACCACGGCAGGGGGTCCTGTGGGGTCAGAAGAAACATTACACTTAGAGGTGCGGGTGGAGCCCAAAGGTCGGGGTGGGAGGACGAGAGGCGGCCCTGTGGGGAGGCTCTTGGAAGAGGTCGCTGGTCCCAGAGGGCAGGAGCTCCTGAAGGCAGACCAGGAGCCAAAGGCTCTCCCCCACCCCGGGCACAGGTGGGGCTTGGGCAGAGGCCCCACAATCCCAGCGATCCTGTGGGTATCTGCTCTATGGTGGGTGGGAGAGACCGAATCAAACGGACAATGGCCAGACCGTCTATGACAAATGAACTCTGACCCACACCTCTAGAGCCTCCAGCCCAGGAACCCAAACTGCAGCGCCTGCAGTCTTCAGCTTGGGACAGTCAGGACCTGGTCACTGACTGCAGCTTTCTGAACCTGTGTTCCCTCCAATTCAGGACCAAGAGGAAAAAGCCAGAGGCCCTCCCCTAACCGGTCACACACCCAGCACAATTCCCCAGTCCTCTGCCTGCCCTGGAGTCTCTGTCAAATGCAAGCGATAGGACTCCCTCGTTGTAACAAGCTCTGGATAAACAGCCTTTGCTTGCTCTCACCTGGGTGGTCTTTATTCCCACAAGCCGCTAGCAAGTCCCAGCAGGAATAAGACTTGGGTCCTGCCCTCGCTACCCGGGTGGAGACGGGCATTTCCTAACAGTCACTGTGTCTGGAAGTTCGAGGGGGCTGCGGTCCGTCCCCACCACAGCCAGACGAGCAGGTACGGATGACTCCTGTTAAGCCTGAGTCAGGCCACGCCTGAAGCAGTTCCCCGCCTAGACTCTGCAGGTAGAGCCAGTTAGGGCTTCTTCTGCATCAGCGAGTTCCAGCTGGGTTCTCTCTCCCTTAGAAACCAGAGCGCCTAAATCGTGCAGCGGTTTGGGTGAACTCCGGGAGTTGGTGACGGACAGGGAGGCCTGGAGTGCTGCGGTTCATGGGGTCGCAAAGAGTTGGACACGACTGAGCGACTGAACTGAACTGAAATGGTGCAGGTATGATGAACATGACCCAAGGCGAAGAGTTCCTAGTTGGGGAGGGAGGGAAGTTAGGGTCCCACCTCTGCTCTGCCAAAAACCAGCCCCACGTGGACCAGATTTCATTAGATAAAAACTCCCCGCTGACAGAAGCAAGTCTAACCCCAATGGGTTCAACCCCTGTATTTCACAGGTAACAGAAATGAGCCCCAACAGCATTATCTGACGGGCTAGGGCCACTCCACTGGTAAGGAGCTGGAGCCCACGTCTGTCACCTGGAAAGTGCTTAGGCCCTGTGCAGCTGGGACCCCTGGCAGAAAACAATCCCTCCAAGCCGGTTTCTAGTTTTGACCTAAAATGCTTCCAAAGGTGACCACCAGCAACTCCCCTTGAGAGGTGGTGCCCTCTGCCCCTGCCCGTGACCCAGGCTGACCTGTGTCCAGGTCTGACTAACAGGAGGCACTGAAGTGAAGCCGCGTGACCTCCTGGCCTCACATCCGAGGCCTTGCAACTTTTACTTTCATTCTCGTGGGCCAGCACCTTGCATAGACCCTCGGGCTGGACTGCTGAGCCAGGCGGTCTCGTGGAGAGAAAGGCCGCGTGGAGTAAACCAAGGTGGGGTGACAGCCAGGACTGTGCCATCAGGTGGGGGGGTCCTGTGGACCTGAAGCCCAGACCACAGCCCCCCAGGGTCCACCTGGCCTAGTGGGGACTAACTGCGTCCATTCATTGCTGTTCAGCACAGCCTGGTCGCCAACCTTGGCTACACGTACATGACTTAATCACTCGAGAGGAAGGGAGGCTTTAAAAACTCTGACGCCCAGGCTATCTCGGCAGTGACTCAGATTTCACTGGTCTGGGTGGGGCCTGGGTCTCAGAGTTAAAGCTCCTCCAGGTGATTCTAGCACGCAGCCAGCATGGAGAAGCTTTAAAGTATGGTAGGACTTAGACTGACCACTTCTCAGCACCCAGCCTCTCTCCCCCTGAATCACTAGGTGAGGAGGCTGAGATCCCTGCATTCACATGCTTATTAGCCTGGTGCTCCCACAGGGTAAAGCTGGAAAGCCTGACTTGGTTGGACCAGAGCACAGACCCCATGGCCAGGCTGTTGCATCCAGCCTTCCAGCTTCGCAAGGTCCCTCTGGAACCCGGGGCATTAGCACTGCAGGGTGTGGTCGTGATTACACAGGGGATAGTTCTAACGTGCTGGTGGCGCTAGCTGGCCCGGAGCAAGTGTGAGTGAGCGTCTGCAGCTGGAGGCACCGTCATTCCTATGGGACCATGGAGGCGGCCTCCTGGCAGAGGGATATGGGAGAGGCACATGGACCTGTGAAGGCTGGAATGGATGGTCGAGTGATTTCCAGGAGTCTCTTTTACACTTCTGAGGGTTAGAAAATGGTACCCCCTTAATTTATATACTTAATTTTTGCCTTTGGAAAATGGTCAAATCATCTTGATTTGTTACAAGAACACACAATGCTTCCACTTTCGGAAAACGGCCTTCCAGATGCCTATATATAATGCCTGTGGCATGTAAGGCAACGCCGCAGTTGGAATGGCATTGTGCAGTGCACAGCCTGCCCAGCCACACGTGACAGCCCAGCACGGAGGAAGGGAACAGTCCCTAGGCGGGAGAGCAGAGGAGGGGCCCTGCTGCCACCCGGAAGGTGGAGGGGAGGCATGGCTGCGATCAGTCTTCACGGAACTCTAGGTGGAGCCAGGAGAGGGAGAGAGGCACAGGGCAGCTCCGGGCAGAGTCCGTCCTGTTAGGGCATTTTCCAGCCAGACGACCTGGGTGTGGCAGAGTGGAAAGCTGCCACTGGAGGTGGATACAGCACCTTCTGAGAAGAGATGCCAGCCCCTGACTATTGAGGTCATTCACCCAAGCATTCCTCACGGTCCCAAAGATTCAAGGGTGTACTCAAACGCTCCAGAGACTGGCCTCACAAGCTGGGGTCAGTTCAGACTCCACGACCAGGCCACATAGCTTCTGACCTTGGAGACAGGGTCTGGCTCGTGAAGGCCTGGCTCAGTGGCGAAGGGGCAGGCATCCCCCCAGCGGGCTCCCGTCTCCCCCTCTCTCCCCGTCTGGGAAGAGGCTGAGGTGCAGGAGGGCGCATGAGGAGGGGCCCGAGGAGCGGACGGACAGACCCTGAGGAAAAGGTGTGGACAGGCCATGAGGGGACGCTTTGGACACTAAGACCCCCTCTCGGTGTGGAATCAGGGTCCTCTCTTCGCCACAAGTCCCAGTCCCTTCCACATTTTCTACAGTGAGCATCAGCTAGGGCTATGATCAGAAATGCATGTTTCAAACGTGCATCTTTGTGTTACAGGGTGATAGCAGTTCTTCTAGAACTTTTGCAGAGACGAGAAGGGAGGCGGCGAGGGTCAGAAACCTGGGAGGACGCGTGGTGAGAGGCAGAAGGCGGAACGGGGGCCACACGGCCACACTCAGTGGGGGGCCCATCCCCATCAGCTCTCCCCAGTTTCCCCCGGGCCCAGCAGGTAGTGGTTCTTAATATTTTGGAGGGGGTCACATCCTCCAGAGAGTGCCCGAAGAGATCTGGGGGCCTGCTCCCCAAAAATGTACGCACACATCGTACACAACAGCAGGGGTCCACGGATCCCTGGCTCGGAAGTCCTCTGCTCAGCCTGGGGTGCCTGGCCGCCCCTGGCCTGGTGCCCTTGAGGCCGGCGGCCCTCACCGCCCCCGCTCCTGCTCCGGCCCGCGGCCGCTCACCTGGAAGGAGTGGAAGAGGTACCAGAAGGCCCAGGCGTTGATGACGTTGTAGTACATGGAGAGGAAGAAGGACACCACCACGCTGGCCACGCCTGCAGAGACAGGACGCGGGGCCCTGAGGAGCGCCCGGAGCCAGGACCCGCCCGCAGGGCCCACTCTGCCTGGCAGGGCCAGCTGTGGGGCCTGGCATCGTGAGTGCTAAGGGTCAGTCCGCCCTCTGCCGCCCTCCCAGCCTCCTCACTGCTCTGGGCGCTCTTCTAGGGGCCTGACAGCTGCGTTGTGCAGCGCGACCTCAGGCCCACTTCGCAGAGGGGGAGCCAACGCACAGCGCTTGCCCGAGGCCACGCCACGCTGCCCGCGCCTCGGCCTGCCTACAGTGGGGCCACCGGCGCCACACCCTGCTCCGCGGTGGCGGGGGCAGCCTGGGAGCGGTGTCAGGCGCGGAGGGGACGGGCTGGGGAGAGGGGCGGCCCTGCGCTGGCCGGGCCTGCGGGGAACCAGCCGGGCTGCCGGGGGACCCGGCGCAGAGCGTAGGGGTCTGGAGAGCCAGTGGGTGCCTCCGGGCCCGGGCCCCGCTCCGCGACCTCTCCTCGGGGCCTCCCCTACCCAACCCCGCCTGGCAGAGCTGGCTGGTAAACATTTACCAGNGGCCACGCCTGCAGAGACAGGACGCGGGGCCCTGAGGAGCGCCCGCAGCCAGGACCCGCCCGCAGGGCCCGCTCTGCCTGGCAGGGCCAGCTGTGGGGCCTGGCATCGCGAGTGCTAAGGGTCAGTCCGCCCTCTGCCGCCCTCCCAGCCTCCTCGCTGCTCTGGGCGCTCTTCTAGGGGCCTGACAGCTGCGTTGTGCAGCGCGCCCTCAGGCCCACTTCGCAGAGGGGGAGCCAACGCACAGCGCTTGCCCGAAGCCACGCCACGCTGCCTGCGCCTCGGCCTGCCTACAGTGGGGCCACGGGCGCCACAACCTGCTCCGTGGTGGCGGGGGCAGCCTGGGAGCGGTGTCAGGCGCGGAGGGGACGGGCTGGGGAGAGGGGCGGCCCTGCACTGGCCGGGCCTGCGGGGAACCAGCCGGGCTGCCGGGGGACCCAGCGCAGAGTGTGGGGGTCTGGAGAGCCAGTGGGTGCCTCCGGGCCCGGGCCCCGCTTCGCGACCTCTCCTCGGGGCCTCCCCTACCCAACCCCGCCTGGCAGAGCTGGCTGGTAAACATTTACCAGCTTCCCCGGCTGGCAGCCACAGCTGGTGTTTTTCCTATTAGGCTGCATCGATCGTAAAACCACACACCTCTGTGTTAAAAAATTAACAGCCATTCAAGACAAGGGGGCAGTTCCGCTTGGACNGGGGGTCTGGAGAGCCAGTGGGTGCCTCCGGGCCCGGGCCCCGCTTCGCGACCTCTCCTCGGGGCCTCCCCTACCCAACCCCGCCTGGCAGAGCTGGCTGGTAAACATTTACCAGCTTCCCCGGCTGGCAGCCACAGCTGGTGTTTTTCCTATTAGGCTGCATCGATCGTAAAACCACACACCTCTGTGTTAAAAAATTAACAGCCATTCAAGACAAGGGGGCAGTTCCGCTTGGACGTGTGAGGCCTTTGGACACACTTCTGCACCTGAGATGAAGTTACGTGCCAGTTCACACACGTCCTGTTCCTGAAACTTTCCTGTTTTCCTGTTCCCCTTTCTGCCTGTGGGTGTGGGGGTGGGAGAGGTGAGCAGAACAGACCGTGGCCACTGCTGGCCAAAGTTCATCCTGCTCCCAGGGGAGCCTGGCACACAAGGGCCACGCTGGGCGGCTGAAGATCCCACGAGGGCGTCCCAGACACCGGCTCAAAGCCACTCAGGAGGCGGAGGGAAGGCAGGGCCCCTCCTGCTGCTCACTGGGCCCCTGCTGCCATGCACCAGAGAGATCACAGCACCCCACAAGCCCTCTGGTGTGATGACGATTCGTGAGCTCACACCCACACAGGCCAGTGCCCAGCACGGAGCAGGTGCCCGCTGATGGGGGGGAGACGTCAGTAATCAGCAGGGGCCGCTGCATGGTCCCGCAACGGCTGCTGGAAGGGCGCAGACACGGGGTTACAGTTGTCTTGGCAGTTCTTTCTCGTGTGTTTAGTCATGTCTGACTCTTTGAGACCCTCTGGACGGTAGCCGGCCAGGCTCCTCTGTCCATAGGACTTTTCAGGGAANACCCTTTGCAGAGGTTGCACCAGTTGACACAGGGGCTGTGCCTCTTACACTTGTCGCTGTTTTCAAAGGTCTACCCCACCTTGTTGGGTGCACAGTGATGCTTAAAGGTGGCCTTTAAGCTCCGTATTGCATACCTTGCCATAGGCTGATGAGGTTATTTGCATATCCTTTCCTGGAGGGCCTAAGTCTTCTGCCAACTTTTAAATGGCTTGTGGGTATGGCTCTTTATATATTCTGGATATGAGCCCTTTGTCAGTTTTGTCTATTACAGATTTCTTCTCTCAGTGAGTTGCCTTTTTATTCTACCGGTGTCTTCATCAACCAATGAATAGATACTTAATTTTAATAAAGTCCTAATTTACCAATGGTTAATTTCAGTGTTCCCCTTTGGTTTTTTTTTCAATTTTTATAAATCTCTCAACTCCGAGGTCATGATAATTAAAATCTGTGGCAAAATAAGCCTCGGTGACACACAGATTGGGCGGCCTTTGAATGCTGTTGAATGGTAAAGAGGCATGTTGCTGTTTCCAGCCATTCACTTGGCACTTTCTTATTCTCATAGATGAGTTTTCCCAGAGGGAAGCTGGCTATACGGCGGCTCAGGAACAGGACACCTTAGGGAGATGCCCAGCCTACGACCTGAAACAGGAGGCTGCTTGGCATTTGTTGGTTTGACATAGGCCAGGCCCCTCTTCAACTCCCTACCCCGGGGATCAAGCCAGCACCTCCGTCCAGCCACACCGCCCGACACCGTGGGGGCCTGTTCACGGCGTGAGGCCCTGGGTGGGGCGTGGGAAGCACACAGAGACACCCCCCATAACAGGACGAAGTAAATCCTCAGGAGTCCTGGTAAGGTCCCCACACCTTCCTGAACCCCATCTGACAAGACTGTAAGCTGACAAGACCCACCGCGCTGCTGTGGCCGCTCGGAGAGGACAGAACGGCCTGGGGAGGGGGGTGTGCTTCCACGGGGGCCAGCAAAGCAGCGGCGGGCCGGCAGGCGTTTAACAACCGGCTCCCCGCGGGAAGAGCGCTGATACATCAGTTACCCAATTTCTATGGTGTAGATGTCTCCATTACGGCTGATTCCAAGCTACCAACGTGGTGTCACCAAACGAGGAGTCTGGAGAGAAGTACAGGAGCTCACCACTAAACCGAATGGCCGCCGCACAACTACAAGGACCAGGCAACCTCAGGAAAAGCAGAGCTGACAGTGTAGGAAACAATCTAGGGGCGGCGGCCTTTGAGGGTTTACTACTTCTGATTTAAACTGTTAGCTGGTCCATTCTCCTCAACCCAGATGGACTGCTACCCTTTTTAGGAAACCCCAGCAGCTCTACCCCCCCCTAGAATCTATTTCTTCCTCTCCCTCGCCCTCAAGACTGGGTGCATATCTGCTTTCTACCACTCAGTTTTTAATAATGACTGTGTTTAGCAATTAGCTTCCACACACAATTCCTGACCATGTTCCTGGTGGCGCTCACCAGCCCGCAGGCCCTGGCCCAGCTCTCTTAAGGACCCGGGGCTGGGGAAGCAGCTTGTGTGGCGGGGCGACGGGGGCAGTTCAGCTCTCAGGGGCCAGGGCCCGCGGGCAAGAGGGTTTTCAGCTCAGCTAAGCCCCACCCTGGGTGCTCCTGGGGGGCCACGATGGGCAGTGTGGGAGAAACCTTCCCGTGGACCGGCCTGTCCGGTCTCACTGGGCCACGTCACGCAGGACACACTCCCCGAAGCAGCCAGCCTGTGTGCCTTATCTGATTTCTGGACGAGGGTGGAGCCAGGGAGGGTGGCCCTGACTCAGCTGTGTGGGTGTGGGTCACAGCCCCGAGCCAGGATTCCAGATTCTTACCCCACAAGTTACAGCCACGCAGGACCCCGCTGTTACTTAATCCCATCAGTGGCTCTCGGTTCCCCACAAGATAAAAGTCCAAACTCCTCAGCCTGGTCTGTGAGGCTATGGGAATTTTTTTCTCTTTAATTGGGCCCTGAGGAATCTGACCCTTGCTCATCTAGGTTCCAAGAAAGGCTAGACTTTTCACCTCCTGGAAACAGCTGTGCGGTTTTATACTTCAGGGCAGTTCCCTCAATCAGGAAAAGGCTCTCCTTTCTCGACCCGGGAAAAGCCAGTCCGTTGTTCTCGACCCAGATGGAATATCGCCCTTTTCCAGAAGCGCCACCAGCTCTATCTCCAGGCAGAATCTGCTCCTCCTTCTCCCCTTCCCTCTGCAGCACTGGCTGCAGATCTGGTCTCTAACACTTTCTGTGCTGCCTTGGCAGGAAAACTGCAAGATACGCGCACGTCCCCTCTGGGCTGCGGCTGGAATCATCTCTTACAGTCATCCTTTATCCCCTGTGCCAGGCGCACAGCTGAGTCTCAGTGAGGTTGTGGATACATGAGAAGCCTGCTGCAGGCTCCGAGCACTTCAGTATAAATTCCATCCAAGACCCCCCCCACGCCCACGTTGCAGGTTTCTGCAGACATTCAAGTCTTTCTTGCTCACCTCCTACTGTGTGCCTGGAGCCGGCTTGGGGACCTGAGGCAAAACCTCTGCACAACTGATNGTACATGAGAAGCCTGCTGCAGGCTCCGAGCACTTCAGTATAAATTCCATCCAAGACCCCCCCCACGCCCACGTTGCAGGTTTCTGCAGACATTCAAGTCTTTCTTGCTCACCTCCTACTGTGTGCCTGGAGCCGGCTTGGGGACCTGAGGCAAAACCTCTGCACAACTGATGGTCCTCCCTCCCCTGTTGTCTGAGACACCTGCTCATTCTCCTGTGGGGCGCACGCGCACACACACACACACACACGCATGCACGCACACGTGTGTGCACACACACATACGGTGCGCACAGGCGTGTGGCAGCCACCAGGAGGAGGTCCTGCAGAAGAAATGCTGAAGCTGCTGGGGTCACTGGTCCAGCCCAGGTGGTGAAGAGGAGGGTCTTCCAGAGAGTCTGGGGGAGGCCCTGCCCCAGGGCTGAGGGTGCACATACGCATGTGCAGGTATGTGTGTGCCCGCAGGTGTGCATGTGCGGCTGAACACACACATGCTTCTGTGTATGTGTGCAACTGTGCACATGTATATTTGTGTGCTTATATGTGTGCCTGCATACATGCTTGTGAGTGCATGTACACATGTATATAAATGTGTATCGTTGTGTGCATCGACGTGTGTGTGATGCAGAGGAGACAGTGAAACCGAGTGGGGTCCTGCGAGGCCTTCCTGGGTGCAGAAGTTTCTCCATGTCCCCTGCTTCTTGTCTGGAGAAAAAGACTTTAGTATCCTAGGCCTTCCCTGAATTCCAAAGAGCAGACTCAGGCCTGTTACTAATTAGGGAAGTGAAGAACACACAAAGAAGGAAAAGCAAATGGTTCAGCAGGAAAGCCAATCGCTCCAGTGATAAAACACGGCCCTAGCTCCCCTCAGGGACACACGTAGCAACGTGAGGCATATCTCTGAGTTTTTAGGCAGAAACAGACCCCCAACCAGGTGGAGGACGGTGACTCTGCTGACTCCAAGCATGCAGACTTCAGACTGGAATCAGAAGGCTGATAATTAAGATTCCTGAAACACCAGTTACCTCACCCCACCAATCCAAAGAAGTCTCCCACCTTGCAGCCCTCACCCCAAATGCTGCCTGCAGAAACCCCTTCCTGAAAGATGCAGAGAGTTGGGGTCTTTTGAGCCTGAGCTCCCCGTTTTCCTTGCTTGATGCTCTACAAATAAATGCTGTACTTTCCTTCACCACAACCTGCTATTGTGCAGAACTCAAGGTCACTTAAAATATTGGCAAGCACGAAAGGACAGCTGTCCCAAGTGGGCATCTTGCCCATGGCACACTGACCCCTGGCTGGTGGTGGCAGGTGGGTCCTGTCTGGTAGCTGCCTGAGTGCCCCTGTCTCATGGACAAACCCCCCAAACTCGCTGCTAACCTAGGTGCTCTTGAGTCACGGGGACGGAAACAAGGCTTTGAGCCTGGCGTGTAAGACTTCTCTGGCAAGTGGCAGGACCTCTATGTGCTGACACCAGGCTATCCTTCTCTACTGGGCTGCCCTGATTAGAGTTTCTCTTTCTGGGGAGGGGAAGGCATGGGACTCGGTCATCTGGTTTTGAGCGGAGCACTGCTTTTACTGGATTTTCCATTCTGGGTTGAGGAGTCCTTGGGCCATCAGGTATTGCCTGAGTGGTAAGAGGGAAACTCACTGTTAGACCAAGGCTTGTCTGCAGCTCCATCTGGGAAATTATCCATTCCTGTGCTAGGGAACTGTGACTCTGAGATGCATCGGATACTAATCTGCCTGTTTCTACTAATACGAGCCATGTGAAAGAATAATGGGAAACAGTAACTCTATTCCATTTTGGAGTTTCCTAGGGTGTATTTTTCAAAACTGGGAGATCTTCAGTTATGTTCCCATAAAAGAAAAAAATGGTACTTTATTGTAATACTGCTTAGCCTCAGTACTCCTTGGGATCTGGAGAACAACAACCCCTTAATGCTCTTTAGACTGTAACACCGTCTTTCCATTAGAACTGCTTTGTAAAAGGGAAGGAAACTGGGATGACATTGCTTACATGTAGGCTTTTATCCTATTGTACCAATATAAGTCTTTTGGAATTGGTTTGGTTTTCATCTTGTGTGTGTGTGCATGAGTGTCTTGACACACACGTTCAAGTCTTCTATCCCTGGTTTTAACCATTGAGAGAGTCCTTGGTAACTTGAAAATGTGGTCGAGACACTCTCAGAAACTGACAGCTTAAATGTGGTCTTGAGCCTGATTCAGAACAGGTAAGTTTGTCTGCAAGTGTGAAGGTGAGTGAATGACATGTTACTAAATATTACTGTGCTTTGTCTAAACTGAACTGGCTATTTGAGAACTGAAGTATACCAGCATGAAATGGCCAAGATGGGGCTCTGTTGATATTTCCAAACGGGTTTTTGCGTTTCCAGTTGGAAGAAGCTGGTCTTGGAAGAGGAACCTGTTCCTTTTTTCCCTGTGCTTTTGAGATGTAAGTGTTCTACCAGGACTCTCAACTGATCTTTTCTGACCCTCTCCAATTCCTGAGACTAAAAAGAACGGGGTGGTGGGAGTCCTTTTAAATTCAAGCACGAAGGACTTCCCTGGTGGTCCAGTGGCTAAGACTTTGTGGTTCCCAATGCAGAGGGCCCAGGGTTCGAGCCCCGGTCAGGGAACTAAATTCTACATGCTGCAATTAAGAGTATATCTGCTGCAATGAAATTACTGCTTACCTAAATCCTTGGAAATACAAAGGAAACGGATTAGAATGAATTTCAGATTCACATGATCTGGGAAAGAGTCAGTACTAAATTACTATCTGGTATTACAGTTATTGTAGGCTTGTTGGATTAATTGGTAGGGACATGTCTTTGATGTCATCAGTAATGTGTATGGTGACAGAGACTTATAAGACCAGAATTTAAAAAATCACACATACATTACATGCCATATACAAGAGGAAAATCAAACAGAAGATCACAGAAAGATTTACAGTAAATGATAAAAAGAAAAGAGCAGGAAAACATTGTCTAAAAGAAAGCTAAGGAGAACTATATTACATCAGACAAAATAGACTTTAAAGAGTATTATTAATGATAGAAATAACATCTATCACCAGGAAGATAGAGCTTCAAAAGCTGGGAAGCAAAGGAAATCAACCTTGAATATTCATGGGAAGGACTGATGCTGAAGCTGAAGCTCCAATACTTTGGCCACGTGATGAGAAGAGTCGACTCTTTGGAAAAGACCCTGATGCTGGGAAGGACTGAAGGCAGGAGAAGGGGACGACAGAGGATGAGATGGTTGGATGGCATCACCAACTCGACGGACATGTGTTTAAGCAAGCTCCGGGAAAGAGTGAAGGACAGGGAAGCCTAGTGCTACAGTCCATGGGGTTGCAAAGAGTCAGACATGACTGAGTGACTGAACAAGGAGAAATGGACACATCATGATGGAGATTTCCATACTCCTCTCTCCATTACTGATAAAGCAGAAAATAAAAAGTAAATAACAAGGAATGAAAAATGACACAGATTATTAAAATAAGAGCCAAATGGAACTTTTAGAAATGAAAAATAAGTAAAATCAGAAACCCAGTGAATGGGTTTAACAGTGGATTAGACACAGCTGAAGAGAGATTTGATGAACTCAAAGATATGTCAGAAATTTTCTGGAAGATTGCACAGAAACAGGTAAAAAATATATGAGAAGATACACAGGTAAGATACACAGGGCAATAAAGTAGTATACGCTTATTTATAATTCTAGAATGAGAAAAGAAACTGGGACAGACCCATACATATAAAAGTACTAGGAGCTCAGCATTTTCCACTATGGATTCATTTGGTCCAGTCAATCTTATGCAGGATTAAAAAAGATGAAATATATAGGAGGATGGCTCATGATGAAGCTCCAGAACATCATGGTGAGTGCTTAATCCATGACAAAGGTCTTGCTGCAGAGGACTGTTCAATTTGGGGGATTTTGAAAAACTAGAAAATAGAACTTAGGTCTGAAAAAGTAGAAGAGCGTGTAATTTAGAAGAGTGGGTGAAGTGGTAAAGAATC
>SJYS01017011.1:576727-593804 GCA_006410695.1 Philantomba maxwellii | reverse complement strand
CACAGGGTCGCAAAGAGTCGGACACGACAGAGCAATTGAACTGAACTGAACCAAAGCTACTATGAGGAATAATTACTGATCACCTTCAGAGCAGTCTCATACACCTCGAGGCCTTTATCAGAGTGGAAGCAGGGCACTCTGAAGAGGACCCGGAGTGGCACCTAAGAGATTCGCATACTAGGCTCAAAAAACACAGCAGCAGAGACAGTCACATGCTTTCAAGTTCATGCTCGGGCCTCTATGGTCACAACTGTGGAAACAGATATTATTACCTGTTTTCAAGTTCAGAGATATCTGTCTGCAGCTTGAGGTACCACTTCTCGGCTTGTGAGAAAAGCTGCCGCAGAAGTAACACGTTGGTGTAGGCCGTGTTGATGAGCTCAGACTCCACCTCGCTGTGGACCACGGCCTGCAGCCCACTCAGCACCTCAGAGACTTCGTCGACGGTGAAGGTCTCCTCCACAAGCCTGAAAAACAACCGCGACCCCAAACCTCTGCGTAAACAACAGAAACCATTTACAACGAAAACCAAAACTAAGAACCCCCAACGTGTCTCGAGGGGACGAAAAGGCCACAGTGAGAGTGTCTCTGAGAACTAGCCTCTTTATTCCTAAAACAGTTTGAAAATAACTTAGATTCAATTAGTTTCTGATGTCTGGTTAAATGATTAAACTGTGGCTCGCTCTTCAAATGTGCACATACTTTCATACAAGGTACGTGCTCAGAAACAAGCCCCAAACTATCTAGTTTTTCTTCAGCTTTTTGGTGAAAATTAGCTTTATCACATTGAATCATTTCATAAGTCACCTGAGAGGTGTAATTCCTCCCTTTCTTTGTATTAGTTGTCTAGCATTTCAAAGACCTTATAGGCTATTCACAAGTTAGTAAATGCCTATAAGAAAATTAGTGCTAATTATGTATTGCTTTTCTTAGCATCTTGAGACCTGAAAGAAAAAACCCCGGAACTTAATTAAAGCTCCATAAAAATGAACATCATCAAAAGTATTAAAACCTCACTCTTTCACAGAGAATGTCTGGTTTGGAAGGGAACTCCAAAGGCATTTGCTTTAATCCCCTCACTGTGCAGATGCAACACAGGCTCAGGAGGTGGCGGTGACGCGCCCAGCGTCCCACTGGGGTGTGACTCAACCCCACAGTCACTTCCAGTAATCTCGGAAAGATGCCGAACAACTGAACCCTTGAGAAAGCATCCATGCAGGCCTCCTACTGTCTGTGACAGGCTTACAGGAACAGTCCTCTCCACTCCCTGCCTCCACTCCCAAGGTCCTTTACCCTTCAGACACCCAGTGGATGAAGAGCTACAGGCCTGATGCTGGTCATCCTCTCCCTTACTCCAAAAGGAAGAAGGACATGCTGTGTCCAAAAGGACACACAGCAAGGAGCCCCACCAAACTTCTCTCACAGTTATACTCAAGTTAATATTATTTGATCTACCAAGCTTTAATGTTTTGTTTACCAGGCAGAATTTAACAACTCTTAAAAACCCAGATAGTTTAAGTCCCTATTAAAAATATCAACAATCTTCCTGTATTCTTTAATAGAACAAACTAAATCTGCTTAAAAATATGTTGCTTTTGGAGCAACCCAAGTTCATTACTATGAACAGCAATTAGGGTACTCCAAACTCCAATGCGTAAATACAGAAGTACCTTCTTTGGCTATCTCACAGTCTCACCAACCAAGACTGCTGTGTACAGCTGCTCTGAGTCAGGAAGCCAGATGATCAGAGTAGATTAATAAACTGAACAGATAAGTCTACAGCTGAAGCTCTCTGCCGCTGAGTGACATTAGAGCTTACTACAGTTGCAGGTCACCTAGAGACCCTTTTTATTTATGTCCCCACATCCAGGTGTGCCAAAATCTGATCCCCAAGCAGCCTGAGGTCTCTCTATTATTCAGTCCTTTTGGCTGCTTCCCATTATCCTCTATCACTAAATTTTCTACAGACTTTTATTATCTCCCATTATTGGTCCAAACAAGTGAATTATCACCTCTTGCTGCAAGTCGGCTAGCAATTTTGGTACTAGTCAGCAATCTTTTCATGGTTTCCTGCTGTTTTCTCCTCGTCTGTTTCAATATAAAACTGTATAGGTATTTTCTTGCTAAATGCCATGTCTTATGGTTCTACTCTTTTAATTCATAACCCAAGTAATTAAAGTTCTGGAATCTCTACTACAGCAAGCCAATTATTAACCCATTAGCACTTAACAATTTTCTGACTGCCCTTCTGAAACTCTGCAATCCCTTAACTATTCTATGTGGATGTTTAATAACAGATGGCTCCCACCACAATCTGATTTCTTGAATTCCATATATCCTTAAGGTTACGTGTGGCTGCTCACGATGGATAATGGACTGTATCCTAGCAGTGGTTTGTGTGGCCTCGGCTACAGCTGCCCCACACTGGCCACCAGAAAGGATGACTATCACTTCCCACTGGGTCTCCTCAGAATTCTCTGATACCTGCTCTCCTTGAGGTCTTGGAAGCAGGAATCCACAGTTTTGAGTCTCAAGCCTCTTTTTGAGCGAGCAAAACGCATATAATTAATAACTTCATTTTGATGGTGCTCATTTAGACCCAACTCGGCCTGAAAGAGAGAAGTAATTTGTTAGTCTTGAAAATATAATAAAGGAACCAACGATGAAAACGTACAGGCTCTCCTGGGGTGCCGACTGCTGGATGTCTACTAAACGCTGCTCCTTCCATCTCTCTAGACACACGGCTTGCTGCTGTTTAGTCGTTAAGTCGCGTCGCCTCTTTTGTGATCCCTGGACTGTAGCCCATCAAGCTCCTCTGTCCATGGGATTTCCCAGGCAAGGATACTGGAGTGGGTTGCCATTTCCTTCTCCGGGGATATTCCTGACCCAGGGATCAAACCCACATCTCCTGCATTGGCTGCCCAATTAGAAAACACTCTCCAGCACTCTTCAAGTCAGGCACGATCACGTGACTACTTCTCAGCAACAGATGGAGACAGAGGAATGAAAGCTATTTCTAAAGCCTTAGTGCACAGGGCACATGTCTGCCACACCCTATTTCTCTGAAACCTGGAGGTGAGACTCTGCTGAACCATGCAGAGAGCACGATGGCCTCGGGGCTGGGGGAGCAAGATGAAAGGGAACTTCATCCCGAATAACCTCATGAAGCAGCACAGACCCACATAACTGAGATGAGCAGTGAGAAGGCTGTTAAGTGTGAGAGAAATAAACTTCTGTATTCTTTAAGGCACATTTTATAAAACAAAAAACAAAAAACCTCTAATAGAGAGCAACTTAACCTTATTCCATCTCACACAGCCTTAAAAAGTATATTTGGTTTTGAAGCAGCCATCAATTGCTCTTGCTTTTAAACCAGATGAGAGCTTGACAACTATAAGCTAGAGACTGATGAAATTCTTCTTCATGTTATAGCTACACTGAAAATTACAGAAGGAAATTATAAAATTGAACATCTAATGCAGGGGACTAATTAAGTTAGAATTCTCTTTAAGAGTAATTTGTTGTGCCACAGCCTTCTTATGGGAGACAACGGTATACTCTGCAACCCTCTTTTCCAGGCTTCTCTCTTACTTTCAGCACACAGGGCTGCCTCCAACGTTGTGGAGGACACCGCCACGGTCACTGGGCACAATCTCCTTCACCCTCTAAGCCCCTCACCATGGCTTTGTTGCATCAACATACATCCTTACCTATAGATGTAGGACATAAGACTACAAGGGCCATGATCTTGTCCCTCTGGTTCCCTGAGTATCCCCAGGACTCCTCATAGTGCCTGGCACACAGTGGACTTGTGCCTAACAAGTGACCTGAAAGAGCTCCTTCTTTTGAAGGTCATTCATGGCTTTAATCTGTTCTCTTTCAAGCTCCTGGGGGACTTCAACCAATCACTTCTCCTCTCAACACTCTATAGAGGTTTCTTCTTCCCTTCAGACTACAGACAAGGCTGCACGCAAACCTCATTTGTGTGAAACCAAAACAAAACCATAGGTTCCCTCCAGCTACCACCGCATTTCTCTAGCTCTCTCCTACTCTTGTGTCTCCATTCTAAATGCTGCTCCAACCACCTTTGCAAAGCTCACCAGCAACTTAATAACAAGTCCAACGACTGTGGCTGGTGCTTTGCTCTCTGCTGATCTGCTCCATTCTCTGCCTGCTAACCCACCTTCCCTTCTTGATTTCACCGGTAGCCTTCTCTTCTTGAGCTTGCCTCTTAAGCAGCTGCATTTCCCAGGACGCTGCCCTTAGACCCTTACTCTTGTCACTCTATATCCTCTCCTGAATGACATGATCTCCTTCAAGGTGTTACCTACAAGCATCTCTCAAGTATCGCAGGGTGGCCTACAGGCCAGTACCCCCAACCACATGAACGGCTCCATCAAGTCTTTTTCTCTCCCACATTATTTTTAATACTTCTGTTAAAGTTCAGTAAGTTAAGAATTACCCAAGATATCATGACGCTCTCTAATGGGTACCTATCCAGTAGACTGCTTCAAAACAACCACTTGAGATATTCTGGCCAATGTAAACCCACACATTTGCGGTATGTACTTACATTTCCTGACTCTACCTTATTTGATTAAACTGGTAATTAACTTTTTGCCTTAGGGCTAGGCAATTTGAATGGAAATAAGTTTCTTATGTTTTAGTTTACATGAATTGTTAGCCAACTCCTCCAACTATTTCAAATGTCAATGTCAAATTTCTAATTTCTAATGTTAAACATTAGAAACAGTAATGATGACAACATCTAAAAGTCATTCGGAAGTTACAAAGTGCCCAGCATGATCTCATTTAGTCCTCAATACAACCCTATAAAAAAGTAAATATAAACCTACTTTACAGATAGAAAACAGGTCCAAAGAAATTTTTTTTTTCCTATGCTATTGAATTGGCAAGTGGGAGAGCAGAGACATGAACCAGGAAATCTAACTCCAAATCCACACTCTGCTTTTCAAATCCTTTTTGGAAAAATGGCATAATTTAAATAAATAAAAGAACACAGATATGTTACAGTTGCTAATCAACCTGAGTTGTGACTCACAAGAAGACACATCTCCATCAGGCATTTGAAATAAACCTCAATACCTACATTAGAAACAATGTTATATCTATACTCAGGTAAGTGTCAGCAAGAATATCCTACAATTGGAAATCTCCAAATGATGTCACAACTTGCTAAAAAAAATNACATCTAAAAGTCATTCGGAAGTTACAAAGTGCCCAGCATGATCTCATTTAGTCCTCAATACAACCCTATGAAAAAGTAAATACAAACCTACTTTACAGATAGAAAACTGAGGTCCAAAGAAATTTTTTTTTTTCTATGCTATTGAATTGGCAAGTGGGAGAGCAGAGACTTGAACCAGGAAATCTAACTCCAAATCCACACTCTGCTTTTCAAATCTTTTTTGGAAAAATGGCATAATTTAAATAAATAAAAGAACACAGATATGTTACAGTTGCTAATCAACCTGAGTTGTGACTCACAAGAAGACACATCTCTATCAGGCATTTGAAATAAACCTCAATACCTACATTAGAAACGATGTTATATCTATACTCAGGTAAGTGTCAGCAAGAATATCCTACAATTGGAAATCTCAAAATGATGTCACAACTTGCTAAAAAAAATCTCATAAAGTTTCAATTATTCTTGCTTACAGTGTTAAATCTATACTCATAAGCCCTCCATACTCCCCAAACCCTTTCTCTAACCCCATTTCCCAAGATTCTGTTAAGAACACTCCTATTCAGTCAGATTAGTCGGCTTACTAGCCTTGAACATTCTATACTTTCACTCTCATTACCCCAATCCTTGACTAAAAGCACCTTTCCATTCCTATTCAAGAATCTGAATCCAACCCAGTGGTGTGCTGGTGAATGCTTAACAACAGGCATTGATGAGGGTTGGGGTATGAAACTGATTTGCAGCCCTTGCTAATTTCCAGTGTAAAATCTCCCAGCATGGCTGGTTTCAAGCTATCAACATGTCACTGCACTGCAGAGGTGAGAAGAAATGCATATAATTGGCTCTCCGAGGTATAAGCACACTCCAGAAATCCACCAAATTCCTACCCATCCTTCAAGATCAAACCTTTTTTACCTACTCTGTGAAGCCTCCCAACATGCCCTCATTAACTCTAGTTATGCCTTCCTCCAAAAATGAGCACATAGGTGGATGAGACAGTTGGGTAGCATCAACGACTCAACGGACATGAATTTGAGCAAACTCCGGGAGATAACAAAGGTCAGGCGTGCTGCAGTCCATGGGGTTGAAAAGTCAGACACGACCTAATGACTAAACAAAAACTGTTAGCTGTCTTTTTTTCCTTAGGTATTGCTCCTTCAAGTAGACTGTAAGCTCATCACAGCATGAATCATTTCTTACACCATACAGTTTCCTCATATAGTGCCTTGCGCAGAGTAAGTCCCAATGCATGTCTATTCTCTTCTGTCAAGTAAAGACTGTCCCCACACCAAGGAGAAAAATTACTGAAACTGAGAATGAAATTTAGAACAAAAGACAGAAAATTAGTTTAAAATGGATGGGAGTGAAGAAAGGGAGCAGAAATAAGTAGCTGATTTCAGTAGCAGAAATAGCATTAGCCTGGGAAATGGAATGACAGCAGATAAGAATGGGAGCAGATGTCAATTTTCTTGTGACATCACCATTTTTTCAATTTGTTCATGATATTTTATAGAAACCAACAGAATGTGTGGGACAGGCTCCAAGAATGGTAGGGAATGGTTTGTTTCGTTCACAGTTGTACCCTCAGCTGCAACAGTGCTTGGTATACACCGTGGGCTAAAGAGGAATNTGACAGCAGATAAGAATGGGAGCAGATGTCAGTTTTCTTGTGACATCATCATTTTTTCAATTTGTTCATGATATTTTATAGAAACCAACAGAATGTGTGGGACAGGCTCCAAGAATGGTAGGGAATGGTTTGTTTCATTCACAGTTGTACCCTCAGCTGCAACAGTGCTTGGTATACACCGTGGGCTAAAGAGGAATTCTGGTTGCTGAAGTATTTCAGTAGCCTATTTTGGTGATGCCCCCAACTCTGGATTCATCTTTTTTTTTCTCAACACTTCAGTACTGTGTCTTGTTCTAAGGACGGCTGCTGTTTAAGCTGGCATTCTGTATCCGCTGGAATGACAAATGGGATCATGTTCAAGCATCCAGGAAAAACATGCCTTCTTTTGAACAGGTCAGAACACAAGGAANTCATTTTTTCAATTTGTTCATGATATTTTATAGAAACCAACAGAATGTGTGGGACAGGCTCCAAGAATGGTAGGGAATGGTTTGTTTCATTCACAGTTGTACCCTCAGCTGCAACAGTGCTTGGTATACACCGTGGGCTAAAGAGGAATTCTGGTTGCTGAAGTATTTCAGTAGCCTATTTCGGTGGTGCCCCCAACTCTGGATTCATCTTTTTTTTTCTCAACACTTCAGTACTGTGTCTTGTTCTAAGGACGGCTGCTGTTTAAGCTGGCATTCTGTATCCGCTGGAATGACAAATGGGATCATGTTCAAGCATCCAGGAAAAACATGCCTTCTTTTGAACAGGTCAGAACACAAGGAACGTCACTCAAGTTTTCTCAGGTATAAAATGGGGCCTGGGGATTCTTGTATCACTCTCACATAATAAAGTTGTATTCAATCACGTTCTTCCTCCTCGGGTCGTTAACATAATTAATACTGCCAAAGGGTGTGTGTGTGTGTGTGTGAGGGGGTATGTGTGTGAGTGTGTGTGCGCGCGCATAAACTTGAGTTTTTGGGATGGAACAAGAAACCGCTTTGCGCCTTCTGCCGGCTGATGGTTCCCTCCAGCTCTCTCCGCCAACCGCCTGAGGTGTCACTTGGCCTAGGCCCTTCAGGCAGCAGCGCGGAATGGTAATGCGGCGGAGCGCGGCTGCTAGAAGACGGCTCCACCAAGAATTATCCCGGAAGGGCCTCGACCTTGGTTAATAGTCTCTCGCACCCGGCGTGGCGTCCCCTTCTCAGAGAGGCCGAGGGCCGGACCGCAAGCCACGCCATACTCCGAGGCCCCGGCTCCGCGTCTCTCCTTGGCGCCGACAGGCCAGCTACTCACCATTGCGGCGAGGGGGAAGTCAGCGGTCTGGAAAAGCGGGAGAGGCCCGGCTAAGCTTCACCAAGCCCGGGGTCGTCGAGAAACACTGGACCGCGCCAGACGCGAAGCAGGGCGGGTTGTTTAGAAGCGTTGCTAACGGGAACAGACGCACGTGACTAGGGAGTTACGCACTTTGATTGGTTCTCAAGATCACGTGACAGGAAGTACCCCGAGACAGGCCGACCGCCGCATGCGCATTTGCTCCTAGGCGCGGGAAGTCCCGCCCCCACGCGCCACGCCGACTACAGGAGCGGCCGCTGTTGCCAACGGCAACAGGAAAGGCGCGGCTGCCTGACACCCAATCGCTACCAAGAACCGCGGGGCATCCTAGCCAGCCTTGCTGCTCCGGCCTTGCCCAGCACTTCCTGTGGCGTGGCGGCCCCGACGAATGGCCGTTGCCACGACTGCTGACTCCTGACCTTCCAACGGTCTCGTGGGGCGTCCCAGACTTAATTCTCTCCTCTCCAAGACTTCCTACTTGGCTGAAATAGGCCACCAGCACCAGAGCTGCCATATTCCTGGACAGAGCTTTGAACAACCTGCTCCCCACTATTTCTTCTTCTTACATTCTTGGTAAAAAATCTCTAATATAGCGCCTCTTCCCTTAAAAAACAAACAAACAACAACAACAAAAAAAAACAACCGCAAACGGAAAGTGGTGAAAGAGCAGTGTATTTCAAACTGTTATGCCTAGAATCATCAGGGGAAAGTATTGTGCAAATGCTTTCCGTGGCCTCACCTCCAGAAATCCTGAATCACGAAGTCAAGCTTGGGTCTTTGGAATCTGCAATTTTTACCGACCTCCAGGGCTGACTGTGGACCACTCTTTACGAAGCACTGTCCTAGGGACTTCCCTGGTGGTCCAGTGGTTGGAAATCTGGCCTCCCAATCAGGGGACATAGATTCTATCCCTGGTCAGGGAATTAAGGTCCCACATGTTGCATGGTGTGGCCAAGGAGACAAAAAAGAACCACTGTTCTGGAAGAGGCAGAGGTCTAGAAAGAGATGGATTATGTCAGTGGGGTAGGGTGAGTGTTGGGCTTGGATGGGTGAGTGTTGGGCTTGGGTAGGTGAAAGCCAATGAATGGGCCTAGGCCATTCAGGGGGCATTTCAGAGGCTCAGAAGACAAACACAAGTGGATACAATCACTGAGGTGGCAGCCTGTAAACTAGAAAGTGAGCCCCACATGACAGACACTGAAATGAGAAGAAGCACAGAACCAGACATTGGGACACTCAAAGCTGGGGGAGGATGATAACCATCATCCCTATCTCAGGAACAGACAAGCTAGTGCAGATAATGCTTTGGGAGCTTAGATTGATTTTGGCTCCTACACAGTGCAACTTAAAATGGGTCACAATTGGAAAAAAAAAAAAAAGGAATCACAATTGGAACCTAAAAATCTAGACAGGATTTTAGAGAGCTGGTTCCACCTGGTTAATTTATGGATGAAGAGACCGAGGGCCAAGGTCACATGTCCAAGGCTTCAGAAGACTAGGTGGGGGCATCTGAAGCTTGAGTCAGTGATGAAACTAATACAAATATGTTTCTAAAGAGCAAAACCAGAAAGCAGGTGTGAACTATTCTGGTATGGTGCATATTCAATCATATTCTGGTTTCAAGAATTTCATTTTTCTTTTCATTTATCACCATATTAGTTTTATTTAATGTAAATTGTGTACAGAGCTTAGTAATTTTCCTAAGAACTGAGTTCAATACTTTTTTAACTTGACACATTAACTGCCAGAATAAAGTAGTAGCAGATAAATTCTGTAGAATAAAGCTTACTTACAAATGGATGACGTCTTTAGAAAAAGAGGTGGAGCAATGAAAACGTTTAGTAGTTAAGTGGTCAATACAGTAAAATGGAAGTAATTTAAATGGGTAATTTTAAATTCAGGCAAAGTAAGAGCTAGAAGGATATAATACTTTCAGATGAGGAAAGACAGCTCAGAAAAGTAAAGTGTCTTGGCCAGGAATAAGAGCAGCAGAACCAGGTCTGGAATTCAAATCTCTTGGCTTCTTGGCAAGGGTTTCCTGCCCGTTTAGTTCCACCCAAATACAGGTGACCGAGCTTTTTCTTTCAAATTTATCCCCACCCCTCTGTACATAAGGCCCTCTCACCCTCTGGGTAGGGGATCTTGAGTGTCCCATGACTGCTGAAAAGCAGGGGGTGAAAGGGCAGTTTTTCTGTTTGGATGGGGCATGGTTAGGAGTCCTTTGCTTGGGTGATCCAGAAATGATACGCAGGCAGTTGCCCATGGAAGGATCTCAATCCTCAGGGACAAGAGGTTGCTCCGTGTGTCACCTGGAGCACTCCCAGGCATGGAAGGATGGCCTGGGAGCACTGGCTTGGCTCTGACCAACTTGACTGGCCTCCCAGCAGTATCTGGGCAGAACCATTGTCTCCCTGCAGGATCTAAAGGCAGGTTCTCATCCCAAGACCCCCATGATGACTCCCTCTAAGATCACTTAAAGTTCTGCTTTGCTATGCCATTCCTTGTGTTTCTGTTCAATGAGTGTTTGTCAAATTTGATAATAAGAGTTGCCATTATTTAGTGCCTACACTAGGCTAGACATTCCATTTCCATAATTAATCCTCAAAATCTTTAGTTTTTTTTCTTACTGTAATAGGTACTCACTGAATTCACATGGAGAGACGGTCACTTTACTAGATGATGTGGATAAAGAAGGAATTTTATAAACACTTTTAAGAAATTTAAGTAAACAGTTGTTCACCAGTTTGCATTTCTAAGGAAACTTAAGTGTATTTTCTTTCCAGCAAACTCCCATGCTTACTGAGTGCTATTAATGCAGGGGAGTCAAAGCAGTGGGTGGATAATACAAATATTTCATTGGCAAATACGTCTGGGGCTTAGTGATTTTTTAAATTGTTTTGCAAAGCTGCATCAGTAATTTTAATTTAAAATTCTACTTTAATCTAAAATCTTCTGTACCAAGGATGTTAATAATATCAGTTAGCCCATCTATCCAGCTGAGCTAAGTGTTATTACATAAGCTGTCTAAATAGTGTCAGCAAATATGAACATGTATTTTGGTCTTCAAGTGATGAATCTGGCTCATGAAAAGGCTGAACCCGTGCTGCTTACTAGCTTGTGTTGATTACCAGAGCAAATAATTCGAGCTGTGAAGGAAAAGAGCTCCACCCTACTTTAACTGTGGGTTTCTCAGCCTCCTTCTATTTTTTTTTTTTTAAATCACTGTGACAATTTAAAAAAATGTGTTTGTGTGTGTGCACACGTGAGTGTCACTCTGGACGGATTGGATGGGAGGCATACAACTAAGGCTGTTACACACCTTTCAGCAGCATGCATGCTCAGTCACGCAGTCATGTCCCACTCTTTGCAACTCCATGGACTACAAGCCACCAGGCTCCTCTGCCCATGGAATTTTCCAGGCAAGAATACTGGAGCATGTTGCCATTTCCTCCTCCACGGGATCTTCCTAACCCAGGGATCGGACACACATCTCTTGCATCTCCTACACTGGCAGAGAGATTCTTTATCACTGAGTCCCCTGGGAAGTCCACTTTTTAGCAGAGCTCAGTGTAAACTAAGATCAACTCTTGTCTTTTTAGATTGTTACAAAATGAGACTTTTATGAGTTTATAAATGACTAGTCTTAACACCAGGCCACCAATTTGGGGGTGTTTACAACCTAGACTAGGCAAAAGGAGGAACGGGAAGCTGACAGATTTGCTTGGTCTTGAGACAGTGACTTCTGCCACTGTTTACAGAGCTCCCCTTTGTGTGCCCGGCTCTGTGGCCAAGATAGCATCTCAGGGAAGAAGGGGAGGCTTCAGGAAGCCCAAAAGTCCCCTAACCCTATAAATCTTTGGGTAGGGTTGAGGGACTAAGGTGAGGTTTACTTAAAAGAGAAAGTAATAAAACCATTAAAAAAATATGAATCTTGAAGATTGTATGGGAAAGGAACATTTGACAAAACACTGAACTTCTCCTGTAGTAGGCAGGAAATGGTAGGGGAGAATCGTTTCAGGGGAAGGGGATTATCTTGAAGGAGGAATATGGCTTTGTCCATGTGATACTACCAGGGTCCTCTGTACCTCCCCCTGCCCTATCCAATTACAACTGAGAAAGTAGTCAAGACATGAAAGAAGGGAAGAATGCAGGATGCAAAGAGTCTTTACAGGAACTATGGCATTTGATTGGGTTTCCCTGGTGGGTCAGTGGTAAAGAATCTGCCTGCCAATGCAGGAGACAGGCGTTCCATCCCTGGGTTGGAAAGATCCCCTGGAGAAGGAGATGGCAACCCACTTCAGTGTTCTTGCCTGTCCATGGAGTCACAAAAGAGGTGGACATGTCTTAACTACTAACAACAACAGCAACTAGTGGGCATGAGGCCATTTTCAGTTCTTCTATTTGCTCGTTCAGTCAGTTGGTTTCAAAATGCTCCAGGTGACCACAGAGTATTAGAGGGTGCTGACAAGTTAGATTTGTNACTCCATGGACTACAAGCCACCAGGCTCCTCTGCCCATGGAATTTTCCAGGCAAGAATACTGGAGCATGTTGCCATTTCCTCCTCCACGGGATCTTCCTAACCCAGGGATCGGACACACATCTCTTGCATCTCCTACACTGGCAGAGAGATTCTTTATCACTGAGTCCCCTGGGAAGTCCACTTTTTAGCAGAGCTCAGTGTAAACTCTTGTCTTTTTAGATTGTTACAAAATGAGACTTTTATGAGTTTATAAATGACTAGTCTTAACACCAGGCCACCAATCTGGGGGTGTTTACAACCTAGACTAGGCAAAAGGAGGAACGGGAAGCTGACAGATTTGCTTGGTCTTGAGACAGTGACTTCTGCCACTGTTTACAGAGCTCCCCTTTGTGTGCCCGGCTCTGTGGCCAAGATAGCATCTCAGGGAAGAAGGGGAGGCTTCAGGAAGCCCAAAAGTCCCCTAACCCTATAAATCTTTGGGTAGGGTTGAGGGACTAAGGTGAGGTTTACTTAAAAGAGAAAGTAATAAAACCATTAAAAAAATATGAATCTTGAAGATTGTATGGGAAAGGAACATTTGACAAAACACTGAACTTCTCCTGTAGTAGGCAGGAAATGGTAGGGGAGAATCGTTTCAGGGGAAGGGGATTATCTTGAAGGAGGAATATGGCTTTGTCCATGTGATACTACCAGGGTCCTCTGTACCTCCCCCTGCCCTATCCAATTACAACTGAGAAAGTAGTCAAGACATGAAAGAAGGGAAGAATGCAGGATGCAAAGAGTCTTTACAGGAACTATGGCATTTGATTGGGTTTCCCTGGTGGGTCAGTGGTAAAGAATCTGCCTGCCAATGCAGGAGACAGGCGTTCCATCCCTGGGTTGGAAAGATCCCCTGGAGAAGGAGATGGCAACCCACTTCAGTGTTCTTGCCTGTCCATGGAGTCACAAAAGAGGTGGACATGTCTTAACTACTAACAACAACAGCAACTAGTGGGCATGAGGCCATTTTCAGTTCTTCTATTTGCTCGTTCAGTCAGTTGGTTTCAAAATGCTCCAGGTGACCACAGAGTATTAGAGGGTGCTGACAAGTTAGATTTGTGAAATAAATATCATGTTTTAAAGGAGGTCAGGCAAGGAAGTGGTTCACCATAAAATACTACAACTCCCTTTAAGACTGTGTGGATGATGGTAATGTCTTAGCCCAAATGATAGATTAGCTTCACTGATCTAAATCTCCAAAATTAAAACAACCCAAAGGAAACAAACACCACAAACATCGAAAACTGAAGACTGACTAAGAAATGTCAGGAACTGGTTGGGAGGAATACCTCCTTGTGAAGCGCAAGAATCATTTACTGTACATATGGTGTGGCTCCTCTGTCCATGGGATTTCCCAGGCAAGGATACTGCAGTGGGTTACCATTTCCTTCTCTGGGTGGATCTTCCCAACCCAGGGATCGAACCCTGCTCTCCTTCACTGCAGGCAGATTCTTTACCCACTGAGCCAACACGATGATATGCACCAAATCCTCATTCCACAGCCTCATGCGCATGTCTGCATCTGAGTCAGACGCACAAGCTCAATCCCTGTATTCAGCAATTGTTTGTGGAAAACCTGATACACAACAGACACTCTGGGGAAGGGAACAATAAGCAAGATGGGATTTGCCCCTTTCAAACAGGGCCTTATGATCATGTCAAGGGAAGACGCAAGTTTACAAAGGGATCTCAGAGCAGGCAATATGGGGAATGGGAGTTCAGAGAAGAGAAAGTCAACTCTCTTGAAGGTAAAAGGAAGTTCAGGAGAGTCTTTCAGGAGGCAGAAGAATTCCAGCTGGTCTTTAAAAGGTGTGTGCAGGAGTTGTCAGTGAGCATGATGATTGAGGGAGAGAAGGTTGTCCTGAGCCAAGGAACCAGAATTTTCATCAGGTGAGGCAGTAAAACTGTCCAGAGATGTGCTTTTCGATTTGCTATTTCAAGTCAAACTGCAAAAAGAGATACCCAATGTACACAGTGATGGAGTATCTATTCTAGTGTCTTATTCAGGAATGTGGGCCTTCCTAGATCTAGGATCTTTGCTACATGTTTACCTGGACTAATGTCAATGGAAATATGTTCACCAACTGCATTCCATCTTAGAAAATGGAAAACTTAGATTTGCTCAGGAAGTTCTGCTTACAAAGATAGGGCTCCGCAGTCCCTTTGCAAAGTCTGAATCGCCTAGTGCAGCTGTGTTCATGGATGGAAGTTTTCTCAGTGGGGTGGGTGTCATTCTTGATCGGTTTACACTTGTCTGTCTTTCTCACTACTATATTTCAAGCTCCTTGAAGGATGGAATCTTTATTACATGATCAACCTGAATTGCCCCCTCCCCCTGCCCCCAGCAAGGGCTGGGCTATAATACCTCTGAGCAATGCTTGAAGAACTGAATTGAAATTAAACAGGAACATCTCAACAAACATTTGTGAGTGCCTGCTGGGTTCCAGATTGGAGAAGGCAATGGAACCCACTCCAGTACTCTTGCCTGGAAAATCCCATGGACGGAGGAGCCTGGTAGGCTACAGTCCATGGGGTCGTGAAGAGTTGGACACGACTGAGTGACTTCACTTTCACTTTTCACTTTCATGAACTGGAGAAGAAAATGGCAACCCACTCCAGTATTGTTGCCTGGAGAATCCCAGGGACGGGAGCCTGGTGGGCTGCTGTCTGTGGGGTCACACAGAGTTGGACATGACTGACATGACTTAGCAGCAGCTGGGTTCCAGATACTGTGTGTGTTCAGGGCAGGGGAGGGGTTGCTCTGGGCAAGCCTTCTCCTGGACATGCATCATATATTATCAAACATTCAGCTATCCCTATTTCCTGTGTTAAATGTTATTTTGAGTTTGGTTTATATAACTTTCATAATTATGAGTCTTTGAGAATGAATTATTTAGTTCTTGTGACTTAACCCTTATGTTTTTATATAACTACAAATTGAATTCTGTTGATCGGTTGACTTAATGATACATTTTGAAGATATCTCATAAAACTATTACTAATTTAGGTATGTGGTTTTCTTTTCATTGTCCTGGACTCACATTATTTCATTATGTGTGCATGCGTGCCAAGTCACTTCAGTCATGTCTGACTCTTGTTGACATCAGGGACTGCAGCCCGCCAGGCTCCTCTGTCCATGGATTCTCCAGGCCAGAACACTGCCTACAGTGGGTTGCCACGCTCTCCTCCAGGGGATCTTCCCCACCCAGGGACTGAACCTGAGTCTTATGTCTCCTGCATTGGTAGGTGGGTTCTTTACCACTAGCACCACCTGGGAAGCCCTTATTAAATATTTTATCATATATCATACCATATATTATATATTGAATATATATTATATAATATCCATAGTATTTTACTTCACATATTTTATAGGGCTTGGGCCCTGTGCCTTAAATGTCTGTGGATGTTGGGAGAGCAAAGAGGATTGAAACCCCTGCTCTCTAGGCNTGGGTTCTTTACCACTAGCACCACCTGGGAAGCCCTTATTAAATATTTTATCATATATCATACCATATATTATATATTGAATATATATTATATAATATCCATAGTATTTTACTTCACATATTTTATAGGGCTTGGGCCCTGTGCCTTAAATGTCTGTGGATGTTGGGAGAGCAAAGAGGATTGAAACCCCTGCTCTCTAGGCTCCTAACTGTGTAGCAAAAGAGCTAGACCCATTAGAAGGTCACGTTCATATAATTGGTCACTCTCTGAGAAACTAGATAAGGGGCACTTAGTTCAATCTAGGACTTCAAGGAAACCATTGAGAAGACCCGTGAACTGAATCTTGAGGGATTGGCAAGAGTTAGCCTGGGAAAGAAAGGCAGAGAGGGTAGAGGAAGCAAAACCTCAACAGTCCAGTGTGTGAATTCCTAACAAAGCGTGAATAATATGTTCGCATCTAGTGCAGGAGTTACTGCTGCCCAGAATGTCACTGCTTTGCTAAAAGTACTGGTGAATAAGTCATGACTAGAAAAACTATCTTCACAAGGAAAAAAATAACCCAACACTCTAAAAACCAAAGGGATATAAAGATAACATATCTCTTTATCTGTTACTGATTAAAAGGGAGCAAAGGGTGACTTCTGGGGTACTAGGGCTATGGCACTATTCTGTTTCATGATCTGTGTGCAAGTTATATATTTTTAGTTTGTGAAAAATAATGAGTTATATTCTTATATGTATAACTTCAATCAAGTCTTTGAAAATTTAAATGCTTATACAAATTTGTATGTATTTATGTACAAATATTTCAATAAAGAATCCACCTGCCAACGCAGGAAACACAAGAGACATGGGTTCGATCCCTGGGTCAGGAAGCTACCCTGGACAAGGGAATGGAAACCCACTCCAGCGTTCCTGCCTGGAGAACTCCATGGACAGAGGAGCCTG
>SJYS01017011.1:554921-574923 GCA_006410695.1 Philantomba maxwellii | reverse complement strand
ACTAACACTTTCACTTCAACTAAAAGGTTTTAAAAATGAAAAAAAGAAAAAAGGTAAGGTACCTGGTTTACTGCTACAGTGGAGGCCCAGAAACCCATCTGGTGTTCCCCTAAGGGGAGGATGTCTTTCCAGGACTGAAGTGTCTCTATCTGGCCTGCACTCAATCAGCCTGCAAACCCTCCCCAGCACCAGCAGGTACAGTGGAGGAGAAATGTGGTTGGGACTTTATGGAAACATCCCTGAAGAAACCTGTGGAGGGTAAACTCCGAACATCTAACACTCACAGAATTGAAACTTTCAGTGAGCATAAGCGGAGATCTATGGTCCTCACGTGTTCTTATCTGGTCTTACTGAAAAATAACGAGGCCTGAATATAAGTCAGAAGACAACTTAGACATCAATAGCCGCATGTATAGGACAGAAAAAGTTTTGCATTGTAAGAGATTTAGTGTGAATTTATATATCTAATATTGTGTGAGAGAACCCATTAAAACCACGGAGTTAGTTTCTTCCCTAGGATCTCTGCTTGTATCCACAGAGAAGGTTCTGTGTGTTGAGAGATTGTCCATAGGCCCCATGTATTTTTCAGTTAGAATTTACAATAGTGTGAAGATTTGCTTCTTTAAAGTAAGTATGTATTTTAAAACCTGCTATGATGTGAGTCATTATAGCCCTCAAAATTTTTTTGCACAATGAACTGTGTTTCAGTAACAAACACTTCCTGTTTAAAAAGTGATATTTAGTTTAATCCTCAAAGCAATCCCAGAAGATAAATACTTCCTTCTTCCCGCCACGGCGCCCCTCGACACACAGACTCTTGGAGGGACTGCGAGGCTGTGCCTCCTCCGGTCCCTTGTTGGCCTTTGCCTCAGTCCTCCCCGTCTCCAGTCACCTGCTGCTGCCTGTCTCCCATCAGTCATCTTCACCAACCTCCAGAGCCCGCGTGCACTCAAGCACCCCGAGGATGACCTGGCTGGCGCCCCTGTGTCCCGGCTCTGCCTGAGCCCGAAGCTGCTTCACTGCCACGCTGACAGCTCAGAAGCGACCCTCTCTGATCATCACCAACTCTCTGAACAACAGAAGTGTTAGCCACGTCCAGCTCTTCGCGACCCCGTGGACTGTAGCCTGCCGGACTCCTCAGTCCATGGAGTTTTGCAGGCAAGAATACTGGAGTGGGTAGTCATTCCCTTCTCCAGGGGATCTTTCCAAGCTTGAACCCGGGTCTCCTGCAAAGCAGGCAGATNCAAACACTTCCTGTTTAAAAAGTGATATTTAGTTTAATCCTCAAAGCAATCCCAGAAGATAAATACTTCCATCTTCCCGCCGCGGCGCCCCTCGACACACAGACCCTTGGAGGGACTGCGAGGCTGTGCCTCCTCCGGTCACTTGTTGGCCTTTGCCTCAGTCCTCCCCGTCTCCAGTCACCCGCTGCTGCCTGTGTCCCGTCAGTCATCTTCACCAACCTCCAGAGCCCGCGTGCACTCAAGCACACCGAGGATGACCTGGCTGGCGCCCCTGTGTCCCGGCTCTGCCTGAGCCCAAAGCTGCTTCACTGCCACGCTGACAGCTTAGAAGCGACCCTCTCTGATCATCACCAACTCTCTGAACAACAGAAATGTTAGCCACGTCCAGCTCTTGGCGACCCTGTGGACTGTAGCCTGCTGGACTCCTCAGTCCATGGAGTTTTGCAGGCAAGAATACTGGAGAGGGTAGTCATTCCCTTCTCCAGGGGATCTTTCCAAGCTTGAACCCGGGTCTCCTGCAAAGCAGGCAGATTCTTTACCACCTGAGGCAGCAGGGAAGCCCCAGCTATCTGAGTTTCTCCAATTCCTACTTTCCTTAAACCTCACCTCTGGCCTGACTGTGACCTAACTGTGACCTTGTGACCCTTCCATGTCTTTCTGGTCTAGCGTCTCTTCTTGACTCACTCCTCCAGGTCATCACTCCACCAGGGGAACCTTCTATTTCCTACCAGTTGACTCTGTTACAACACCAGCTTGATCAGCCTTTAATCCTTCCAGCCATCTATTTGTTGTTGTTTTTCTTGTTCCAAAACCAGAGAACTCACATAACCAACTGTATTTACTGCATAAAAACTTTTGACCTATGTTTTCTCAATTTCTTCTGGCCTTTACAGCTGCTGCTATTCTGGCTCAGCTTCTCTTCCACATGACCCAGGTGGCTGGCCCCTAAAGTTCCCTAGTCCTCAAGCATCATTCCCCTCCCTTCTCTTCAACCCCCACAGATGATCCCCTTCGGCTTTTCTAGAAGGGTAAGCTCCCTGGAAGTCCCTGAATTCATGTTCCCATTTTTCATCAGTAAGTGAGGAAATATTAAAGATTACACACACCTGGTATTGCCTAGGGTATAAGGAAATGACATGCTTTAAAACTTTGGCCGGAGGATAAAGAATGGAGTAGGTCTTCTCTTTTTTTGAGGACAAACTGGAAATTAGTATCAAAGCTGAGAATGCAACACGCCCTTTGACCCAGTGATTTGTGTTCACTTCTAAGAATTTAATAAAAAACAAGAGGGTGAAGAAGTGTGTACAGAGATGTTTACTGGGGCTTTGATGTGGTAGAAAGCCTGAGACTGTTTAAATGTTCCTCTTTTGGGGGGATGACTAAATGAACCGTGCAGCAGTAAAGTGGAGTCTTCTGCAGCTGTCAAAATGCCCAGGAAGAATCCATGTGCACTGACACGGAAAGATATTCATAATATATAATAAAGTGACAAAATCAAGTTGGAGAATCGCAGTCATTGAAAGATTCCACTTAGTTACTTATAAACGCAGTTATAAATACAGACTTAGTCAGAAAGGTGATGCACCAAACTCCTTATATCCAAATCCAGGCCGGGGTAATAGAATGGGGATAGGTGTGTGCAGTGGTTGATCCCTACACTATACAATGTAGTCTATAATTTTAATTTCAATATTAACTCTTTATTCACTGGGGGGTTTTTGAAACTAATTTCTCTGGCCAACGACTTGTTCTGTAAGTGAATACTGAAACACTCCAGTCAATAAGGCCCAGCATGTGTTAATATGTCTCCGTTCAATAATGTGTTGAGCGGGCATTACTTTTATAATTTAGCGATATAAGGAGAAAGTAAGATAAAAGCCAGTACGAAAGCACCCCTGTTACCTTTGCCAGTGTTTTCTGTGCCCACCACAATCAAGGCACCGTCCTTCGAAAGGTCAAGCCTCACGCCTGTTCTCTGCAAACCAGAAAAGAGGCAGAAATACCAGGTCAACAGTAGACCTGTATGGAGGCCACCCAAAGGTGATCACTCCAAACACGAGGCCAACATTTAGATATTTTCCTTTTGGTTGCAGCCCGCTGCTGTTAGCTTTCTTCCTCTTTTTTTTCTTTCTCCAGATGGCTGAGCAGATATTTTATAACAAAATTAAACAGGAAACCAGCATATGTCTTGGACACAAAGATGCACTGTACAGGAAAGATAAAACCATTAGGCTCATTTTCTTTACCGCATTACATGTAACACCTTTTATGGGAAAGGTGCATATCCATTTTGATATGACTTACACAGAAACGATCAGTGATTATCAATCATGGTTTATTATTGCCACCCTTTTTCTCCAGAAAGAGAGGGCAAAGTCATTAAATGTGTGCAAAGTATCTCAGGGGCTACATAATCTAAGTTCTTACCTCATCTTCTAGAACACCCACATAACTTCTTTCCCTGCTGATTCTCAGGAGAAACTCTTGTCTAAGGCTAAGTATGACCCAGATTTCATGGTCCCATCCACCACCTCCTACCTCTGCTGGGTCAACTCCACCCATTATATACAAATATATTTCCTGATGGCTCAGACAGTGTAGAATCTGCCTGCAATGCGAGAGAGCAAGGTTTGATCCCTGGGTCAGGAAGATCCCTTGGAGAAGGGAATGGCTACCCACTCCAGTATTCTGCTCTGGAGAAGCCCATGGACAGAGGAGCCTAGAGGGCTTCAGTTCATGGAGTCCCAAAGAGTTAGACAGGACTGAGAAACTACTATTTTCAAGTTCATATATATACATACATATAAATGCTTAGCTCCTATATCCCTTTCTCTCTCTTTGATTCTCCCTCAGGTTAAAATTATGCTTGGCTCCTCTAGATTCTGGAGAAGGAAATGGCAACCCACTCCAGTGTTCTTGCCTGGAGAATCCCAGGGACGGGGGAGCCTGGTGGGCTGCCGTCTATGGGCTCACACAGAGTTGGACACGACTGAAGTGACTTAGCAGCCTCTAGATTCAAAATGAAGCAAAACAATAACAAACACCCTAAACCAGCCCTCGCCTGTCTGACCTCTCCCTGCTGTCCCCTGCTCTGGCCCCTCCCCCTCTCACTGCCGGCCTCTTTGGGGAGAGTGCTCCCTGATGACCACGCGCGTGTCGCAGCTCAGCCGCCCCCCAGTCTGGCTCTGTCCTCCCCCTCCCCATTGAAACAGGCTTCTCAGAAGCCATCGGATGAGCTCCGCTTGCCGAGCCTCGCGCCTGTCCCCGTCGGCTTGGCAGCGTCCCAGGGCGCCGCTTCCTTCTCGATGCTTCCCGCGGCTTCTGCCGCTCCTCTCTCCTCCCTGCTGCCTCCCGCTCTCCGTGGCTGGCCCCTCTTCTGCTCCCCTCTGGACAGTGGTGTCTGTTGGCATCTCGCCTCAACTTGTCTTCACACTGTACCTGCCTCGTCTGTGTAATTTCACTCATTCCTGCGGTTTCATCTCTCATGCGGGAGGATGACCATCAAACCTGCACCCTGAAGCCATGCTTCTCACCTGCCTACCCAACTTATATTTCCAGAAGCTTACAACTTACATCTCTAGGTTTTTCCAGGTGCCCCCAAAGCTGTGTAAATTCGGCACATCTAATGATAATCCGCCAGTCTGTCTCAGCCCTGTTCCATCACCAGTCGCACCAGTGAGATGATTCAGAATCCTCATGAGGTCTCCATTCTCTCCTCCTGCATATCCTGGGACCACATCTCCTGAAATAACCTGCAAAACCACTGACCTTCTCTTTTCATTCTAACAGCTACTCCCCTAGTCCTATTCCTCTTAACTCGAATAATACCAAAAAGCAATGTCAACAAAACCAGAACATAACTCTAATCTGTCTAAAGCACGTACTAATTTACAGAGCTCTTACCTCCTGGAATTTAGACCAGCCTCGTGGAAAAGTTGTGGAAGGTGGGTGGGTGGGGTACAGATCCTTCCCCATGAAATGGAGTTCAAAATAAAAATTTAATTGTGACTTGGAAAATCAAAGTGATAATTCTCACACACATCTAGTTTTAGTTTTCAGATCTGATGTGAAAAAAATAGTTTTGTGAGTTTTAGTTTTGGGGCGAATCGGTTAATCATGATAATTTTATCAAAGATGTACCAGTTTGAATACTGGCTATGTTTGCACTTTTCTTGTTAAATGGATGAAATGAACAGCCATCATTCTTTTGTTTTATAAAAAAGCCTTTCCAGGTATTTCACACTTTTACGCACTCGATTTTCAGGAAAAAAAAATACTGGCTAATACATCTATTTCCAGGAACAGTGAATAAGTATATAAACGGTAGATTAAAAATTAATGCTTCCATACATGGCTCTTCTAACAACTGTCAGAAAAAAACACCAATGTTTCACAAAAGAATTATTTCATGTTTCTCTTCTTTCCTCTGAAATATTCTCGACAGGCTTGTAAGTAGTTTAGCCAAAATATGAATCAGCCCTTCAACATCACCTCCGAGGTCAAGGGAAGATTTGGGAGACTATAGGGTACAAGACTGCTGGGCTATAAACAGTCACAGAGAAGCATTCAAAGCAGCAGGTAAACTAAATGTACTTACATTTTTACCTAGAGTTTTGAAGATAATCTGTTATTATACCTAATACCTTTTTAAAAAATCCTTTGTTAAAGTTAAAATCAGATGGCACATTTTATAACTTGTATTTATATGCTATATATACTATAAAAACAAAAAAGCAATGTAAAAAAATATAAAAATTTTGAGAGAATGAGAAGCTGTAGACATGACTACTTTGAAAGTACCTTATTTAGATTTAAAGGAAAAGGATAGTCAATTCTGTTAAACACGGGCTCATATTTTATCTCACCAAAAAACTGAGTCTGTGTTTACCAAAAGAGCAAAGAGTTTTCCGGTAATGTCATTATTAAAAAACATAATTCTAAAAGCTGTCATTTTGAAGCTCAAGGTTGAAAATGTTTGCTATGGGATGTTTACAGTAGCAATCAGTATTTGTTCATTTACAGTTACAAATCATGGGTTTCAGAGAGGGTTGATTTACTTTACCAACCTGTTCCCACTAGCTGGGAGCTCACAGCCCTCCAGGAAGCTCTCTGAGAAATGAAAGCTGGAGGCATTGCTCCTTAAACAAGTTATTTTACAGGTAAAAAGTATGGTTCTAACAGTTGGACTTAAAAGCAAAATGCAGGATCTTGCTTCTCTGGAAAGCACAAGTTGATAATACAAGATGTGGGGTAGAAATGGGAACTAATCTCTTTCTATATTAAAAAAAATTGCTTTACAGAGGTAATTTTTAATCTTATAATTAACCTAGAAGTCTGGTCTAACTTTTCTAATCCATTCACACCTATCAGAAAAATGTCTGACCCCCTCCAGGCCTCTAACTTATGCTGGAATTTTCATCTTTAATTAGCAAGAAACACCAGTGCCGTCTAGTTCTCATTTTCCAATGGTGAAAAGTAATAGGTGAATGAATGTGAATGTTTCACAGAGAATATTACATGGAGTACTTATTAAATAGTGTGAAGAACTGAAATAAAGTTCACTTCCTTTTTGATAAATAAGTGTTTGGGAACCTTTGAATGGCATATAAATCATATGTTAGTCACAGAACAGAGGGGCTTCCCTGATAGGTCAGCTGGTAAAGAATCTGCCTGCAATGCAGGAGACCCCAGTTTGATTCCTGGGTCGGGAAGATCCGCTGGAGAAGGGATAGGCTACCCACTCCAGTATTCTTGGGCTTCCCTTGTAGCTGAAGAATCTGTCTGCAATGCAGGAGACCTGAGTTCAACTCCTGGGTTGAGAAGATCCCCTGGAGAAGGGAAAGGCTAACCACTCAGGTATTCTGGCCTGGAGAATTCCATGGAATGTATAAGCCATGGGGTCACAAAGAGTCGGACATGACTGAGCGACTCACTTTCACTTTCAATCACAGAATAAGGCTCTGGTAGCCTCTAAGGATCACAGCATGATGAACAGCCACTGTTATTTTTGAGGGAGAAAGTGAAGATTTCATGTATATTTTAAAATTTTGCAGCTGAAAGTAATAACTGATTCAAAAAATGATGCCAAGAGAATGAAAGAGTATGTCCGTGAATGTAAAGTGTATGGTATACGTGTATGTGTGTGTGCTAAGTTGCTTTAACTGTGCCCCCTCTGCTCCCCTCTGGACTGTAGCCCACCGGGGTCCTCTGTCCATGGGATTCTCTAGGCAAGAATGTTGGAGTGGGTTACCATGCCCTCCTCCAGAGGAATCTTCCCGATCCAGGGATCAAATCTGTGTCTCCTGCGTCTCCTGCATTGATAAGTGGATTCTTTACCACTAACACCACCTGGGAAGCCCAGTATGTGTGTATATATTTGCATACATCTGTGTGGTATATGAATGTGTGTACATTTGCGTATATGGGTGCGTATGCGTCTGTATGTATATGCATGAATGTATGGGTATATCTGTGTGTGTGCAGGAAAAGAAATGAACAGGAAAGGACTTTGAGGTCCTAAAATAATTCTGATGGTGGATTCGCATTTATCAGGAGCTAATCTTAATAAATGCTTTTTGTAGGTGATAAAAATAATAGCATCAGCCAACAAAAATTATATTTTTTCTCATAACAGAATTCTGGAGTTCTCATTGGCAGGTAAAGATTTTCTTTCCTGGAAGCCAGTCTTTTATTATTTTAGATTTTGTGAAAATACTTAGGCCAGGTGCCTATGTTTTCAGTAAAAGGTACTATGTGACTTTCAGAGCAAGCGGAACACAAGAATAATCTGGAAAATGGATTACAAAGGCCTGACAGGGCTCCAGGGGAGCTTTACAGTGTAAAAAAGGTTGGTTCTCACCTGGTCTCATCAACACTGGTACAATGAGGAAGCTCGGCTCAAGGGGTGTATAATAAACGTGGAATAGTTGAGCGACATTCCTGTCCACCTAGTTTTAAAAATCACTCTTTTTCTGCTACTAGGAGAGATTTTCAGGTCAAGTCTCTGAACTGACACCTGGTCTAGTCCATTGCCAACATTTTCCTGCTTACCTCTCATCTGGGCGTATTTCTTCTGGGCCTTTTATTTGGGATTGTTTTAAGAGAGAAGGAAAAAAAAATGTAACTCTATTTAACACAAGGTCCAAGTACACTGGCCTTATAGGGAGGAGTTTAATTAGGCCAGAGAGATAGGTGTCATTTCTGGGAAACCAGAGCGGGCCTGGGAATAGCATTTATTCCAAACCTGCTTAATCTCAGGACAGATACCCTTTGTGGGTAGTAGAGTTATTATGAAAGAATGCCTTCAGAGATCAAAACTTTAGAGGGCAAAAGTTCAAGGGAGGATTTATTTTTACTGTTAAAAGGGAAGATGGATTATGAGTAAAATCAAGAATGCTGATTAAAATGCCAAAAGCTCAGAAAGCCCAGAAGTGCTGTTTGGTTTGCGGACTGTTTGTTTTTTCCTGAACCAGACGTTTGCTGAATACATCTGTCTTATTCCTAAAAGGTTTTTCTAACTGGCTGCTAGTCTCACATAAGATCATTTGCCCAGCTAGTGCATTTGTGTGTGTGTGGGGAGGTGGGTATAGGACAAGGTTTAGCAAAGAAAGTCCTATGGGTAAGGTGACCCTGCCTATGAGTGAACTGTATTTGCAAAAGTGTGTGTGTGTGTGTGTGTGTGTGTGTGTGTGTGTGTGCACGTTGTCATGCCTGATTATTTGCAGACACAAGAAGCAAAATCACAGCTAAGACCTCATGAGAACATATTGGTGTTTCATTACAAGCTATAGTGCACAAGTGATTTGAGGTCCATCAATTTCTTATGCTTCACCAATTACATCTCTCAGGGTAACTAACTGCAAGAACTTATTCACCCTTTACCTAAAAAAAGCAATTTATTTTTAGAAACTGAAAGCTGTGAGGGACATGCATATGGCTTACTACAACCTGTCTTGGGGACAACCGAGATCCACAGCAGCCCCAGGGCCTGCCCAGACACATGGCACTGTGACAGCATTTTCTTCCCCAGCTGGTGGTTATTGCCATGATCACTGTTATGGAGTTCTTTTTCCCGAGGAAAAAAAAAATGATATATGGCCAGCAACGGACTTTTGGTTATTAAGTTCATTTCTTTGTTCATCAAATGATAATGAAATGGTTCGCATGACAGGCACTATCTTAGGCTCCGGGGTCACACTGATGATGAAACAGACACAGTCTCTGCTCTCATGAGGTAAAGTGAGTCTTGTTTAGTCGCTAAGTCGTGTCCAACTCTTTGCGACCCCATGGACGACAGCGCCTCAGCTTTCTTCATCCTTCACTACCTCCTGGGATTTGCTCAAACNGATAATGAAATGGTTCGCATGACAGGCACTATCTTAGGCTCCGGGGTCACACTGATGATGAAACAGACACAGTCTCTGCTCTCATGAGGTAAAGTGAGTCTTGTTTAGTCGCTAAGTCGTGTCCAACTCTTTGCGACCCCATGGACGACAGCGCCTCAGCTTTCTTCATCCTTCACTACCTCCTGGGATTTGCTCAAACTCATATCCATTGCATCAATGATGCTATCCAACCATTTCATCCTCTGTCGCCCACTTCAAAGTGAGTCTTACAGCTGTAAAATTTGGTTTGAAAATTTTGTTCCTCTAAATACAGATGGCCAATAGGCACATGAAAGGATGCTCAACATTGCCAATTATTAGAGAAATGCAGATCAAAACTACAATGAGACACCACCTCACACCAGTCAGAATGGCCATCATCAAAAAGTCTACAGATAACAAATTCTAGAGAGGGTGTGCAGAAAGGGGAGCCCTTCTACACTACTGGAAGGAATGAAAGATGGTATAGTCACTGTGCAAAACAGGATAGAGGGTCCTCAGAAAACGAAAAGTAGAATTCCCATATAATCCAGCAATCTCACTCTCGGGCATACACCCAGACAAAACTGTAACTCAAAAAGGTACAGTACATGCACCCCTGTGTTCACAGCAGCACTATTCACAACAGCCAAGACGTGGAAGCAACGCAAATGCCCAGTGACACATGGGTAAAGAAGCTGTGTATACACGCCACACCTTCTTATACGTATATACGGCGGGCTTCCTCGGTGGCTCAGCGCTGAAGAATCTGCCTGCAACGCAGGAGCTGTGGCAGGAGCCACGGGTTCGATCCCTGGGTTGGGAAGATCCCTTAGAGATGGAAATGCCGCCCCACTCAGTATTCTTGCCTGGGAAATCCCCTGGACAGAGGGGCCTGTAGAGTTCACGGGGTCACGAAACGGTTGGACACAACTTAGCAACTATACAACAAAAAGTGTGTGTGTGTGTGAGTATATAAAACGGAATACTACTCAGCCATACAAAAGAAAAAAAATGCTATTTGCTGCAACATGGAAACCACCAGAGATTATCATGCTATGGGAGTTAAGTCAGAAAGAGACAGATAAATACCATATGACTTCCGCATGGCATCTAAAATATGACACGGATGAACTTTATTATGAAACAGAAACAGGATCACAGACACTGACAACAGATGGTGGCTGCCAAAGTGCAGGCTGGAGGAGGAATGGGTGGGAGGTCGCAGTTACCAGATGCAAGCCTTTCTGTACAGAACGGATAAGCAACTAGGTCCTACCGTGCACCACAGGGAACTGTATTTAATATTCTATGATAAACCATAATGGAAAAGAATATGTTAAAAAGAACNTGAATTAAAGACTTAAATGTAAGACCAGAAACCATAGTACTCTTAGAAGAAAACACAGACAGAATACTCTATAACATAAATCAAAGCCTGTCTCTTATACACATCTTGTACAGAACGGATAAGCAACTAGGTCCTACCGTGCACCACAAGGAACTGTATTTAATATTCTATGATAAACCATAATGGAAAAGAATATGTTAAAAAGAACTTATATATATATGTATATACACACACACGTATAACCGAATTACTTTGATGTACCATAGGAATTAACACAACACTGTAAATCAATTCTACTTCAATTTTTAAAATTAATTTAAAATAATATAAACCTTTGTTCTTCCTTTGAAGAAACGTGCAGATTGATGGCAGCCTCTGCATTTCCCATCTGAAGCACTATGGCACAAGAGGTGGCCTGGAAGCATGCCTCAGCCTCTGCCGAGAGCGCACAAAACAGGGCCAAGTCCCAGGCGGGGAGCAGGAATGCCCTGGCTTCTCCCCAGATGCGTCTGCTCCGCAGGGAGGAGACCCGGAGTGAGACAGGCCAAAGTCAATCCAAGAGCATCCTGCAGGTCAGAGGGCAGGGAACTCTGTGCACACACCTGCCTCAACAGCCATTTTAACAATAACAACATCAGTCTCCTCCCTGCTTCTTCCACAGACTAGGGTGGGGAAACCATGACTTACTGAGGGATGGACTCTGATCTTGTTTCTATATGCTGTTACCTGAGGAAAAAAAAGAGAGCCTAGGTCAGGCCCTCAGCTGCAGGTAAGAAAAAAAACTTTTAAAAATGTGTCTTGGAAGCCTCTTAAAGTGGAGGCCAGTCAAGCAGATCCTGATCTTGGATACAGGTTTATCTGTACAGCATCAGTAACATACAGACCTAACTCGGTGACGATCGGTGAAGGGGACCATCCATCAGGTGCACATCTGGAATTCTCCCACATCTTGAATATGATGAGCAGACACGAATGCGAATAATAATAATTAATTGAATTGTCTTCCATCCTTCTCTTAGAGAGTAGCCCTTCCTCTTTCCAGAATGTGTGAAGGTTATACTTGGAACCATTCTTGTTTTGAAACTTTGTTTTAAATTACACTCAGTTTTGGCTTATTGGTTTCTGATGAGAATATTATGATCATGCGAGCCAAAAATAATTCAATAAAACACACCCATTGAATATATTAAAAGTCATGAGTCCATAATGATACTTTAAAAAGAGAAAATCATAAGAAACTCATTTGAGGCAGTTTTCACAACCTCTTATTTGGAAACTATGTAATTAAGGGGAAAATACATTTAATGCCTTTCCAGTAGAAACTATATTGCAGGGTAACCAAATAGTTCCAGTTGATGAGATAAAGCTCTATTTCATAGAACGATGCCTGCTGAGTGCAGAAGGATGTGACACTTAGACAATCATAATCTTGCAACTCCTTATGGGAAGGCAGGTCCAAGTGAGGACTACCCACTTGTGCTGAAGACACTAGGGGAGCAGCAGATGGGCCTGGGAGAGTTGTACGGAACCAAAGTAGAACCGCAACAACATGCTGGTCATCAGGAGAGAACCAGAGCTGCACAACGGATGGTCAGGCTGCCATCACCCTAAACTAAGCACTGATTTTAGCCTCAGAAATGGTGGAGCAACCAGATATCATGTGTCTTCTGGTGTCATGCATTCTGAATCACAGCATCACCTGGGATGCAGTCTTCAGTTCAGTTCAGTCACTGAGTCATGTCTGACTCTTTGCAACCCCATGAATCACAGCACGCCAGGCCTCCCTGTCCATCACCAACTCCTGGAGTTCACCCAAACTCACGTCCATTGAGTCGGTGATGCCATCGAGCCATCTCATCCTCTGTCACCCCTTCTCCTCCTGCCCCCAATCCCTCCCAGCATCAGAGTCTTTTCCAATGAGTCAACTCTTCACATGAGGTGGCCAAAGTACTGGAGTTTCAGCTTTAGCATCATTCCTTCCAAAGAACACCCAGGGCTGATCTCCTTCAGAATGGACTGGTTGGGTCTCCTTGCAGTCCAAGGGACTCTCAAGAGTCTTCTCCAATACCACAGTTCAAAAGCATCAATTCTTTGGTGCTCAGCTTTCTTCACAGTCCAACTCTCACATCCATACATAACCACTGGAAAAACCATAGCCTTGACTAGACGGACCTTTGTTGGCAAAGTAATGTCTCTGCTTTTGAATATGCTATCTAGGTTGGTCATAACTTTTCTTCCAAGGAGCAAGCATCTTTTAATTTCATGGCTGCAATCACCATCTGCAGTGATTTTCGAGCCCCCCAAAATAAAGTCTGACACTGTTAGACTTTCCACTGTTAAAGAGTGGAAATAAAGTTTCCACTGTTTCCCCATCTATTTCCCATGAAGTGATGGGACCAGATGCCATGATCTAGCCAAAAATATTTACCTGGGGTCTAGTCATCCTGTAGGTGTTAACTTCCTGGAAATGAAGGGAAAAGAGGAACCAGCTAAATGACACACGGAGATGCAAGGAATCTCTACAGACCCAGTAGTTGCATAAAAAGGTTCAGGAAAGAAAGAGACTAAAGAAAGAGGCTGGATTAAAAGACACCAAGGGGACATGAGAACCAGGTATAATGTATCTGAATTTGGGGTCTGAAATTTGTTTTTGGTTTGGACAAATAAGCTATATTTGGGGGAATGTTTGTGGAATTTTAATACAGGCTATTAAATAATGTTAAAGAATGATTATTAATTTTTGGTGTGAGCACGTTATTTTTGGTTACAAAGGAAAGTGTTCTTATTTTTTAGAAATGCATTTTGAGGTGCTTTGAGGGTAATGTGGGCTTCCCAAGTGGTTCAGTTGGTAAAAAATCTGCTTGCAATGCAGGAGACATGGGTTGGATCCCTGAGTCCAAAACAGCCCCTGGCAACCCCCTCCAGTATTCTTGCCTGGGAAATCCCATGGACAGAGGAGCCTGGCAGGCTACAGTCCCTGGGGTCCCAAGAGTCAGACAGGACTTAGTGACTACACCGCCACCACCGCATCAGGCAATGTCACAATGTCTCTGACTTACTCTTTGCCAACAACGTACGGTGGAACATCATGTGTGAAACAGACTATGACATCCAGGTCCCCGACGGAAAAGCTGCACACACACACAGAGACCTTTAACCTACCACACTCATCAGAGACTAGCAAGGAACGTGTAATGAGAAGCTGCTATCAAATAATGAGTAAAAAATTTGTACATTTTCTAAACACTGAAGTCTTTAACATGAGTAAAGTTAAAAAAGAGCAGCATCAAATATTTAATTTAAGGATAATGAAGAAAGCATTATCATCAGATGAGTTAAAAAAAATTCAAGACTTGATAGCTAACAGTATAGCTACCAGAACCTAATTTCCAAGAATCATGATGAGTGTTTTCATAACTTTTCTTTGCTTAGTGGTACTTCAAATCTTCATCTATTAGCAAAAATCAGTCAATCACAAGGGGATGGTTAGAAAATTATGGAATATCCATATCTAAAATATTGTGACATTACCAACAGTTGGATTTAACTTGTGAATTGATATTTGACAACATGAAAACATGTTTATGAGATAAATCTAAGTGCAGATATACAACTATATTATAAGATAGTCCTAAGTTTATGTATGTATAAGTGACTCAGCCTCCAGATAATTGTTGAGAGAGGTATAAGAGGAACCATTTAACGTATTCCCAGCAACACTGGACCGTTAAAATAATTAAAAAAAATACACTTGGAGAAGGCTGTGTTCTGCCTTTTTGTCAAGTTCATCAGGCATAGATTACATTACTGTCTGTTTTAAACCAGAGAGTAAATTCTCTCACCACATTGGGCAGGTGTGGTAAATGTTCTGACATGATAAAAAAGAAACTCCTAATGTTACTCATCTCCAAAGCTGAAAGTTGAAGAGTTGAAGCCCTTTTGCCCTTCTCAGAATGACTAAATGTATGTGTACCTCCTCACTGACAAAGCCTTCCCCCGCTGGGGACCAGAAAAGGCAATCCTGCTCTGACAGACACGAGATATGCATACACGTAACCCGAGGGCAGAGCTGTCTAAGTCTGTGGCATCCAGTAAACGCTCAGGGCATGTCCTCTCCTCCTCCAGAAGGGCGGCCAAGCCGGTGCTGCCGCCAGGAGAGCAGGACTGCCTGCAAGAGACTCGATCCTTCCCCAGCGGCGGCCCTTTCTCAGCGTGAGAAGAAAAAGAAACTTTGCATTCATTTGTAATTTCCAAGAGGCCTGCCTCTTTCATGCGACAGGTAAATAAATTCCCACTGTGTTAAAAACCTCTTTCCTGACGTGATGATTACAGCATGATGCTCGGTGACCATTCAAAAGACCGACGTGGAGCCACAGGCACCAACGAGGAAGGTCTCCAGGCTTCACTGTGCAGGAAGGAAGCTAGAGCAGCAGGGCCAGAGAAGCCACTTACACACACTTGCACATAAAAACACATGTGCGCGCACACACACGCCTGCCCGAGCAAAAAGCAAAGGCTCAGGATGCACACGCACCGAGCTCCTAATGACAAGTATGTATGAGGAGCCAGGAAAGGAATGGAATGAAGGGGAAATTTAACTTTCCTTACTTTAGATATTTCTGACTTTTCTGAATCTTCTCTTTAAAGCAGAAGATAGTCACTTACTTCTCAAGTAATTTTTAAAAGAAAGCAAGATGGCCTCATGTACTCCTGGTAGAAATGTCAATGTGAGACAGTTCACTTGAAGACAATCGGGCGGTTCCTCAAAAGTTACAGAGTTACCGTGTGACCCAGCCATTCCACTCAGAGGTGTGCACACAAGAACAGATGAAATATCTACAGGCATAAAGACACGGATGTTTAGGGAAGCGTTACCTGTAAAAACCAAACGGCGGAAGCGGCCGAAATGCCCACTAACCAGGGACCGGATGACAGACTGCGCTGTGGCCAGATACCTGGATACTCCACAGGACTAAACAGCTACTGCCACACACAACGGCGCACATACATCTCAGAACGCCAACGCTGAGTTAAAGAAGCCAGGCCAAAATAGAATACATGCCAGACATTTCCATTTATCTAAGACTCTAGAAATTGAAACCAAACAATGAGGGACAGCAGCCAGGTTCACTAAGTGCACATGGGAATTTGGGGGATGAGGGAAAGCTCATCATCTTCACGTGGAGACAGGCTCTGTGATGCACACTACATCAAAATTTATATCCACTTTCATGCTTTAAATATGAGCTTCCCAGGTGGCTCTCTGGTAAAGAATTTGCCTACCAACAGAGGAAATGTGGGTTTGATCCCTGAGTTGGGAAGATCCCCTGGAGAAGGAAATGGCAACTCACCCCAGTATTCTACCCTGGGAAACCCCATGGACAAAGGAGACTTCCAAGCTACAGTTCATGGGGTCGCAAAGAGTCAGACCTGACTGAGCATGCAGGCATGCTTTAAATTGGTTCAATTTATTGTGGCCGATTATATATCTTGATGAATCTGTTTTTTTAAAAAGGCAATACATATTTAATACAGAAAATTTGGCAATTACACAAGAATGAAAGACAAAATTAAAAGCACTACTACTCAGCACTTCTTTAGAAAACTCATCTCTGCTAAAGATAAAGGCTGGTCCCAGTGGAATGGATCCCAAGTTCTGGCCGTGATAGCTCTGGTCATCAGCAGGATTCAGAGGAGCAATTTTCTTTTGGAGTGGATTTTCCCTAGCTTTCTGCTGAATTTCAGGGCTAAGTGAAATTTGGTTGAAACCATGAGCTTCGTAGAGTTGTGGTAACAAACCATAAATCATTCTGGGTTCCTTAAGAAGCTCTGCAAACCTTAGACAACCAGATGGCTCTTAACAGAGCTGTTTGATTGAATAGTTTTGGAGTGGATTTTTAGCCAAGTGCTGGCTCCAGATTCTCAGCATTTAGCAGAAATGTTCAGTGAGTTAAACACACACACACACACAAGCACACAATAAATACACGCACACACAGCTTTTGTTCATTTTGATTACAAAGAGAAGTGTGTGTGTGTGTTCAGTAGCTCAGTCAACTCTGCCACCTCACGGACTGTAGCCTCCAGGCTGCTCTGTCCATGGGATTCTCCAGGTAAGAATACTGCAGTGGGCTTCATTTCCTCCTCCAGGGGATCTTCCCGACTCAGGGACCAAATCCACATGTCTTGAGTCTCTCGCATTGGCAGGTGGGTTTTTTACCACTAGTACCACCTGGGAAGCTCACAAAGAGAAGATGAATATGCAACTGCATTCACTCAGAATATCTGCAAACGTATCTTTCTTTAAATAATATCGTCCCATTTTACAGCTAAGGAAACTGAGATTGACTGACTGGCTCAACCCTCACGCAGTGAAATCCGAAGTAAGTATATAATATACTTTATATAATATAAAGTACAATAACCGTCAAAATTTTCCCCTCACACCGCAATTTATAAGGTTCTCTCAATACATTTTGTCTCTGGGCCCTGACAAACGCTCCGCTGTTTAGGTGACTACTATGATACAGGCTTCTCCCCACATCTCCCAAACCTGGAAACGAGACCGTCCTCTGATGGCAGGCTACTCAAAGTGCAGTCATGGGGCGGCAGCAGGGACATGGCCTGGAAGCTTGTTAGAAATGCAGGCTCCCAGGCTCCAGGCAACCCGGCCAACGCGGAATCTGCGTTTGAACAAAGTCCCCAGGTGACTGGTAGGCACATTCAAGTCTGAAACGCCCTCTCATCAAGCCAGCCGTCAAACGATGAGTGGAGATGAGCGGAGTTACTGGGAAGACAGCGTTCCCCGTGCAAGCACATTTTGCGTGATCTGACCGAAGGGTTGAAGAAAGCACATGCCCATTGTAATGGGCGGGTCTGGCAGGGAGGGACAGACAATGCCAGCGTCGCTCAGGGGTGGAGGGCTCTGGCTAAAGGCCAGAGGCAAGGCCAGGCCTGCTGAACCAGGGACACATGAGGCATCCCGATCTGCAGGCACGGCACGTCGCTCATGGGAGACCGTTGGGTTACTGGGATGGGCAGGCTGTGATCCCTTTTCATTGTCAGCCTTCATGAAGACCTTCCTTGAAGACAGGGCAAAGAAGATGTCATGTCTGGTATTGACGTAAAGCTCCTTTTCGTTTCTAAGTCACATGTGGCTGCTCTGTCATATTTCCCAGAGAACGTGGTCAATGTCTGATGGAGGAAGTGGTTGGATGTCACCCTGTGCCCACAAGTTCCATCTGCCCCTGTCATGGATGGCACACAGGCATGCCAAGGAGCAAACCTCCTCTCATCTGCAATTCTTAAGGAAATTCAGCCCATTCTGAGTCTACAATAGTTCATACCACAGATGAGCCCCTCCTCAGTGGAAGGTGGCCAGAAGCAATGTGGATAATGTCTGGAGGAGGCCTGGTAGGAAATGAAGGTCCCAGGTAAGCTTTGATTCTGGAGCCCTAAAATGTCCATCTCATTGGAGTAAAGAGGAATTCACGTATGTCTCATCCAGAAAGATGAGGTCACCCCCAACGTCTGGAAGAATGAATCCAAGATGACATGTACATCATCTTCCAACCTCTGCTCTAAACCATTTCCTCCAGGTTTGCAACTTGGCTTCTCCTTTGGGTTGGCCCATGGGCAGAGGGAGTGGTTATGCCGACAAAAGCAGATGGATCCCAGGATGTTTGGTTTTAAATTTTCCTCCCTGTCTTTCCATTCTACAGTGCTGCCTTGTTCAATGGGGTAATGAACGAGGGTTAGAGGGTTGTAATGAAGATATTCCTGAGATGAATTCTCCCAGACCGGCAGCCTTCTAGGCTCTCACCATCTCCGCAGGGCCCACTCTCAAGCTCAGGCTGGTGGGAGGGACAGGGCAGCATGTTACAAGGATGCTCATGAGGCCACACGGGGAGCCGTGTGGTTTGGGGTCAGGAAACCAGGTGCCTGACAGTCAGGCTACACCCACAGACTCAGGCACCACCACCAAGTCAGGTGTCTCTTGGTTTTGGCAGCTCTGAAATTATGAGTTGACAATCAGATGGCACGGAAGCCTGGAAGCAAAGTTATCAGCTAATCAGAAAGGCCTGCTTGGATGTGGTTTAGATATCCTGAAAGTTAGCACAATGTGGCATTGGGTGGAAATTGCTATGCCCAGGATGAGTGATGGTGTATGTCTGTGTGTGTATATATGTGTGTGGGTATGTGTGTTTGTGTGTGGTTGTGGTTAAAGACAGAGAATCTGGCTTTGTTTTTAACTTTCAGGTGAACAACGAGAGATTCTGACAAATGGAATGACTTTAGAATAACTTTCTAAAGAGAAATAACTGTATGTATACAAAGTCTACTTAACATTTAAGACAAGGGACAAGTTTTTTTTTTAATGCTACTCGATATAAACACTTGTTAGAATCCTAAAATGTTTAATGTTAATTATGCAATTTACTCCTGAACACTCTCATTGTAAAATATTCAATGATTACAGACACAGCTAAATTCCTCCTTAACCACTTCGTACCAATGCCAACTTCTTCCCAGAGGCAAGTAGTGTGGTGGCCATTTGTGTATAAATCTTTCCAAGGTCTTTTCTCTACAGTTATAAACATGAACACATTCCCAGAAACACAGCTAATTCATTCTGATGCTCTGTTTTGTTTCTATTAGAAATATCATTATATTGAACACATTATCTACAATTTGCTTTGTTCATTCAGAAACATATTGTGGAGACTTCTTCCTTTTAGTACTTACAGACCCATCTCCTTTCTAACCACTGCACAGTATTCAGCAGAATGCATATGCCATCCTTTATGTAACCGTGTATCTTTATGTCATCTTTATATAATCCTTCCTCAGTGATCAATGCAAAGAAATAAAGGAAAACAATAGAATGGGAAAGGCTAGAGATCTCTTCAAGAAAATTAGAGATACCAAGGGAACATTTCATGCAGAGATGGGCACAATAAAGGACAGAAATGGTATGGACCTAACAGAAGGAGAAGATATTAAGAAGAGGTGGCAAGAATACACAGAAGAACTATAAAAAAAAA
>SJYS01017011.1:540315-552695 GCA_006410695.1 Philantomba maxwellii | reverse complement strand
GACAGCATATTAAAAAGCAGAGACATTACTTTGCAAACAAAGGTCCGTCTAGTCAAAGCTATGGTTTTTTTCCAGTAGTCATGTATGAATGTGAAAGTTGGACCATAAAGAACGCTGAGCACCAAAGAATTGATGCTTTTAAACTGTGGTGTTGGAGAAGACTCTTGAGAGTCCCTTGGACTGCAAGGAGATCCAGCCAGTCCATCCTAAAGGAGATCAGTCCTGAATATACATTGGAGGGACTGATACTGAAGCTGAAGCTCCAATACTTTGGCCACCTGATGCGAAGAGCTGACTCACTGGAAAAGACCCTGATGCTAGGAAGGACTGAAGGCAGGAGAAGGGGATGACAGAGGAGGAGATGGTTGGACGGCATCACTGACTCAATGAACATGTGTTTGAGCAAGCTCTGGGAGTTGGTGATGGACAGGGAAGCCTGACTTGCTGCAGTCCATGGGGTCACAAAGAGTCAAACATGACTTAGTGACTGAACTGAACTGATGTAATCTTGCTTTATTGATGGGAATTGGGTGGTTTTCCCTTTTCACCAACACAAGTACATTTGCTGCAATACCTCCTTGAGAACATGCATGGAAAGTCTCTAAAGGAACCGCTGCAACTTTTATACATGAACAGATCCTGCCACCATCCCCTCCCAGTATGGCCAAACCAATTCATACTCTGAGGAGTGTGACTACCTAGTTCCCCGCCCCAGTGCTCACTACTAAACTCATACAGATTTGCCTGTTTGAAGGATGGAAATATTGTTAACTTGCATGCCCCTGATGACCACTTAGAGCATCTTTTCAGTGTTTTTCTTTCCTCATCTGGGAGCTGCCTCTTCATATTTTTGCACATTTTAGATTTTGGGTTGTGTTTTTCTTTTGAGTTTGTAGGAGCAGAACATCTTTTCAAAGAGAAACTGCAAAAGCAAGTAGCAAAAGACAGTTTGTTTGACTGCAAAAAGCTATAAAGGCACCTGCTGGCAGAGAAATGGAGGGAAAAAAAAGCCTGTGGTGTGTGCGTGCGTGCATGGTTTTTTTCCATAGCATGACTTTAACACCCACACATGTTTAGTAAACGGAGTGAAGCCCCCAAAGATTGCAACGGCAAAGATGAAAGACGGAAAAGTGAGGCAGTTCTGCCAGATGCTTAATAATAAGAAGGGCGATTTCCAGCCAAGAGCTGTGGGCTGGCTTTCGCAGGCTGGCTTTCACAGGTTGCAGCGGCTTGGTCTGCGGCCCGAGGACCAACTCCTTCCTGCAGGAATCCTTCCTCTGGTGGGAGCTGGGGATCCGGGCTCCTGCTCGTCCGTTGCCCACCTGAGGAAGTGACGTCACTCTGCGGCCCCTGTCTGGGGTTATCTGAGGGGCTCATCGACGCTGCTACTGGTGACAGAGGCAGAGGAGCAACCAGGTGGTGGCAAGGGGTTGGCAGACCCAGGCTCACCGACTTGCTCTCAACCGCAGGGGAACTTATCTCCACAGGGCATCTTCCTGGGTGAAAGCTGAAGCCTGGGGGCTTGAGAGAACGGGCACTTGTGGGGCACAGAGGGGCCGAGGAGGAAGAGGGTAGGGGACCCAGCCTCCCTGCAGCTGGTTCTGCTGTGTCTGTGGATGAGGTCATGGATAAACCGCCATAGTTTACCCACAAGGATAAACCCCAAAGATGGGGTGTGGTGTGGGCCAAAGAGCTGGGTCTGTGTGACATCATCCCTCGAGCCCTCTGTCGTCAAATCTTGTTTAAAAAGATTGGAGAGGAAAGGCTCCGGCCTTTTTTCTTTCGGAAGACAGGTCTGGAGTGGGCTGTGTTTGCAGCTGTTGCGAACGTGGGTAATAAGTCAAGGCTGTCGCTGAGGAGGTTTGAATTGCTTTCTTTTCTTTTTTATAGAGTCTTGCTCATAAGAATTCTCTGTTTCTCCTCCCAAAGCTCCTGTAGTAGATATTTTACCAAGTCCCCCTAACTCTGGAATACTTCCCCAAACCCACTCACTTTACTCCATCCCCAAATTCAAACAGAAACAAACCCTTCCTGCCTCTGGGCATTCCTGAAGCCATTCATGACTCCTAATATCATGCCTTCTCTCCCAAGATCTCCTCCACTCAGGCTTTCATGTAACCTCCTGAAGGACTATCCATTGCCTAACACTCAAAGGGTAACAGGACCTTCTGAAGACAGGTAGCTTCTCTGCCTCCGCTTGCAGAAGTGTCTTTCTCCATTTCCCTGTATCTCCATTATTCCTCCACTGCATGAGTGCACACATACACACACACACACACACACACATTTAGCTCATGACATTTTCTTGTTCTGTCTTAGATTATTTGTAATTTGTTTTATCTTATGCCGCAGACAGTGAAGTCATCCATTCATGGATTCTACAAGTATCTATAAGGGCTGACCACATGCCAGGGGTTGCTCTACCCTTGTGTTTCTTATTATTCTCTCCTGTCTTTCTTCTCCGTTCATATTCCTTCTGCCTCCCCCTGGCTCCTACATCCTCATTTTCAGGGACATTTTTCTCTAAGGAACCAAAACTACCTCATGAAATTATCAGCCACTGAAAAGCCCTCAGGCTTTCTGCAGCCCTTTGTGGGTGGAGGGAGGTGAACGGATGAGTAGTCTGATGGTGTGTTTAAGCCACGCTGCTCTCCTATGCCTGCTGGTAGGTCCTTTATTTACTATATGTCTGCCTAACAGGTCTGTCTGCAGGACACAGACATTGTGCTTTGGAGACTACATCTTTTATAATTGTGCCTTAGCGGGAGCCCCTTGCCATCTCATGCAAGGGCTCTTGCTTTCCATACATCAGCATACATGTCACCTCCTCAGAGAAGACTTCCCTGTTTGCCCATCGGAAGTAGCCCCATCCTCTCCCTTTTCACGACCCAGCCACCCTCGATGACAATCACCTTGTGTGGGAGATGAATGTCATTGATGTTCCCAGTTAATGGTCTCCCTCCATTCATATCCTTTGAGATGGAGTTTGCAGCTGTTTCCACCAAGAGGTAGAGTCTGTCTGCATCCCCCCTCACCCCCTGAATCCAGGCTGACCGTGTGCCTTGCTTTGACTAACAGAACATGACAGAAGTGATGGTGTGTTAGCTCGGAGCCCAGATCTTCAGAAGCCTTGTGTCCTTCCGCTCCCAGTGTTCTCTCTCGCCTTCCCTCCCTCCTGCTGTTTTCCCCTCCCTGCCTCTCTCTCGCTTAGAGCCTAACCATCAGCATGTGCACAAACCCAGGCGACTCAGGGGGAGGATGGGAGACCACACAGATGAGAGCTATGTTCATCCTAGCCAGCCAGCCCCTCATCAACTTCTTAGCTGACCAGACACATGAGTAGACCCCGCTCAAGTTATCTGAGGTTGCCGGGGATGAGAAGAACTGGCCAGCAGAGCCCAGCGTACGCTGCAACTTACAGAATCACGAATTAAGTAGCAATCATTGCTTTAAGCCACCAAATTATGCAGTGGTTCCTTATGCAGCAACAGCTAACTGATACATCTTGCTTATTTCCTTTAGAGCCCTTCTCGGGAAACTCGGTTAGCTCCTCAAAGACTCAGCTTCCTTATATTTCAAAAGGATACCACACTTTATCTTGTAGCCTTCTATGGGATTTAGATAAGATGATGTTGTAAAGCTCTTGGCACAACTAGGGGCTCAGGACATTTATTTATGTCCTTTTTCTCTGGAGAGGAGTGGAGAGTCTCAGTCAAGAGAATGTCTGAGCCATTCTCCTCCAAGAAAGCCCTCAGAGGCCTTGGAACCATGAAGAAGAAATGTTATTAGGAAGGGGCCCAGGTGAGATAGTGAGGCAAGCCTGTTAAGTGGGTTGAATTTGGTCGATAAGTCCTGCATTGTCATGTAACAGATTACTCTGCAGTGTTTAGAAGGGAAATTGTTTATCATAAGAAGGGCCAGTATTTTTGCTTTGGTGCCTCCCAAATGCCAAGCTCTCTGATAGCAATATTCATAGCAACCTTATGGAATAGATATTAACGACCTGTCTTACAAAAGAGGAAACTGAGGCTTTGAGACAAAGGTCACCCTGTCAGTAAGTGTAGAACTGGACAGACCTCAGACATGGCCGCGACATCAAGTACCTTCACTAGAAAGTACTGCTCGCCGAGCACACGCTGAGTGCTAGGCCCTTCTCAGCACCTTTTATATATAAGCTCTTTTTTATCCTCACAGCAGTTGGGGGGCTACGGGGGCGGGGACCGTCACCACGTTTCAGAAATAAGTCTGTTGCCCCAGGTCACACAGGCATGGCGGTCACCCCAACCTTGTTCTAGTGGGAGACAATTTTCACCCTCTTCCTTGACCATTCCCAGGGATGGAGGAAGGTCAAGATATTAAGTCAACAGTAAGTTTAAAACAAAAAGAGAAGTGAGCTAAGTCTTTGAGGCCAACAGAAAGGAAGAGCAGGTCGTCACAGAGCAACTTGCCGGACAGCAGAGTGGAAGGGGGCTTATCTCCCGACTCTTGGTAGAGCCCCCGGCATGCAGGACGGTGGGAGCCCAGAGAGCAGCTGTCTCCCTCCAGAGTCATCTAGAATACGGGGAGAAAGGCCTCATCAACACAAGGGTGAGGGGAAGGAACGCGGGTCCCAGGTCCCACAGCGTAAGTACTGAATAACAGATTCCAAGTTGAAAAGATCACAAGCAGATGTCTTTCTGCAAATGCCTCAGAACCTTGGATGTGCTGTTTGCCTGTTTTGCAAATTTGCGTTGTGCTGAATACTCACTCACACCTCTTGGCCACAAGACTCAAGTTTGGGAAAGCTGCTACACATTGTTTTGGGACATATTTTTTCAAATGTGGCTGATTTTGAAAAGCGGGTTGTTACTTCTCAGAAGGAAACCTGTGGCCAATCTGAAGCCTGGGATGGGGTCTTAATTCATGTTTCTCTCTGCCCAGCAGGTAGGAACTCGGTAAGAGTCTGTGTGGCCCGCATGTGACAGACTCTACAGAGAGAGCATCAGACTGGAGGCCTCAGGTCAGCAGCCCCTACAGAGAAGAGCTTCTCCGGGCCTCAGTGACAGAGACTCGATCTTTGATGTGGTTGCTCTGATGTGGCCATTTTGAAACTGGGGACATTTTGACACAGCTATTTTAAAGCTGTGGAAAATTTCTGACTTTTTAAAAACATCACCTTCAAGCTTCTGAAAAAATTAGCAAGTATCAACGGAGTGTGGGCTCGGGGACACGGTGAGGATCAACATCACAGAGAAAACTGAGAGGGGGACGAGGCTGGGGAGGAGGGGCCTATTTTTTATTTACATTTTGTATAGGAAAAGAGTGGAAAGTTTAATGGACTGATTTTTAGGGTTGCCAAAAGCCTCCAAGTTAAAAAAAGCCTTTGAGTAATCAAGATAGTGTGGTATTGGTGAAAGAAGAGACAGATAGATCAATGGGACAGAAAGGAGAGCTCAGAAAAGAGAGAGACCCCCATGAATATCGCCAACTGGTCTTGGACAAAGGAGCAAAGGAAACACAAGGGAAAAAGACAAAGACAGTCTTTTCAACAAATGGTGCAGGAACAATAGGACGAAAATGTGCCAAAATGAATCCAGACACAGGCCTCACACCCTTCACAAAATCCAACTCAAAATGGATCTCTGATCTAAGNAAAAAGACAAAGACAGTCTTTTCAACAAATGGTGCAGGAACAATAGGACGAAAATGTGCCAAAATGAATCCAGACACAGGCCTCACACCCTTCACAAAATCCAACTCAAAATGGATCTCTGATCTAAGTGTAAAAAGCAAAACTCCCAGGAGGCAACACTAGAAAACCCAGATGGCCTTGGGCAGGTGATACATGTTTTCGATATAACAGCACAGGGGCAGCCGTGAAAGAAAGAACTGAAAAGCCAGACTGCATTAAAAACTGCTCTGCAAAGAAGATGTCAAGAGACTGAGAAACAAGTCATAGACTGGGAGACATACCTGGTAAACGACTGTTATCCAAAATATACAAAGAGCGCTTAAGACTCACAAATGAAAAACAACCTGACTTTAAAAAAATGGGCCAAAGGCCTTACCAGACACCTCACCCAAAAGATACAGAGATGGCAAACAATCATATGAAAAGATATGAACAATCATGAAAAGCTCTTTATCGTATGTCACCAAGGAAATGCAAATTTAAAAAAAGAGTAACATACCACCATAGAGCTATGCTGCTGCTGCTGCTAAGTCGCTTCAGTCGTGTCTGACTCTGTACGACTCCAGAGACGGCAGCCCACCAGGCTTCTCTGCCCCTGGGATTCTCCAGGCAAGAACACTGGAGTGGGTTGCCATCTCCTTCTGCAATGGATCAAAGTGAAAAGTGAAAGTGAAGTCGCTCGTCATGTTTGACTCTTCGCGACCCCGTGGACTGTAGCCCACCAGGCTCCTCGGTCCATGGGATTCTCCAGGCAAGAGTACTGGAGTGGGGTGCCATTTCCTTCTCTACCATAGAGCTATGCGAATGGCCAAAATCTTCAAATGCTGGCAACGATGTGAAGCTTTAGAAATTCTTATCCACTGCTGGTGGGAATGCAAAATGTACAGACACCTTGGAAGGTTCTTACAAAACCACACATAGTCTTACCATACGATCCAATAATCAAACTTCTTGGTATTTACCCAAAAGAGCTCAAAATTTGTGTCCACACAAAAACCTCACATGAATGCTTATAACTGCCAAAACCTGAAAGCAACCTGGCCTTTAGTAGGTGAATGACAAGGAATATTGCAAGAAAGAAGTTATCAAGCCATGAAAAGACATGGAAGAAGCTTAGATGAATATTACAAAACGAAAGAAGCCAGTCTAAGAAGGCTATATGCTGGATGAGTCCAGCCAAATGACATTCTGGAAAGGCAAAACTATGGAGACAATAGAGAGATCACTGGTTGCCAGAGGGGAGAGAAAGATGAACAGGTGGAGCAGAGAGGATTTTTAAGGCAGAGAAACTATTCTGAATGATTCTATAATGGTGGACACACATCACTATACATCTGTCAAAACCCAGAGAACGCACACCACCACGAGTGACCCTTCATGGACTTTGGGTGATGATGATATGTTGACGTAGGTTCATTGGTTGTTATAAATACACCACTGCGGGGCAGGATATGAGTGGGGAAGCAACAGGGGATATGTGGGAACTCGGTGTACCTTCTGCTCAACTTTGCAGTGAATCTACAACTGCAAAAAAAGTGTGTCTTCTTGTCTTTTATAAAGCTTGTCAGCAACCCTGCTGCCTAACTGTCCTCATCACGGCAAAGGTTCCCTGACAGTCAGCAGGGTGCCCTCCCTCCCTCTGGGCNTGCAGTGAATCTACAACTGCAAAAAAAGTGTGTCTTCTTGTCTTTTATAAAGCTTGTCAGCAACCCTGCTGCCTAACTGTCCTCATCACGGCAAAGGTTCCCTGACAGTCAGCAGGGTGCCCTCCCTCCCTCTGGGCTGTCGGGCCCTAAGTGCCCAGAAGCCTCCCTGGAGGCAGGAGTGGGCAGAGGGGCAGAGACAGGCAGAGCTGAGGGTTCTGGAGCCGGCGGTGGCCCAGCCAAGGCAAGGTAGAATCAGTGAGCTAGTCTGGCTAACCAGAGCTCACGCTGAGCGAGCCTGCAGAGAAACCACGAGGCTTTGCTGGTTTATCCCTGAAGTTTCCCATGCAGCAGTCAGTGATCTCTTAGGAATGGAAACTGGATTGGGTCATTGCCTACAGAGACCCCTTCAGTGGCTTCCATCACACTGGGCATCAGGTCAACACCACGGACCTGGGCCTCAAGTGCCCACCCCACCTGGCGCCTCCTGGTTCCCCAGCCGCCTCACCCCTCTCAGTCCCCTAGCATGTTCCTCTCATCCTTGGACATGCCCAACTTCCTACTACCTGTTCCCTGGGCTGGGAATGGTTACCCCAATCTTCACCTCATGGGAATTCATAATCCAGATCCTAAATGTCACCTCTTTAGTAAGCCCCTCCTAACCACCCGGTGTGAGACGCCCCCTCGGTCACTCCCCCATCTCTCCGCTTTAATTCTCTGTCATTTAACTTGGCATTTTTGGTCTTGTGCACTGCCCTATCCCTAGCTTTTAGTTCAGCACTGGCACAGAGCAGGAACTTGGCAAACAGATGTTGAATGAAGGACTCAAATGAGACCGGCCAGTGAGAAAAGGCATGTCAGGGCAGAAGGACTGATGTTTCATCATAAACAGACGGTGCGAATAAAGTCACAAATCCTGCAACTGGTCTCACGATTCACACGCGGCGAACACAAAACCTCAGGAGGTGTGCATGACGTTTATTTTCCCTTATAAATTGTGCATATTCTGCAAGAATCTGGCGGCCACGCAATGAACTCTTGACCTCCTCTAGCTTCCAGAGACCTTCATTTCAACACCTTAACCATATCACATCCAATGCTAAACGTACCATCGCCTTATGAAACCAACACCATTCCTGATATCTCACTTCTATTACGGGCACCCAAGTCTTCCCAGAGCCTCTGAATGATTCTGCTCCGCCGTTCTGCAACTTCCCGCCACTTGCCAGCTCCCTGGTGACCCGGCACGTCTCTCTCATCCCTTTCATTCCTACTGCTGGGCACGGTGTCGACCACTCTTTCCCCCACCCTCTGCCTCTGACAATTGTCTCCTGGGTCACTTCCCAACTTTCAGTGGCTATTCATGAGAAACTGATATTAGCAAAAATGGCTACTTCTTTCCTCCTTCCTCTCCTTTCATGGCTTTAAGTGCTAACCACAAAACACGAAGAATTTAAAGAATCTAACACAACACTGGAAAGCAATTATACTCCAAAAAAATTAATTAAAAAAGAAAAAACAATCTGTAGTTATCCTGGAAAGTCTGCACCGACTTTAAACCTCCTTGGGAGGGAGGGGCCCTCCTTCAAGCTCCTCTGCCCTCAGGAAGAGAAGAGTGGTCCCCTGCCACGCACTGTAGGGTCACTCTTCCTACAATATAGATATCAGCTGCTGAAATGTGGAGCTAGACCTACACTGTGCACCACGGCGGCCACTGGCTGTATGTAATCTTGCTTTTCTTCCTGAATCTTTGATACATATTAGGAAAGACAATCCAAAAGCACAGTGGGGTCTTTGGAAGAGGACGATGATAGATTTCCACTCTTCCTTAATTTAGCCATTATCCTCCCCTGGAAAGTTCAGAGTGTCTTGAAGGGGTTATCTAAATTCAAACCAATTGCAATTAAATAAAATTTAGAGAAATCCATTTCTGAGTCACGCTAAGCACAGCTCGTGTGCTCACTGCTACATGTGGTGGCAGCTGGGCCATGAACAGCGCAGACACAGGATGTTGTTCCCACCACCTTGTCGAAAGCGCTAACGCACGGCCCTGCTCTAGACCCCCAGCACGTGGATGAGGCTTGTTTTTTCATTAATGTAGCCAAGAGATGATCACTAAGCTCTTAGAACGTGCTGCTGAACTGCAACTATGCCAAGACCTCATGGTCCTGTGCTCACAGAGTTAGTGGGGAAAGAAAATCCTTATGAACTTTACTCCTTGGAAGTTTATCCCTGGAACTCCTTGTACCCACACTAATCAGACCCTCACCACCAAACGATTGCTAATCCCTTCAAGACACTTTGGACTTCCCAAGGGATGATAAGGCCTTAATCAAGGAGGAGTAGAAATCTACCACTGCCTTCTTCCAAAGACCCCACTGTGCTTTTGGAAGATGACTTTCCTAATACATAATGAAGATTCAGGAAGAAGAGCAGGATTACAAACCTAGCCTTAGATCTGGAGACCTTGGAAAGCAGAGGACTGAAGCAAAACTCATTTATTCTCTGCCAGACTGTGCTAGACACTCGGACTGTGGGGACAGACAGGGGGAACCCAGACTTGGCTCTCCCACTGGCCCTTGCGACAAAGTCACCGTGGGCCTTTCCTCTGAGGTAGACCTGAGACGCTGTGGGGCACAGATTTCATTTCACAATTAGTCCCTCACTGACCTTCAACTCCAGCGCAGCCCCAGGCCCTGGGACCCAGAGGGCCTGCACCCACCCCTTGCCCTCTAGAACTCAGCTAGGTGAGAATGCAGAGAGAAGGATCCCCGTTGCAAAAGGGAACCACCAATGGCCCATGATCACCCAGCTCCAAATTCTACCTGCAGAGAGAGAAACACAGCAAAGAAAACAAAAGAATGGGAGTCCCCTCTGAGGAGTGAAACCAAAGTGAGTGACAGCAAAAGGAACCCCACTTGTCCCAGGCTCACTGGAGACACCAGCTGTTCTCCCTGCTGCCTCCCTGCAGCTTCCTGTCTCCCCAGCCTCCTCTGCAACCCAGGGGAAACCTGGAAATTCCAAAGGGGCTCGTCTAGAACTTCTGGACCGACTTCCAGAACACGTGGACCACGGGGGCGGGGGCGGGGCCACACAGAAGGGAGAATTCTGCCCACAGCAGCACACTGACCCCTTCTCGTCTTCCCTGACCACTGCCCCCAGTGCACCTCTTCCCACCAGACTCACCAGCCATGGGGTGGGCAAGCAGCCCGAGTCAGGAGGAGGTAGAAAGCACAGGCATCTTCCTTGCCCAGGGCATCTGCCCTTGGAGTGCACGGCTCAGCCTCCTGGAAGCTTTCCCGGGTCCCAAGCAAACATAAGGGAGGAGCAACGTCACCACTCCCTCCGCCAAGACCCCCAGAAATCAGTTCAGGGGGCCTTTNAGGAGGTAGAAAGCACAGGCATCTTCCTTGCCCAGGGCATCTGCCCTTGGAGTGCACGGCTCAGCCTCCTGGAAGCTTTCCCGGGTCCCAAGCAAACATAAGGGAGGAGCAACGTCACCACTCCCTCCGCCAAGACCCCCAGAAATCAGTTCAGGGGGCCTTTGTGTCCCCCTGTGGCCCCTTCCTTCTCTGTCATCATTTGCCAACTCCAAGGGAGAAGTGAAAGGCCACGGCGTTCAGCAGATTCTCAGTCAGGCCCCGTTTTAGACACGATGCTCAATGAATGTGGAGGACGTTAGGGAATTCACAGCTCCCTCAAGGCTGCTGAATCAGCCACTGCTTTCATTCTTACTGCTCACTGTGCTATACGTTTCATCTGGGCTACTTGCTGGCCTTTCCCTTTAGATAATAAACCCAGCTGCATCTTCTGCCTGGCTTTGTTCTGTAGGAACTGATGGTGGCTGTGATGGATGGGTCCTGTGCCTGGAAGAACACTGCCAAGGCCACAGGCCGACACATAATACACTGAAAAGGTGAACTCAGTCTCACTGCAGGGCTGTGGGGGCTTTTCCCCCAGAACAAATCTTAAAAAAAAAAAAAAAAAGGCGTCTTTGCCATAATGACAACAAAGAGTCAGCTTGAGTCTTTTCTCTGTTCTTGGTATCAGAGGCTGTTGACTGTAGCTTCTCTTTCACAATTATTCCCCAAATGCCCTTCAAATGCCAGGCATGGTGCCTGGCCCTGGGACCCAGAAAGGTGCAACTGTATCGTGATCGAAGGTTCCACTGAAGCTGCTGTGGCTGGTGAAGACATGCACGTGTGACTTCGTCAAAACTATAACATCTGTTTAGGAGTTTTTCAAAATGTCACCTGAACATCCATGATCAGTAAGATGAAATGCATCATTGATGTTGATGTATCTCATGGATAGTGGTCACGTCAGAATAAAATCTTACTGTATTTGACCTCAGTTTTAAGGGGTTCCTGGCTCTCCAACACTCCCTGTGTTCCCAGATGTGTTTGTCCATGCGTGACCTTCAAAGGTGGCACCGCCATCCGACGGAACTTTCGGAGATGACGGGCCTGCTCCTCACCTCTGCCATGTATAACGGTAGCCAAGGCCGCCGGAGAAGGCAATGGCAAGCCACTCCAGTACTCTTGCCTAGAAAATCCCATGGATGGAGGAGCCTGGTAGGCTGCAGTCCATGGGGTCGCTAGAAGTCGGATGCGACTGAGCGACTTCACTTTTACTTTTCGCTTTCACACAATGGAGAAGGAAATGGCAACCCACTCCAGTGTTCTTGCCTGGAGAATCCCAGGGACAGGGGAGCCTGTTGGGCTCCTGTCTGTGGGGTCGCACAGAGTCGGACACGACTGAAGCGACTTAGCAGCAGCAGCAGCAGCCAAGGCCGCACACGGCTGTCAAACACCTGAACTGTGGCTACTGTGATTCAGGAACTAGTCACATTGTAACTGATTTGAATTTAAACAAGCAGACATGACTAGTAGCTATGGTACCACAGTAGCCATGGTATCAGCACAGCTGTGCGGGTTGAGGTATATCTAAGGTGGGCATACCAGACCACCTGACCTGCCTCTTGAGAAACCTTTGTGCAGGTCAGGAAGCAACAGTTAGAACTGGACATGGAACAACAGACTGCTTCCAAATAGGAAAAGGAGTAC
>SJYS01017011.1:498845-535983 GCA_006410695.1 Philantomba maxwellii | reverse complement strand
GCTGAAACTCCAATACTTTGGCCACCTCATGCGAAGAGTTGACTCATTGGAAAAGACTCTGATGCTGGGAGGGATTAGGGGAAGGAGGAGAAGGGGACGACAGAGGATGAGATGGCTGGATGGCATCACGGACTCGATGGACGTGAGTCTGAGTGAACTCCGGGGGTTGGTGATGGACAGGAGGGCCTGGTGTGCTGCAATTCATGGGGTTGCAAAGAGTTGGACACGACTGAGCGACTGAACTGAACTGAACTGAAGGTCTAACGGGTCACACTGTGATGCCCAGAGCAGGGGGTAGAGGTGATAACTGCCCCCTCACAGGCCTGTCCAGACAGTGAGACCTTATAAAGATACACTTGGGCCAGCCTGATCTCTCTCGATGAGACTCTCCACCTCCCCATTCCCTGAAAGGAGCCATGCTGTCGAGGAAAAGAAATGGCTGTCAGACGATCGGCTTGTCTGAGCAACTTCAGAGAAGACAGTTTTCCCTTAGCCCAGCACTTCTTGGCTTTTCAGTTCTGGTTGCACATCACCGACTCTGCTGATTGCTGGGAGCTGCAGCTGGTGACTCCCTCTCCCCACCCTCCTGACCACCCCACCAGTGACAACTCAGGCAGGGGTGGCCTGGCTTCCTTTCTGGTGTTTTCTATGGGTAGCAGCCTGCTCAGCGCTCACAGAAGGCTTGCCCCTCGTCCCAGGCAGAGAGCAAGCCAGGCCCTTCCCCAGAGCTGGCGGGGCCGCCTCCTCCTGGAGCCTCACTCGCTGCCCTGCCCCGTGAGTATCACCTTCTTCCTCCTCCCCATCCCAGGGGCACCGGGTCCCCAGTTGTGTGCTGCCGCGATGGCTTCTAAAACCCACTCGCTTGCTCAGTGGCCTTGAGCGCTGGGTACTTGGCTAGAAGCAGCCAGGGAGGCGGAGGTGAGTCAGGCGGGTGCCTTGCCCAGGCTTCCAGGGTGAGTAATACGACTGCCTCCCACCCACGCACGGGAGGCTCGGGTTCAAGACAGTCTGCTCGGTCATCTGTTCCTTGAAGGAGGGAGAAGCGAGAGTAGGGGACGGGTGACAAGAAGGTGGGCCGGGGCTGGGAAAGCGAAGCCCCAATGAGGTCCCGGGTCGGAGGGGCTGTCCCAGGGAAAGTGTGCTTTTGGCAGCATTCTCTGTAGCAGCGAAAAACTGGAAACAAGTGACCTCTGCACCAAGAGGTGACTGGCTAAATGAATCATATAGAATCCAGAGAGGGGGACACTTGGCAGCCACTCAGTCTGGTGACATAACTTCACACTGAACTGGCATTAAAAGTGGTCCGTGAGAGACTGTTAACTAGACAGCAAGACAGAGAACACTTTAGGTAGTCTGATTTCTTTCCTTTACTGGTTATATGTGTATGTATGTATGTGGGGTTGTATTAGAATATCTAAAAGACTGCATCTCAGAAGATTAACACTGGCTATCCTAGGAAAGGGGTGTTTGGGGAGATTTTATTTTCTTCATTATATGCTTTGGGGGATCATTTTTTCTTCATTGTGAATACAGTCCTCTACAATCAGATAAAAGTAAAGCTGCTCTATTGTAAGTGACTTCTCACTGACTACTGCTTTGTCCTGTCAGCACACTTGCCCTCATCAGCTCTGAGCTGGCTGTGGCCCCCTGGACCCTCTGTGGGTGGGCAGCTGCTGGTAGCGGGGCTGGGATGTGGTACAGCCACCAGTGGGCGAGGCCTGCTCCTCCCTCCCCTCATCCCACAAACCCAAGTTCACCTGCCATTTCAGCATCTGGCGTCTGATAGCCTATGTTTCCAAATAGCTGTCCAGCTGCTCTGAAGCCCCCTCACGCGCCCCTCACTCACAGCCCCGGGCCCAGCGCAGTGCCTGCCCGGCGAGGGGCGGGCGAGCAGACAGCCCGAGGGACAGCTCCAAGTCCCTGCTGTCATGCAACGTGAGAAAGCAGAGCTTCCAAACAACAACAAAACCCAAGCGGTGACTCAACTTCCGTGTGGCAAGCTGGACAAAGATCAAAGTCAGGGCCTGCCTTCCTGACTCACTTTAGTACCGGTATCCAGTTTATTGGGGTTACTATGAGTAACGCCACGCGGATTTTCACGCTGATTACCTTGAAGGACAGCAGAGAATAGAAAAACAATAGATATTAGTGGATCCCAGGCTAACGTTCCTAACAGGCACTTTCCACTCTAGAGACGAGCAGCTCCCCACTTCTCAGGACCCGGCACACACTTGCTGCTTCCTGGCATCCACACCTATGTGGGTGTCTTTTACGTTTCCCTGACCTGGAGTCACGCTTGCTCCCTTCACTGAATGCCCTCATGCTCTTCAGCCGACCTGTGTGCGTGCTAAGTTGTTTCTGTCGTGTCTGACTCTTTGCGACCCCATGGACTGTAGCCCACCAGGTTCCTCTGTCCACAGGATTCTCCAGGCAAGAATCCTGGAGAGGGCTGCCATGCCCTCCTCCAGGGGTCTTCCCGAGCCAGGGATCGAACCTAGTTCTCCTGTGTCTTCCGCATTGGCAGGCGGGTTCTCTACCACTAGCCCCACCTGGGAAGCCCTCTTCAGCCTACAAGAGCCAGCAAAATTTTTGCCTTCTCAATGAAGCCCTCCTGGATGTTCCCCAGTGCTGGGGACTTGGCTTCCTTCTCCCAATTCCAAAATCATCTCATAGCATTTCCCATTATTGGTATTTGCAGCCACGATGTATCCACTGTACTTGAATGTGAGCTTCTTGAAGACATGAATCATGTCTTGCACAGTATTTAAGCCAAGAAAGTGTATCCGGTGTCCAGGCACACTGTGTAAGTGAGCTGTGGGGTGAAGCCTGCTTCCTCATCATTGCAGAGTTCTCTGCATCCCGCTAAGAGCCTTAACGCACAGCACCGCACTTGACCCTGGAAACAAGCCTTTAGAGTAGGTCAGATGATCAAGTCCATTTTACAGACAAGGACACCGAGGCTAGGGGAGGGCAGGTCGCTCCTTGCTAAGGTCCCACAGGCAGGAAAGGCTGGGCCAAGGAGCAGATGGGGGCCGGCGTGCTCCCCCACCACCCTCCCCTGGGAGGCAACAGACAAGGAGGTTTTGCAGACGGGGTGGCTCGTGCACCCCAGCGAGGCCTCGTGGAGCGGCGGCCGGGAGACCTGGGGGGGCACCGAGCCCAGCCCTCGTGTTCTCCCAACAGACGGCAGAGAGGTCCCTTGCTTTCAGGATGTTTGTCACTTGTGGGCTTTCCCCTTCTGTTTTTCTCTCCTTCTCAGGGGTCAGAAGAAAATGAAAGCGAGCTCTGACACTTGTGCAGCTTGTGGAATAACACAGATGCGAACGATGTGATAAAGGGCAGGAGGAGCAGGTGAAAAGGCTCGAGGCGGGGTCTCTAGGTGGTGGGTCTAGGGAGGAATGTTTTTCATTTTCAGTTTCACCCCTGGGCTCTCTCCAAATCTTCTNTAACACAGATGCGAACGATGTGATAAAGGGCAGGAGGAGCAGGTGAAAAGGCTCGAGGCGGGGTCTCTAGGTGGTGGGTCTAGGGAGGAATGTTTTTCATTTTCAGTTTCACCCCTGGGCTCTCTCCAAATCTTCTATGAGCCCGAAGCACCTTTATAACAGAAGGAAGATAAACCTTTACAGAGAGCCAGTGTAGCATTCCAAAGTCGCCAACGGTAGCCGCAGTGAATTTACTTGCTAGATTTCTTCCTCCAGGGTTAGGAGGAGACGAGTTCCTCCTATGGACAACTTTTGCAAACAGGTGTACAGGACGGAAGAGCGCTGGGGCTTATTTTTTTCTTTTTTTAAGCTGACAAGTTATTTTTAAGATACCCCATAAAATAAAATGTTGTACACAAAGTAGAATATGTAAATAGGTTACAAAACCTAAAGGGAAAAAATGAAAGTCTCACTTTCCACTGGTCATCCTTAATCTCTTTCCAGAAAACACTTCAGTACTGACAGCTATCAAGTGTATAACCTTTTATATATTTTTTAAAAGATCATGCATCATAATCTGCCTTTTGCATGTGTATACCTAAAAATCTTGGTGACCTCCTTGTATCAGTGTGAGGTCTGATTTATTCGATTTATTGGCTACATGTGATTTACTGAATGAGTGTATCAGAATATCACCTACTGCTGGATACATATGTTGCCTTTAGCTTTTTTGATTCTGGGGGCAGCGGGGAAACAACATACAGGATCTTGTGTGTTAGTTGCTCAGTGGTGTCTGACTCTGCGATCCCATGAACTATAGCTGACCAGGCTCCTCTGTCCGTGGGATTCTCCAGACAAGAATACTGGAGTGGGTAGCCATGCCCTTCTCTAGGGAATCTTCCTGATCCAGAAATCGAACCTGGGTCTCCTGCACTGCAGGTGACCTCGTTACCATCAGAGCCACCAGGGAAGCCCATTCGTGTACCTTTATGTTCTTCTGTGTGAGTCCTAGGAGGGCGTGTTCCCAGCAGGTGAACAGCTGAGTCAGAGCTGCCGTGCTCTGTATGTTTTGACAGATACGGTTTAATCCTCCGAAAAGGTCACACAAATTTACACTCCCCACTGCTGTGTGGAGGCCCTTCCCTCAAACTCTCACCAGCATCATTACCATCAATCCTATTTTCCACCTATAACTAGCCATAACCAAATCCATTCTTTATTCTCCGTGTGGCCTCCTCCTTTGGGAATTTGTTTTCTCAGATATTATCTGGTTAATATTTAGTCTTTTCATGCAAGTTAAAAGGAGGTGACATGGGATGGCAGAGTCTGGGGCTACATAGATACTAGAAGTATATGAAATATTTTCTAACAAATGTCTTAAAAACTATTTCCCTATTTCCCAAGATGTATTAAATTAGATGAGTTGAGGTTTTCCCATCTTAACTAGGCAATTTTTTACAAAGATTTGTTTCAGAGCATAAGAGAAAAAAAATCATAAAGTCCATGGGGCAATATGTAATTTGGGGGGAGATCCTTTGAGACTAAGTAAACTTCTTATCAAATGTTCACCTGCTAATTTCATCATCCATTGGTGATTTTCTAATTACAGTAATTCTCTGTACTTATTAGTTGGCACCATAAGGAGAGCTTAGTTTTCTCATTTATTTTTCTCAGTATGGATCCACGGATCCTTATTTAATTGAATGTGCTATAATAACTGTCATCATTATTTAATTTGATGCTCAAACTGCCTCAGATTCGGCTAATGGAGCCCTATCAAGTTGGTGCCTCTGTCCTTTGACAAGTCCCCAGTGCCTTTAAACACTTGCTTTCTGGGTTAAAAATCAGCCCCAAGTTCATCTTACAGTCTCCCTGCCCTAACTCTGGAATCAGGCATTTCTCCATGGGATCCTGGTTCCTTGTCAGGAAGAAAGGTATTTAGAAACCAAGATCTGGGCACCTGATGGTCATTATACTGTGTGTCCTGGCTTTTATGTCGTCTCAGCAGAGAGAGTCAGGAAATAAGCTAAAATACATAACACCTGTGGCTCAGTGGGTAAAGAATCCACCTGCAAGGCAGGAGATGCAGGAGACGTGGGTTCGATTCCTGGGTCAGGAAGATCCCCTGGAGGAGGAGGAAACGGCAACCCACTCTAGTACTCATCTTGCCTGCAGAATCCCATAGACAGAGGAGCTTGTGGGGCTACGGTCCACGGGGTCGCAAAAGAGAGCCGGCCATGACTGAAGTGACTGAACAAAACACATCCTCGCAAACTTATCTGCATCCATTTATCAATCGATTGACTGATCAAACATCAGCTGCTTAATCTCTTCCAACCCTAAAAGCCGCAGGTTCATACTGAGCCCTCCGTTCCCACCGCACAGCCCAAGGCACTTCAAGGCACTCTGGAGGAGCTACTGGCAGGAAGGCTACCAGGAGGAAGTCCCGGGTGTCTTTCCCCCGCCTGCTAACGGCCCGATAGGACTCTGAAGAGGGACAGAAAGAAGAAAGGTTTCACCAGATCTTGCTGTTTTTCCTCTCTTTACTTTGACCACTTTACTGAGATCCAGCTACCAGCACTGCAAATGTCTGAAGTACAGAACCCAAGTGCTGACATTCGTGCACCCCCGTGAGATCCCCACACCATCAATTCAGTGAGCACAGCGCTCACCCCAGAGGCTTCTCGGCCTGCTCCTGTCCCTTCCTGTCCTCTTGCCCTGCCCTGCCCTTCTCTCTCTCTCCAGGAAATCACGGATCTGCTTTCTGTCACTATTGATTAGCTCCCATTTCCTAGAATTTTATACAAGTGGAATCACACAGTATGTACTTTTTTTCGGGTTATTTTGAAATTTATCCACATTGCTGTGTGTAATCAGCAGCTGTTCCAAATTCACTGTATGGATGCTCCACGGCGACTTATTCACTCTACTTGAGGGACAGTTGGGCTGTTCCCAGTAGTTGGCTATTACAAACAAAGCTGCCAGAACATTCAGATGTCAGTCTCTGTATGGATATGAGCTTGCACTTTTCTTAGGCAGATACCACATGACGTGTGTTTAACGGGTCTCCGTAGTGGCTACCCACACAGTATGCTTCTTTTTCTTTCTGTTAATTGGAGTTTAGCTGCTTTACGGCGCTGTGTTTGTTCCTGCTGTAGAGCAAAGTGAATCAGTTAATGCATACACATCCACTCTGTTTTCAGATTGCCTTCCCATCTAGGTCACCAAAAGAGCATGGGGTAGAGTTCCCTGTGCCATACAGCAGTTCTCGCCAGCTCTTGTCTATTTTATACACAGTCGTGTATGTATGTCACTCTCAATCTCCCAGTTCACATGTTTCTAAAACAACTTCACTCTTAGAAAAGCACAGAGAGTCACGAGGCTGTGTTATGAAAACAAGAGTAAAAAAAGCCCAACAGGTTACGGTTGGACGTATGAGGGAGAAATTTCCTTCCAGAAGCTTGGGGTGTGGGCTGAACATGCTTCTCGGAAACACACTCACTGAAGGTGTATAAAAAAAGAAATGCCCCACTCGGGCACAGACCCCTTCCTTGAAAGGAACCAAGCTGTTGTTTGCTTGGCCACAGAGGGGTGCGTTTTGCAGAGATTCAAAACACAAGAAAACAACAGCGGAGATTTATCTCAGTTAGTTTGGAGGCCCTCTGCATGAGACAACTATGTTTTCTTTGGTAAAGAAATGCAGGACTTCCTTTTCCTGCTGAAGTCAAGGTACAGAGTAAACAGGCCCTGAATTTGTAAACTGAGCCTGCAGGGAGGTGTTGGGGTGCTGGGCCCCTCCTGGCGAGGGACTCTGACGCTGGCAGAGGCCACCTCACTCTGGGGTTCTTGCCACCTGGTTGCTGAGAGGCCCCTCCAGCCATTGGCTGGAGCATTCTTTTAAGTCTGCTGTCCTGCCGTCTTCAGGGGACACTTGGTGGATAAAATTGGAGTAGCAGCGCCTGGTAGAAAAGCTGAATTATGAGAAGAAGGGTTAAGGTAAAAAGGACGCGCTGGGAAGACGTCAAAGCCCCCAAGTGCTCTCAAAGGAGAGGTTTCTTTTAACTCTAGGTTAACAACCTAGATGACTGTGAAATCAGAACTTGACTTGAAATCTATTTAACTCGGCATCAGCATAACATGAATTCTAACTCTGGCTTGGCAGATTTTTTTTGTTCATGAGAACAAAGAAATTTAATGCTTCATCTCCATCTCTCGGTACTTGCTACTGTTCAGTAAAAAACCAGTCCTCGTTCTGATTTTTGCCCTCTCTTTCTAGAAGCAAGTCTGAGTCTGACCCACCATGGTCTCCACGGAAGCCACAGTGAGTATGGCCACACCCTTGGGCTCCTTGAAATACACTGCATTCGGGGCCTCTTTTCGGGGAGTGGGAAGGGCTCCATTGTGGGGGAAGGCGTGCTCTGTGGTTTCCCAGGGCAAGAGTTCTGCTGAGCGGTGCTCCAGAGAGCTGGTCAGCGCCCAGCACAGAAGGCTCTGTGGACACAAAGCTCTGCAAGAGCTCTGCGGCATGTGTGTGTGTGTGTGTGTGTGTGTGTGTGGCGGGGGAGAAGCTGGTTCAGGTTTTACTCATAGGTGAGGGTTTTATGATCTTTACAATGTGCTTAGTCCCATGTGTCTGTTCTGAAACTCAGACAAAAGAGGGCAAGGGAGAATTCATTTGCTTTTAAAAGACCCATGGTGGGCATGTTAGTCGTGATTCTTATCAAACATTATATAGTCTTTACAAAAAAGCAAATAATGATACATATTTCTCTGAAAGAGGCTAATAGAAATGAGTGAGTACAGCTATGATCCAGAGAATCATTCATGATTTTATAGCCAAATATAATTATAGAAACAAATAAAATTCCTATGCTTTACTTATATTAAATGCTCACAAAAATATGTAAGGATTTAATTTTGCTTTCTCAAAGGGAGAATCTGGGCCTTTACATGTAGGTACTGAAGTCACACATTCTTAGTGGAGTTGACAAATGTCTTCATGCTGTATGGAGAGTGGTGGTTGCCCCCACTAACATCAAGTAAGCTATTTTTCATATGCTGATGATATTCAGCACTGCATCCGTCATCATGTTTCCCGTAACGACAACAGCAATGACAAAAAGACAATTATTTGGGGCCTGCTGAAGGAACAAGGTGCACGTTAAGTCACTTCAGTTGTGTTCGACTCTGCAACCCTATGGACTGCAGCCTGCCAGGCTCCTCTGTCTGTGGGATTCTCCAGGCTAGGGCCTGGGGCTGCCATGCCCTCCTTTAGGTGACCTTCCTGACCCAGGGATCGAACCGAGTCTCTTATGTCTCCTGCACCGGCAGGCAGGTTCTTTACCAGCGCCACCTGGAAAGCTGAACTAACAAAATAAGTCTCTATTTTTCGGACCAAAATTAGAACCGTAGTTTCTCCTGAGACAGAATCTGCTCTTTATCCCTGATACTGGAAACAGGGCTGAAAACGTGAGACATTCGGTTTTATCATTTGGGATCTCGGAAAAATATCCGAACTTTGCAAGGCAGCCCCAGAAAGGAAGAAAATGCACTCAGATAGTGACCTTTTGTGGTCAAGAGGTGTCCAGCTCCACCTACACGGGGACAGCTGTGCCCTCTGCGGCTGTGACCCTGGTCAGCAGCCGTGACTTTCCGGGGTCCACTCTTCTGAGGATTGGCCGTGTGCCAGTCACCCAGGGCGCCTGTTCCTCCAGTCTCACAGGAAAGGCGGAGCCATGCCAACAGATGGGGAAAGCCGTGCTGGGGGAGGGGCGGAGGGTTCAAGGTCAAATGGCTCACAGGACGAGGAGCGCTGGGGGCGTGGCCCTGGCTTCCCGGGCTCCTCCCTGAAGGCGAGAGTCCCCACGGCTCACTGGCTGAAAGCCTCCCCTCCTCGAGGCGGGGGCCTTGCCCGCTCCCACCAGTCCCAGTCCCTCCCTGCCTGTCTCCCTCTTCTTCCCTCCTGGGCCCCTCTCCTCTCTCCAGGTGCCCATCCTGGTATAAGAAGCAGGGAAGGATATGGCCTTGGCCCTCCACAGTGGCCTTTCCCCAGAGGTGCTTGGAGCCGGGGGAGAGTATCCCGAGACAAGAGTCGGGAGGGAGGCCTCGGAAAGTCGGGGGAAGATGGAGTCCAGGAGCTGTAGCTTCTTCAACACCTGGGCCAAGGGCTCCCAAAGGGAGAAGGACACACCCGCACAGGCTTGGGAGCCGGGGCCTGTCGGGTGGAGCGCCCGGCGGCGGGCACTGGCAGGCAGGGCAGGCCCCTGATCTGCTGTGCACTGAGGTTTGCCCCCAGCAAAAGGCAGTTCCCAGCTGCCCTGGGCAGAGGAAGCCACAGGGCATCCTCTGGTGCCCACAGTCTTTCCGGGATGGGTGGGGGGAGGATGCAGATGGGGGATCTGACAGCCACTCAGCTCAGGTGCTGGGACCCAGACACTGAGGCTCCGGCTTGGTGTGGCCACTGTGAGGTATGGTTTTTCCGGCAGTCATGTACAGATATGAGCGTTGGACCATAAAGAAGGCTGAGCGACAAAGAAATGATGCTTTTGAATTGTGCTGGAGAAGACTCTTGAGAGAGTCCCTTGGACAGCAAGGAGATCAGACCAATCCATCCTAAAGGAAATCAACCACGAATATTCACTGGAAGGACTGAAGCTGAAGCTCTAATACTTTGGCCCCCTGATGCAGAGAGTCAACTCACTAGAAAAGACTCTGATGCTGGGAAAGATTGAGGGCTGGAGGAGAAGGGGGCGGCAGAGGATGAGATGGCTGGATGGCATCACCGACTCAATGGACACGAGTTTGAGAAAGCTCCAGGAGACAGTGAAGGACAGAGGAGCCTGACCAAAGTCAGCCACGAATTAGTGACTGAACGACAAGCAACAGTGACAACGTCGGAAGGTGGAGGGCAAGGCGCCGGGTCTGGAGGGGCTACAAGTGGCCCAGCTTGGGGCGGAGGGCCGGGGGGCTGGCTCTGGCCTTGACCGTTCCCCAGGGGGTGAGGGTTTGGGCCAGAACCTTCTGTTCCTTGGGTCTGTCTCCTCCTCTATAGTGAAAGTCACTCAGTCGTGTCCGACTCTGCAACCGCACGGACTATACAGTCTATGGAATTCTCCAGGCCAAAATACTGGTGTGGGTAGCCTTTCCCTTCTCCAGGGGATCGTCCCACCAGGGATCGAACCCAGGTCTCCCGCATTGCAGGCGGATTCTTTACCAATTGAACCAAAAGGGAAGCCCAAGGATACTAGTGTGAGTAGCCTATCCTTCTCCAGCAGATCTTCCCGACCTAGGAATCAAACTCAGGTCTCCTGCAGAGCAGGCAGATTCTTTACCAACTGAGCTATCAGGGAAGCTCCCCTCTATAAGATGGTCTCTAACATCTGAAAATCATTCTAAAACCTGTTGAGCCTCTAAAAGCTCTGTCCGGGCAGAAACCAAAGCCTATGTGAGCAGAAGGCAGCCCACGCTGCTGAGTTCCAGGCCAGTCCTGGGCATGCTGTGAGAGTCTCGCACTTACTGAGATGTGTGACTATAAGGCACTTCCTCTTCTTGATCAAAATTCTAAAAATCACCCGAATGATATAAATGCTCCAATTAAGTAGCCCCTGGGAATCAGAGCCATCCCACGATACTGCCCTGTCTAGGGCCCTCTGTGCTGTGGAGCTCAGGACCCCACATGCAGGCAGAGCACCCTCCCCCCACCCCATGACAGGTGAGCCAAGGCCCTTTCTCATGGCTTGCTCCACTCCTATGAGCATCGCTGGCAAGAACACTGTCCTTTGGAAGTGGCTTCCTTGCCTGGCATGTAGTTTTACTATGCTTAGTAAATTCTTGCTGAATGAGTGAACAAATCACATTATTTATCGCCAATGAACAAGAAATAAAGAGCTGTTTCTCAAGCTTAAGGTGAGCATGCTGACCTCTTAGTCAGTCAAGGAATAAGGTGGTGGGATCTTCACACAAACACCATCCATCTTGGCCAGGTCTGGGCCCACCCCCACGGCACCCCCCCTCGCCATGGATTACTGCTCCTCACAGTGGGAGAAGATTCTAGATCTGGCTCAGACCACTTCTCATGGGGGGACCACAGGCTGTGAGCAGTGGTCTAGTTGGTGAAGATGTCATGTTTTTAAAAGGGTCTAAGAACAACACAGTTTGCTAAGAAATGTTTCAAGGGAAACCTTGGGAAAGAGAACCTCTAGACATTCCAGTGAGATGTGGAAGAGAATGGTCAGCCCATCAGAGAGAGACCGGGCACTCCCCAGCAGTAATGACACCCTGTTTTGCTCTGTGCCTGCGGCCCCTGTCATGTTCCATAAGAGNGATGTGGAAGAGAATGGTCAGCCCATCAGAGAGAGACCGGGCACTCCCCAGCAGTAATGACACCCTGTTTTGCTCTGTGCCTGCGGCCCCTGTCATGTTCCATAAGAGGCACGAGGCAGTTGCTGAGTGCGTACAACACAAGATAAAGGACATACGTTCAGACAGGGTCAGAGCAAATTGACAGAACAGCGAGAAAACAGGAAGAGTTAGAACCTGCGTTTTCAGCCTAAAACTGAGCTGTCTGATGCGGTAGCCACAAGTCACGTAGGGCCTGTAAGCACTTGAAATGTGGTCACTCCGACTAAGATGTCCCTTGATTGCGAAATGCACTTAGTCCAAAAATAGTCTATGCAACAAAAGGATGTGAAATATCTTGATAATTTTTACTCCGCTTGAAAGAAAGTGAAAGTGAAGTCGCTCAGTTGTGTCTGACTCTTTGCAACCCCATGGGCTGTAGTCTACCAGGTTCCTCCGTCCATGGGATTTTCCAGGCTAGAATACTAGAGGGGGTTGCCATTTCCTTCTCCAGGAGATCTTCCCGACCCAGGGATTGAACCCGGGTCTTCTGCATTGAAGGCAGGCACTTTACCGTCTGAACCACCAGGGAAGTCATTGCTTAGATAACAAAATTATTTTAGACATGCTAGGTTTCATAAAACACATTATTAAGGTGAGACTCACCTATTTCTTTTGACTTCACTTGGCTACTGGAAGATGCAAAATTAAGGAGTTGCCTTATATTCCTCTTAGGCAGCACTGATCAAAGGGTTTTACTTGGTTACTATACCTGGGCTACCAGTTTGACTGAACTTCCCAATTACAAAGGGAATCCTCATCAGTCACAAAATTCATATGGTTCATGAGTTAAAAAAAACTCTCACTTGTTCTTCAGGAAATAGGAAAGCGTGGCTTTACATCTCTTTCATATGTAAATGCCAGATGCACGTCTGAGCTAGGCCGTGTTGAGCAGACACAGAGCTAGGCCGGAACGCCCTTGGAGGCAGGGTGCGCGGCGAGCTCCTTAGGAGCCACCTCGACACAGTCCCTGGGATAAACTCAGGGCAGCTTGTGGGAAATCACTCAACCCAGTCCTCAGCCAGGGGGCTCCAGTGCGTGCTCTTGGATGGAAAGTGAGTCGGAAATGAGTGGATTTCAGATCCTTACAGTGATCTCTCTAGGTCTTGCTCTGACCCAGACCTTGAGAACAGCCTTTGTGGGGGGCTTCTCCAGCAAGAGCAGTGTCTCCAGGGCTGAGAGAGCAGAGAGGACAGAAGAAACGGCCTGGCCACCTCAGAATTCCTCCTGGAAGCCAGCTGCCCCTCATCTGGACGAGGGGCCCACCGCTCCCCGGAAGGTCCAGGATTACATGCAGGCATACCCTGTACTCCACCCGAGGCCTGGCATGCACTTGGGGCTCTGACAGTGGGGAAGCAAATGAGCTGGTAAATAACTGACATTTATATCTGCAGGGAGATTTCCAGAGGATCCTGTGCTGAGATCCAAAGGGTGTTTACCCACCAGTGACGGACAAAGCTATGAGTACAAGTCTTGACCCAGGCGTGTCCAGGCTTCCCCTAGCCTAGGACACGAACTCTTCCTCTGTCATCGCCATAAAGATGCCCAGCACTCTGATCCTGTAAGGATGACACAGGCTGGCCTTGTGGTCTTGACGAAATTCATTCGATTCCAGGTTTTTCATGTGTGAATTCAATCACTCTGAAAATATGAGTCCTTAGCTGAATCAAAGGTGTGTGTGTGTGCGTGTGTGCTTGTGTGCACATTGGGAGGGTGTGAGTGCAGGTGTCTGAATGTGTGCATGTATGTGCAGGGGTGTGTACATGTGAATATGTATGTGTATTCGTGTAGGCACACTTGTGTGCATGCGTCTGTAAATGTGAGGACTTGTGAGGGCTGGCTTCACGGGTGGGTGGCACAGGGCCTCATGCTTAGAAGTGTTACTTGCTTGATTTAATGCTCTGCTGTCTTGAAATTCATAACAAATTCTCAACCAGGGGCCCTGAAATCACGCAGCCTGTGCTGGTTCCTGTGTATGTGCATGTATGTGAGGGTGTATACATAAGCGTGTGTGCTCATGTGTGTGCACACGTGTAAGTGGGTGCGTGTGTGACTGTTGCTGCTCAACAGAGGATCCATAGCTTTCAGAGGATTCAGGGGACTCTGGACCCAGAGAAGTGGGAAAGCCTCTGAGGACCTTTCAGGGAGTGCAGAGGAGACAGGAGAAGGAACAATCAGACTCGTTGAGTTAGTTGGATAAGTTCGCCCGCCGGTGGCCCCGAGACCCTCCTCCATCCCGATGGAGCACCTGTCACGTGGCCTGTGACTGTTCCTTTGCTTGCGTGTCTCTTCCCAGAGGAGGAAAGTTCCATGAGAGTGGGAACCACACCTGACTCTTCAGCATCTGCTTAATAAACATTTGTTGAATAAATAAATCATTTATAATCTAAGCAGATGCTCTCGGAATTCCTACTTCCTACACACACATTTCTTCTGCCTTCTCACAGCCTTTTGGGGTTGGAAGGTTCAAGGGCTCCGTGCCTTTGCCATCAGACTGAACCTCCAAAAGCCAGCCCTGACCCAGTGTCGCCTCTCCTTGCAGAGCCTGATCCCTAGCCCGTCAGATGACTACGGCTACGGTGGCACGCTGTCCATGGAGGATGACGCCAACCTCACGGACTACTTCTGCGAGAAAAGCCACGTCAGGCAGTTTGCGGGCCAGTTCCTCCCACCCCTGTACTGGCTCGTGTTCATCGTGGGCGCCGTGGGCAACAGCCTCGTCATCCTGGTCTACTGGTACTGCACGAGAGTGAAGACCATGACCGATATGTTCCTCCTCAACCTGGCCATCGCTGACCTTCTCTTTCTCGCCACCCTGCCCTTCTGGGCCATTGCCGCCGCCGACCAGTGGAAATTCCAGACCTTCATGTGCAAGGTGGTCAACAGCATGTACAAGATGAACTTCTACAGCTGCATGCTGCTCATCATGTGCATCAGCGTGGACAGGTACATCGCCATCGCGCAGGCCATGAGGGCACAGATGTGGAGGCAGAAGAGGCTCCTGTACAGCAAGCTGGTCTGCTTCACCGTCTGGGTGATGGCGGCCGCGCTCTGCCTCCCAGAACTCCTGTACAGCCAGGTCAAGGAGGAACACGGAACTGCCATCTGCACCGTGGTCTACTCCAGCGACGAGAGTACCAAGCTCAAGTCGGCTGTCTTGACCCTGAAGGTCATCCTGGGCTTCTTCCTCCCCTTTGTGGTCATGGCTTGCTGCTACACCATCATCATCCACACCCTGATCCAGGCCAANCCGTGGTCTACTCCAGCGACGAGAGTACCAAGCTCAAGTCGGCTGTCTTGACCCTGAAGGTCATCCTGGGCTTCTTCCTCCCCTTTGTGGTCATGGCTTGCTGCTACACCATCATCATCCACACCCTGATCCAGGCCAAGAAGTCCTCCAAGCACAAGGCCCTCAAGGTGACCGTCGCCGTGCTCACCGTCTTCGTCCTGTCTCAGTTCCCCCACAGCTGCGTTCTGCTGCTGCAGACCATCGATGCCTACACCATGTTCATCTCCAGTTGCGCCCTCTCCATCAAAATTGACATCTGCTTCCAGGTCACTCAGACCGTGGCCTTTTTCCACAGTTGCCTGAACCCCGTTCTCTACGTTTTTGTGGGTGAGAGGTTCCGCCGGGATCTTGTGAAGACCCTGAAGAACCTGGGCTGCATCAGCCAGGCTCAGTGGGTTTCGTTCACGAGGAGAGAGGGAAGCCTGAAGCTGTCATCTATGCTGCTGGAGACGACCTCGGGGGCTCTCTCCTTCTGAGGCGGCTTCTCTGAGGTGGGCAGTCCTTTTGGAAGTGTCCAGAAATTCAGAGACAGCTTCCCTTACTGATAGGCCAGAGGGAAAGTGGAGAAGGAGAAGCAGTGAGAAAAGGGAAACAGAAAACTCAGAAAGGGATGAATTTGAATAGCATTATTACTTTTGGTCAGGATTTGCCAAGTTGGACTCTTTAAAATTGACTGGCCATCCCAGGGGACTGCTGCCTGGCTCCTGGCTGCAAAGCCTGTGGTTTTCGGAGGAGGATTAATGAATGACAGACACCGCAGGCCTCTGTGGCTTTGCCACTTGCCTAAGCATTAATGCAGCTGAGCCCTGGAGGTGGCGTTTCTCGGAGCCCTGGGAATCACTGTGGCTTCAGATCTGATGCCATCTCTTCCAAAAGAAGACACAGAAGCATCGGCCATTGCCACAGTCCACGAATGCATAAGGCTTCATTAAAGCTTCTGTCTTTGGAGAATTTCTGCTCCGGTTTTGGGGGCTGATACCCATGGCAGGTGTTGATCTAGATCCTTCCAAACAACCTCGGATCTAATTCCCTTCTGCTCTCCTTGATCTCTTTGGGGCCAGTGAGGGTCCTTGTTCCTGTTCTGAAACTATCTGCAGCGCTGGTCAGTGAGTCTTTGGGCAACTGGCCGCACGAGCGTGTCGCCTGAATCCTGCTGGCTTCCAACCCACGTCTTCTGGAGGCTCTGTGACTCCTCACCCGGCTGCCACGCTGATCTGGGCAGGATTCGGCTTGTCCCCTGGTGCCACGGAAGTCTTCACAACCCGTGCAGGGAGATTTAAGAACCTGGGTTGGTGGGGACCTGGCTCCACCATGGACTCCCTCTACTGAGTGGCTGGTATGATGGTCCACTGTTCCCTATACAATGGACTGGCCCTATTTGTCCTCTTGCTTCTGAGGCCACTGGAAGGATATTTGCCTCCACGCTTCTCTTTTTCATATTGTATAATGCTAACATTTTTTTTTTTTTTTAAAAAGCTTTCAACTTAGAGATTAGGCTGAAAAAGAAATGTAACTTACCTTTGTGTCTCTTTTTACTATTTGGCAAATTTATCACATTAAATATTTTCATTTATTAGAAAAGTGCTTTTTAAATGACTGTTTACAAATATCCATTACTTTTCACTTTTTTTTTAACCCTGTCTCTATATTTTAAATGTGTATACAGATCAAACAGCCATATTATAGTATGAAGAATAAGAGACTGGGATAAGGAAATAACACTTCCAAAATACCATAAAACCATTTTGGCTGAACAATTCCTAGTTTCTTCTCTGGGCAAACTTATCTTCCAAGTTTCTCCAGGTGAGTCCACTGGTATTTCCAAAGAGAACGATCAGAACAGGACCATGAACCATTCCGGCTTTGCCACTTGCTTCAGAGAAGGCATCTCATTTTCCCAGTGGGTTGTGAATTGCCGTGGTTTCAGTTCCAAGGCCATCCCTTCCAAAGGGGACACCAAAGCGCTGGACTCTGCAACAGCGTCCTTTCCCCCGCCCACTTCTAAACTACCCGTCAGTGAGGAATAAAGTGAGCAGAAGGTGGACAGCAGCAAGAAGAGCGCGAGTCAGTGCACAGGCCTTGCCAACCCAGCCCAAGTGTGGGCAACTGGTGGCAAACAAACATTGGCCTGGGACCAGCAGGGCAACGTGGGTCCCAGCACAGTAAGAACCACCTACAGTCAGGGGGAGGATGAACTTCCCAAGGCAGTCTATGGACAGAACTGTCCATGTGGCCACCTTTTCCAGAAGTCAGATATCCTTTGAGAAACCTAGAGTAAGCAACAGGAATGGGCCAAACCTAAATAACCCTGTGCAGTTCAGTAGAAGAACTTGACTGGGTTTGGCTTCTTCATCCCACGCCCTTTTGATACTGCGGCTCTGGTACTATAGGTCCTGGGGGCTCCACTGGAGCTGAGGATGGGGGCAGGGATGGAAGCAGGGAGGAACGAGCCACGACTGTGCTTGTTCAATCTCCTCCAGCCTAGAGTCACTTATGGGACACCATGATGGAGATTAAGTGGCAGTTCAGAGGTAGTTGGAACTGAACTACATGTTAGTTTTGCCAACAAAGGTCCAATCAGTCAAAGTTATGGTTTTCCTAGGAGTCACATATGGATGTGAGAGTTGCACCATAAAGAAGGCTGAGGACCGAAGAACNAGTTCAGAGGTAGTTGGAACTGAACTACATGTTAGTTTTGCCAACAAAGGTCCAATCAGTCAAAGTTATGGTTTTCCTAGGAGTCACATATGGATGTGAGAGTTGCACCATAAAGAAGGCTGAGGACCGAAGAACTGATGCTTTCAAATTGTGGTGCTAGAGAAGACTCTTCAGAGTCCCTTGGACTATAAGGAGATCAAACCAGTCAATCCTAAAGGAAATCAACCCTACTGATTCATTGGAAGGACTGATGCTAAAGCTCCAATACTTCAGCCACGTGATGCGAAGAGCAGACTCACTGGAAAAGACCTTGATGCTGCAAAAGATTGAGGGCAGGAGGAGAAGGCGGCAATAGAGGATGAAATGGTTGGATAGCATCACTGACTCAATCGACATGAGTTCGAGCAAACTCCAGGAGATAGTGAAGGAGAGGGAAGCCTGGTGTGCTGCAGTCCATGGGATCACAAAGAGCCAGACACGACGGAGCAAATGAACAACAACAGAGGTGGACAAGGCTTTGACCAATGCACATTAGTTGAGGAAAAAATGCCATGGACTCTATTTTTCCCCTTTCTGATTTTCAGGAAAGGAGATGAGTGCCACAAGAACCACGAGCCCTGCACTGAGCGCAGTGACCACCCTTAGGCCCCAGGGCCTCCGTTCGCACCCGCCTGACTGTTGCAGTCCTACCACAGCGTCAAAGGAGGACTCAAGATACGCTGCAGCGGCATTATAGTTTAAAGATTTTAAAAGCATCCTTTGTTGGTAAATCAGTTTTTTAAAGGACTGCATAAATAGGACCATTTTACATTCAAATTAAACTAGGTCTTAGAAGCAGATTTATCCTAAGATAAAAACATTGGAAGGATCAGCAAAGGGACACCCACTAGGACACCCACTCAACATTTCTAGAAAATATGTCTGTGAGTACTTTCCTGAAGTAATGATAAAAAAGGATTATAATATAATTCCATTTTTACAGGAACTCTATAGTTCAGAAAAATCAGGACACTGAATGAAATACATCAAAAAAGATACTGCTTTAACTACTAAAATTGTTAAGACTAATCTCGAGTCAACACATGACAATGTGTACATTCAAAGGGGAATGTTGTTTTGATGTAAGATGTGAGATATGCATGTGAAAGTGAAGTCGCTCAGTCGTGTCCAGCTCTTTGCGACCCTGTGGACTGTAGCCCACCAGGTTCCTCTGTCCATGGGATTCTCCAGGCAAGAATACTGGAGTGGGTTGCCATTCCTTCTCCAGGGGAATCTTCCCGACCCAGGGATCAAACGCAGGTCTCCCGCATTGCAGGCAGATGCTTTAACCTCTGAGCCACCAGGGAAGCCATATGGATGTGACAGTTGGACTATAAATAAAGCTGAGCACCGAAGGATTGATGCTTTTGAACTGTGGTGTTGGAAAAGACTCTTGAGAGTCCCTTGGACTGCAAGGAGATCCAAGCAGTCCATCCTAAACGAAATCAGTCCTAAATATTCATTGGAAGGACTGATGCTGAAGCTCCAATATAGCTTGTCTCCGGTCAAGGGGTGCTAAATGACTTTGGCAAAAGGGAGATTATCATGGCCTCCAGTATCTGCACCTCACACATTTTAGACGCTCCAAAGAAATCTCTCTCTTCATTTGACAAGTAGTTACTTGTCAAAAGTAATTACAAAAGTAATCACTCCTAGGAGTGATTAGAATTATCATCACAACCAAGACCTGGTGGTTCTGCAACAGTTTCCTTGGCCCGACTCCATATGGCCCTCCTGTTCCAACTGTGGTCTGAGCCCAGCAACCTCTTGGGACAGGGAATGTCTCTCTAATCAATTCTGTATTATTGATACAGACAGCCCAAATAGCTAATGCCCTTTCCAATGTATTATAAAAACCTACAAAAGGCGAGCAAATGTTTCTCTCCAACATTTGACTCTTTGTGAGTTCCCCTTCACTCTTGACATATTTGGGCTTCCCAGGTGGCGCAAGTGGTTAAGAACCCGCTTGCCAATGCAGAGGATGTAAGACACACAGGTTCAATCCCTGGGGCGGGAAGATTCCCTGGAGGAGGGCGTGGCAACCCACTCCAGTATTCTTGCCTGGAGAATCCCATGGACAAGGAGCCTGGTGGGCTACAGTCCAAAGTGTCACAGAGAGTTGGACACGACTGAAGCGACTTAGCATGCACGCAGCCGCATGCCAGGCTGGCAAGGTTTCTCTGCACAATCCTATTTCCTCCTATTTCCCTTCACAGTTGGCAATCCCGAATAGACATTTGCCCCCAAGATTCCATCTCAGCATCTGCTTCTAGAGAAGTCAGCTTGCAACAACCTTTGCATCAGAGGCTGGCCTAGCAAAAGCACATTTGAGACCTGTCGGACAAAGAGCACAGGGTACCCAGAGTTACAGTGTTCTGTGAACATCCATCACAGAACTCATCTCAGCAGGCTGGGAGCAGAGGCCTGACTGATCTTAATTCAACCATCAGCAGACTGCTGTGCATACCAACGGCCTGTCAGGCCCCGTGGGTACTGGACAGACATGGGCTCGCCTCTTCTGGCTGTCATCTCCTGCTTGCTTGCTCTGTACCAGGTATATAATACTGTACATAACTCATCCATTTTGCAGATGAAGGGGCTGAGCGATTCAGAGATCAGGAACCCACCCACATCACGCTGTAGCAACCAACAAGGCCAGGACATCATCCCGGGCATGTCTGGCACTCAAGCCTTGCCTTTTGCCCACCAGGCTGTCCCACCTTGCATGCGTGACATGGTCAGACAGATCAGCTGCTGCTTTGAAGGGTTGACCAACACTGTGCTGAGTTCCAGGCTGAGTACCAGGGGCTGCAATGATGCATGGGCACAGACTGGGCTGGCACTGCTTTAGATACCACTGCACACAAACTCTCAACAACGACATGGGACGGCTGAGGCCCTGCTGAGCCCTCTGTCAAAAGTGGGTCACAGGACAATGACATCATTCTCACAGGTTCCTCCCCAAACACGTGCAGTTGTGGGGCCTCAAATCCTTCGTGCGGGAGCCACAGATTCTGCTGAGGTCTGAGGATGCGCAGATCCAACGACTCCACAGCCAAACCTGGCCCGAACTCTGGACACCCACCTGTCCTCCTCACCCCACGCTGTCCCCACTGGTCTTCCTAGCTCCTTTCTCACAAACAGGCCATCTGCCCGCTGGATGCCACCTCAAAGTGCGTCAATACCACAGGGAACAGAAGAAGCATCGTGTCAAGCCCTACTCAAACTCCTGACCCATAAAATCATGAGATACAATAAAACGGTTATTATTGTTTTCAGCCACTGAGTTTTGGGGTAATTTGTTACATAGCAGCTGATAAACAGAATACTGAGAAGCCAACAATTTTGCCATTAGTCTTTCAAATCCAACGCAATGACGTGACCAACCTAGGCTGAACCCGCAGGAGCTCATGGCACAGACCCAGCATTACAGAAGAGGCTGGACAAGGCGGCAGACAGCTCACCCCGCAATCCCCTAGGTGACTGGCCGGCTCTCTCCCAGCCACATGCTTCCTCCGCCATCTCCTGAGGTCTCTGCTTAAACACCACCTTCTCTTCCAGGCCATCCCGGCCCACCCACAGACCCCTGCCCTGCCCTGCCCTGCTCTTCGCGCTTGGCACCACCTGATGCTTCGGAAGGATAAACTCGGGCAGGGACTGCTCTTCCTTTCTGTTCACTGCTATTTCCCCAGTGCCGACGACAGACCTCACACATGACACTCAGTCAATGCATGAGTGAGTCAATGGCCCCTCCAATTTCAAATATTTGGTTCTGGGAAGCACACTTACTGCTGTGAAATCCTGTTGTCTTGGGAAAATACAGCAATTGATAATGATATTTTACCAATCTCATTGAACAAAAATGTATGGAGCATTTTCTACATGTCAGGCACTGGGCTTAGGTGATGCTAAGGAAAAGCAGACACAGGCCCAGTGCCCACGGAGCTCACAGTTCACAGATAACAGATGCCAATCAGACCGTCATGAAGAGAGGGTTTCGAGATGCTAGTGTGTTACAAGAGGCTCTGACCTACTGTGGGGGTGAGAGGCAGGGAAGGTTTCCCCGAGGAAGTGGCGTGAAGCTGAGAGCTGAAGGATGAGCAGGAATGAGCTACAGGAGGAAGGGGAGGGAGGGCGCCCTGGGAGGACGGGGTAACACGTGCAAAGGCCCTGCGGTGCCCACGCCTGTGCGACACTGCCAGGCCAAGTGCCCCCGCCACTGGCCAGGTTATCACCACTCATGCTCTTCTCGTTTTAGTCTTTAAATGTGAAAACGAAAAAACACACATACACATAGGCCTTCCCCGGTGGCTCAGCAGTACAGACCCTCCTGCCGATGCAGGGGACGTGGCTTCAGTCCCTGATCCCGGAAGATCCCACGTGCCTTGGAACGACCGAGCCTGTGCACCACAAGCACTAAGGCTGCGGTCCAGTGAGGGCCCGGGGCCAGCACCGCTGAGCCCGCGCCCTGGGGCCTGTGCGCCTCGCGAGCAGCCACTGCAGTGAGCAGCCGCGCGCTGCAGCCGGAGCGTGGCCCCCGCACCAACAAAGCCTCAGCACACTCAAAAAAACACGTAAAATTAAGTACGAAAACATACAGAAACGTCGCGAGAAGAGCCTAACGACCTCCTCACGCCCATCACTCAGCTCCAACAGCGATCCACACCCTCCGCGTCCTAGTCCCGCCCACAACACCCACCTTCCTCTCCTTTCCCTCTCTCTTCACTCTGCTTCCTTTGCCTCCCTCCCTTCATTTGCTCCTCCCTTCTCCACTTCCTTGCTTCACGCCTAGCTTTCTCCGCCTCCCTTTGCTGCGGTATTTTAAAACAAATCCAAGACATCATATACTTCCCCTCAAAAATCAGGCTCTTGGGGCTTCCCAGGTGGTCCAGTGGTTACAAATCCACCTGCCAGCGCAGGGACATGGGTTCCATCCCTGATCCAGGAAGATCCCACATGGTGCGGGGCAAGCAAGCCTGGCTGCCGCAGCTACTGAAGCCTGAGTGCCTGGAGCCCACGCTCCGTAAGGAGAGAAAGCCTGCGTGCAGCAACAGAGATCCAGCACAGCCAAAAATAAATAAAAATAATAATAAAATCATGCTTGTACCCTCCAAAGCTCCAGACATAAATGAGTGAATGAATACCTGATGGAAACTTCCTGTTTGGCTGGCCCACCTCTCACCAAAGGGACCAAGGGAGGTATAAAGCTAGTTGGGAATGAGTGAGCAGACGCTAAAAGGTCTCACACTGTGGGTGACACTTTCTCAGTGGGACTAACAGTCTAGGGAACTCAGAATATTCTGGCAAGGCCAACAAAGGCAGAGCGAGCCCAGCACTTTCCCTTGTTCAACTTCTGGAATCCAGAAAACCTCAGAGCCAGAAGAGATCTGATCCACTGAGACAGTGTGGGACCATGAGCTGTAACTCTCAGCACATAACTGATAAACCTCTTGTAGGGAGGATGATACATAGCAAGGGTTTACAGGTCAAGGGCTGCCACAGCATAGCTTGGTTTAGGGGAGGTTTTTTTTTTTTTTTTNCGCAGGGACATGGGTTCCATCCCTGATCCAGGAAGATCCCACATGGTGCGGGGCAAGCAAGCCTGGCTGCCGCAGCTACTGAAGCCTGAGTGCCTGGAGCCCACGCTCCGTAAGGAGAGAAAGCCTGCGTGCAGCAACAGAGATCCAGCACAGCCAAAAATAAATAAAAATAATAATAAAATCATGCTTGTACCCTCCAAAGCTCCAGACATAAATGAGTGAATGAATACCTGATGGAAACTTCCTGTTTGGCTGGCCCACCTCTCACCAAAGGGACCAAGGGAGGTATAAAGCTAGTTGGGAATGAGTGAGCAGACGCTAAAAGGTCTCACACTGTGGGTGACACTTTCTCAGTGGGACTAACAGTCTAGGGAACTCAGAATATTCTGGCAAGGCCAACAAAGGCAGAGCGAGCCCAGCACTTTCCCTTGTTCAACTTCTGGAATCCAGAAAACCTCAGAGCCAGAAGAGATCTGATCCACTGAGACAGTGTGGGACCATGAGCTGTAACTCTCAGCACATAACTGATAAACCTCTTGTAGGGAGGATGATACATAGCAAGGGTTTACAGGTCAAGGGCTGCCACAGCATAGCTTGGTTTAGGGGAGGTTTTTTTTTTTTTTTTTTTTAAATCATTGGAGAATCTACTTTCCAGTGAAATGAGAATGGTTTGGAGAAAACTATTCCCACAGCCATCTCAGCCTTGTAGTAACATGTTCTCCAAATGCTTCAGACTTATCAGCTTCCTTGGGTCTTTGGTTTCCTCATCTGTAACAGGTGGCTGACTTATGGCAAGAGCCTATTAAATTACTTATGCTGCTATTAATTATATGTTATAAATAATAAGCCAGTGCTGCAATGAGCTGAACTTTCTCTTCTTTTCCATGAAGACCTGCCAGAACCCAAAGGTCCTTAACCATTTTTTCCCTTATATACCCCTTTGACAATCTGGCAAAGCCTTCTCAGAATGTTTTAGAATGAATAAAATGAATAAAATATATATGATTACAAGGGAAGCCAATTGCACTGAAGCATAATTCTCTATTAAAATAAATTTGTGAACTAGTAATACACGTCTCTTCATGAACATGGTTAAAAAAATCTATAGCAGGTCTAACAACCACCTTCATTTCACAGTGAAGATGAGCATAAATAATATGTAAAGGGTCTGCAACAACTTTTAATTAACAAGAAAATATCTGTCACTTCCACCAGTGGCAGAGACACAGGTCTTGCTAATGCATACTCATGTGGCATGTAGTCTATATTCATAATTGAAGGAAGATCTAAATTTTAGCTAGATAGTAGAGGAAAGGTGTCATTTTCCCAAGTTCAAAGACCTTCTGAATTCTGTGTATGGACCAGTTTAGGAATCCCTATTTAACCCAGACCCTTTGACACCAAACTCACATTTCTTCCTCTAAATCTTAAATTGTGGACATGTACGGAACTACTTTAGGTTTGGAGAAGGGAATGTTTTTCCATTTACAAATGACCTGGTTGGGTAACATGTCCCTTGAATAAGAACATAAGCCATAAAAAAGTTATGGTTGTAAAGAGGTTTTACCTGTAATAGTTTCATATCAGGTGGTTCATTTGGAAATATCTTCCTCTCTAAGAATGACATTTCCATCACTGCATCCCAGTGCTTGGACCAATGAGCTGAGGGAGAGGTCCTGGCTCCAAGATTTGAGGGTCACTGGCAAAGCTGAATTAGGAGACAGACCCATTAGCTGATTTTACCCCTTTCTTCAAGTTCTAATCAAAATGGTGACAGAGCGGTGATCATCAGGGACTTTCTGGTGTGGTCCATGGATCACCTCCACCAATATCTTCATCTGGCAGACTTGTGAATGAACTGGACCCAGTGAACCAGAGTTGACATGAGGCGTGCCCATGACTCTGTATTTTAATGTAACCCAAAGATGAGGACTTTTTTCTAAGAAACTCTCTGCTACTTGCTTTGTATTTACTGACACTTAATAAATGAACAGTTTGACTGTGGAGCAAAACTGAGCCCTGGGTGAGTCTTGGGCTTTTCCTGATAACACCTGAACCCTTGACACCAAGGAGCCCGTGCACCTGATCTACGCCTAATGGGTCCCTGTCCCTCTTCCACAGGTTCATCTTGGGGGCATGAATGTATGTTCCTTCTGAGAACACCCAACAGGTCTGTGGGGGCCCTTGCTGGTGCAGAAAGGCTGTCTTTACAAAAATCTCTGGTTTCACACATAGACCCTGCCTGTTACACAAAGGCCACTTGAGGGCTGATGCTGCAGCCACTATGTGGAAGCACGTGGGGCCCTGAAGTCAGCCTCAGAGTTAGAGGAACAAACGGGACTCCTTTCTCCAGGTCTGCAGTCACTGCCTTTGCTGTCTGTTCGGTAAACCTGCCGTTCCCCCCACCGCTCCTTCCCTCCCACGAGAAAGGTGGCCCCAGGGAAGACCCTTCCGGCTGCTGACCCTCCTTTCTTACCCCTCCTTCGCTCTGCTAGCCTTTGGGCCTTCCCTACCCACTCCCGCTTTCCTTTCTCATGCCAAGGAGAAGCCAGCGCCTGCCCCACTGACCTGGCAGACGGATGGGTGACCTCCCAGAAAAGCTGTCCTTCTCTCCTCAGGGCTCAGTGGGAGGTGTCCCTGAAATCGCCTTTCCCTTGAGCATCCTGCGGCAGCCACAGGCCCGAAGCCAAATGTGCTCTGGAAATGAGGCCTTCCCTGGGGAAGGACACTCACGCACCTCGGGTTTGGAGAGGCCTGGCTCCCTTTGTTCATTATGGAGCTAAGACAACTCATTCCAGGCTTCAGATAGGCTGCCAAGTCTGCGATAACCTCAGCACGAACCTGCCAGAAGGGGTGAAGAAACCACACCAGCCTCCAGCCTCCCCCTGGAGCTCGAGGGATGGGGGAGGGACGAGGGGGCACACATCAAAGCCCAGAGATTGGGGATCATACTTCGGCTCGGCTTTACTATCTTTCTTCAGAAACCAGCGAGTGTGGGAAAAGTAAAAGGCTGACCTTTCTTTCAACCCTAACCCACTTTGAGCGGCTTTCACAATAGCTCTGCTCTCCCCTGGGTTTTGATAGCTTCAGCTTTAACCACTCTCTCAATAAAAGTCCGTTTTCTCATTTCAGGAGACAGGTTTCACCATCTATTTGCTCTGCAGATGTGTGTGGGTGGCGGGCTCCACTCGCCAGATTTTTCCCACGCATCTTCAAACTGAGAGGTCTGACCCTGGCTGAAGTGTCCTTCTGAGTCACCCGGGGAATCGCTACATCCTCTGGGTGGAAGAGGCATCGCAGGCAGCGGCCCGCGTCTACGGACACCGAGAGGGGCTAGAATTCCCGGAACCGCGTGGGGGCTTGGAAAGCCAAGAGCGGAGGTTTGGTTTGCTCACCTTGGGGCGGCTCGGCAGGTGGGGAGAGGTGCACCAGGAGTGTGGCACGGAGGCCCCGGACCCCAGCCCAGATAGAGCAGCCTGTATCTGTGTGTCCCGGTCCGGTCTCCTGGGCTCAGTCCATGCGGCCTCTCTGCAGGGCCTTTCCTATGAACACAGAGTTCCTTCTGCTGTGCTGCTTCAGGCACTTGGATAGAGCACTCTTCCACCACTGGACAGGAGAGGCTTGAGGGCACAGGCGGCTACACGTGTCTGAGTAACCAGCTCACCTCCATCCTCCCCAAATTGGCCCTGTGGGCTTGACCTTGTTCTTCTCTACCATGGGGGTTTTGGGGGTTGGTCTCCGGCCCAGTTGGCCAGTGGGATTGCTGATGGCCTAGGGCTGACCGTGGTGCCCAGTGTCCTCGCTGATTCAGAGGCTGGTGAGCACCGTGCTCGGTGCTCCCTGCTGCGGGGTGAGGCAGAGCAGGGAGATGAGGATGAAAAACAGGGTCCTGGAGCTGCAGGGAACGATACACTTCCAGGAAGTGTCACCTACTCCCGAGTAACTGATGAAAGAGGCGGCCGCGGGAGATCCAAGGCAGGAGGAAGGCTGCAAGAAGGGGCGTGGAGGGAAGGAGGGCTGGGGGGACCCTGTGGGGCACAGGGCGCTCCAGAGGTGAGTGCGGATGGCCTGCCTGGCCCAAGCTCAGGCTGCCTGGGGAGGAGGGACTGGGACACGGCCCTCGGGGCCCATGTCCAGGGTCTCTGCTGCCCCTCTCTGCTGCTTCCTCTAGCAGCTCTGCCTAGATCTGGATCCAGCTTGACTAACCGTGGTTTTAGGCCACCCGTGACCTCCTCCCTGACTCCATCATTCTGGTAAATCAGGCTGTTCTTCGTGGACCAGGGGAGGGCTGGGGAATTTCGCTGAACGCAGAAGCTCTTCTGGCAGATGGCAGTGGGTTGGTGCATTGCATTGGCTGGGGCAGGTCTGAACTTGGACCTCAGCGCAGACTGTGGGTCCAGATACCAGGCCAATTTGGCAACCTCTTAGAACAGCTGCTTTTTTTTTCCCTTTTGAAGTCACAGGACTTGACATGGCCCAATAGCTTTGCCCCAGCTCTGCTGTGTGCAACTTCATCTCTCACCTTATGTCTCAATGGAATGAAACGTGACGCCACTCTCAATGTCATAGTGTTTATTTAAATCCTGAGATTAAAAGTAAGACATTCCTGAATGGTGCAGCAGATGCTATACGGACTATGTTTTGGGATACGAAAGTTCCTCGCCCCCACTGGGCAGGTGGAGAGTTGGCATTTGATGTGCTTCTGATAATTCTTTGGCAGATAGAAAAAGAGTTAGGTTCCCAGACGCACTACCCTGTAAGGCCGTGAGCATTGAGGATTGGTCACTTAAAGTGCAACTCTGATTTGGAAGCCATCCACCTGAGGCTTCGCTGTTGCTCTGGAGCCATGGGGGGACAGGAGCATCTCTGGACAGCCCTTGTCCTCAGGTTCTGAGGAAGTCTTTTTATCAGAAATGCCTCCCCAAATTTAAAGATGTACTGTGTTATTTTGAAAAAGTGCTTGAGAGAGAAAAGGCATTATTAACTGTCTTTGTTTCCTTGGAAGCACCACAACAGAGAAAAATTCACCCAGGGTTCCACTGAAGAGAACCTTTGGGTTAAGTGTTGTGTAAACGTAGATGGCTGACTCTACATTCTCTGTGCTGGGTGGCCTTTGATTCTGAGCGTTGTGGAGGTGGCTCTGCTCTCATTCTCAACACCTCTGAGCTGAGGTTGGGATTCTCCAAGGTGGAGTCACCAAGGTGGGCTTCTAGAACTGAAACTCCTATAAAAACGTATGGTGGACAGCTAACCAGAATGATAAAACACAGACTCTGAGATTTCATCCCCAAGTGGGGATTTCTTTTCAGATGCGTCTGGAATGGCTTCACCACCGAGGGTGAGTGACAACTGAAAATAATTTTAAAAAACCATCTCCTTTATCTCTGATTTATCTAGTGTGGCTGTGCATTCTTACTTTTCAGACCCTATGTAGTGTTCCAGTTCCAGATTCCTGTTTGAGAATTTCCTTGCCTGCTCTTGGTCCAGCAGATGTGGAGTAGGTGGGCTCCAGCCAGAGGCGCTCTGCAGGGGCTACACTTTCTCCCAAACATGCTTGCGGTGGATGAGGGTGCCTGACAGAGGCCGTGTTCCCGGGCGAGGGTGATCAGTGGCTTCCAAGGCAGTGGCGAGCAAGGCGGCTGGTACTAATCAATACTCAACAGCAAGTTTCAGAGAGCTCGGCCAGCCCCCAGAGAGGCTGCTGGGGGATTTTTCTTCTTTTTTAGATGGTGATCTGGGATCCCAAGAATGTTTCCTACTTGTTGACTTTTAGTGTTAATTCAGTCTACTGGCTGGGGCCACCACTTTCAATAGCTGTTTTTCATTATCGTTTGCAGTAAAAAGAATACCTCAACCCCCAAACTTCAGTAAAGTTGGGAAGTTGTTTAAAGTAAGAAAGCAGTTTATACAAGCTATACTTAAATATGCCAAGATGAACTCTAGCTGCACAGCAAACCCGAGCTCCCACAGCAAAGTAACGAACAGGAGTCCATTCAGCACAAAATAATAAATACGCTGCAGCGGCAGGGCGGGGCCGCGGTGGGCAGGCGAAGGCTTCTGCACCTGCCGCCGTCGCTGTCTGCAGCGCTGGCATAAGGGGCCCATGAGCTCCGGCAGCAGCACCCCTGGGCTGGCTTCACAAGAGCCACGGGATTTTTTTTAAGCTGCAGTTGGTCCCCTGCTGGGTCGCGTCACAGAGGTTCAGAACAAGCCTCAGATGGAATGTCTCAGGCCTTCCGCAAGAAACACCTCAGCTACTCGAGAAATGCTGATTCGAGCTGCAGGGGACGGTGGTGAGACTAGCAGAGGGCCGCCGGCTTGGCCTTGTCTCCAGGGTATCCTGGGAAAGCTAAGCACTCAAACCGAGATTCCAGACGCTTCAGGCTCTTTTGTTTCTCTCAAGTGGTGAGCCAGCTGCATCTGGCTCTCCTCTTCAAGGGGGAGATGGATTTAAAGGCAGGCTAGTTTGCTTTCAAGCAGTGCAGCACCCTGCAAGGACAAGCACGAGTCTGGGAAGTCTCTGGGGGCCTGGCCACTTCTGTTTTGGTGCTAAGCACCGTCAGGACCTTGCTCAATGAGATGCTAGAGACTCCTGGCTTTCTGCCACAGGCGGCTGCTCCCAGGAAAGAGAGCATGAGAGGGCCAGCTCTTTTCTGGAAGGTTCTGTTCACTACGTCTCAAGCCCCACTTAAAGTGCCTGGACGTGCCTATGTCTCCTGTTTAAATGGAAGTTCTGAGTCTACTGCCAAAGTCATTTCCTCCTACCTCTGCTGGCGCCTGGCGGGTATGGGGTCTGAACTGAACTTGGCCAAGGATTCTTGACCCATTTGTCAGTTCTCAAAACCAGTCAGATCAGGCTCGTGAATGAGATGAAGCTGTAACGTGGTGTGCCTCGGCTTAGTCACCGGGCCAGCGGAAGGGCTGGCGGGGTGTTCGGACCCGCAGTCGCCTTGCCAGGTGCCCTCTCCCCTGACCACAGCTAAGGCGGGCTGCTCGGTCAGATCTCTGCTCACTGCGGAAGGACCTGGGTCCTGACTCCCCCATGAACAGGGCACAGAGAGGTCGTCAAAGGGGAGCTCTCTGTGGTGGGAGCAAAGGGCCACAAAGAACAGGAAGATCATCTGCTTCTTGTCCCGGAAAAGGACAGAGGATTCATTTGCTCCCAGGTGTCAGCTGCAGGCTGAGCAGCAGGAAGTGGGCAAAAGGGGTGTGGGGAACCTAGGCAGGTGAGGAGGAGGGACCGAGAAGTGAGCAAACAGCCGATTCTTGAATTATGCCCGCTTATACTTGAGTTGGCAAATACTTCTCTTAAGAAGCCCTTGACTTTTAAAAGTGGTTCCTACCCTGAATATGATCATTAGTAAATGTATCTGCAGAAGCTCTTGTTAATATAAACAAAGACAGGCTGAGAAGTGAGCCCCACAGGCTGATGTGTCCAGCCTTTTGGTCATGGCGTGGTTGTTACCCAGCATCTGGGCTCTGGCCATCTGGACGTAGATTGCACTGCAGGCCTCACTAGGTAGGTTCTGCTTCCTGGATTAGCTTCACTTCTGATTCTTAGGGTGGTATTTTGAGCTGTTGAGAGGCCCAGCTGAGTGGAGGGCTTTGCTCTAGGACAGACTCGCCCAGATAGAAGGGCCAGTGCAGCTGGCGGCCCCTCTGAGCAGCCCCGCGCTCCCCGGGCAGGAGGGGACAGGAGCATGATGGAGGAAGCTGGATGGGCTCTCAGGCGGGCCCCTAGGCGCCCTGACGTCCTTTCCCAGGGAGGACTCGAGGGCCCCACAGGGTCTGGCCAGGCCTTCCAGCTCATGGTCACCCGTGATGCCTGGCTGGGCACAGGGGGGCTGTGTCTCTCCACGGGCAGAAGTCGGGACCCCTCTGACCTAGGAAACTCNACGTCCTTTCCCAGGGAGGACTCGAGGGCCCCACAGGGTCTGGCCAGGCCTTCCAGCTCATGGTCACCCGTGATGCCTGGCTGGGCACAGGGGGGCTGTGTCTCTCCACGGGCAGAAGTCGGGACCCCTCTGACCTAGGAAACTCTTCACAGGGGGCCTGGAGCCAACTGCGCCTCCCTGAAGAGGCCAATGGCCTCCTGAGTGTTTAAACCTTTGGCATAGCGTCCCTCCGGGTGTGAGGACAATGGAAAGCGTCACTGGAGCCCTTACGAGCCCTGGGGCTGAGAGAGATGTGCAGTGCTGCGCACACGGCGCTCGGAGCAACGCGGCTCTGATGAGCAGCCAAGGGCCCATCTCCTAAAGTTGCACAGTGGATACTGATAGCTTTAGAGCAGCTATTTTTTGTTTTCTGGGTTTTTTAGGTGCTTTACGTGACAAGTGAGGAGGAGTAGTGTTTCCTGTGGGTAATGTGAAACTAGCAAAATCCAGGTACTTGAGGTTACGGGAAATCACTTCCATCGTAGATCACAGGCCGGTCAACAGTTAAGTGATAAAAGACTTTCTTGGAGACGAATCTGAGGAGACAAATGGGGGAGGAGGGGTTATTCCGAGGGCTGGACGCAGCTGCAGTGACCTGGCTGGGGTGGGTGCTGGCTGGCACGGGAAACCTTGGTGCAAACACCTCTGCTCTGAGCCTGGGGTCCCTCACAGACTGCGTGGACTCTTCCGGGCCCCTCACCCCCATTTCCTGCCTCTCTAGCAGAGAGATCTTCCTGCAAAAGGATCTGAGGACGCCTCCGTGGACTGTCCTGGGCTTGGGTGCGAAACGCCCATTCAGTCCCACACTGTGAAGCGCCCCTCCTCCTTCCCTCGCTGCTCTGAAGGGGCCCTGGGGGGTGTCTCGGGGGTCTCGGCAGCCTGGGCTGCTCTGGGGAAGAGGGTGGCGCAGGCGTGGAGGGACACACACAGTGGAGGCGAGCCTGGACCTCATTCTGACTGGACATCTGGATCTCTTCCGCTGTCGTGCTTTGAAAACCTTGACTAGGCCCTGAGGTGACGTCAGCGGCGAGGGCCGCAGCGTGTCTCAGCACCACGGCCGCTCCTAGTGCCGACTGCAGAGCTGGTCTGGGGCTGCCTCTGCCCTCAACACGCTGCTCCCAGCCTCTCCGTCAACCTGCGGTGGGGCTCAGGGAGTAGTAAAAATGCCGGCTGCCACTCCGAGGAAACCGGGCTTCCACTAAAGCCCCGAGGGGAGAGCGGACCCTGCGCTGGGCTGGCCTCCACCCCGCCTCCCGACCGCTGCCCTGAGGGGCTGAGGCCCTGCCCGGTCTGACCGGCTTTCTGGACATGCAGAGCCCATGCCCAAGAATCCTGCTAACGCGGGGTGTGTTCATGCTCCTGGGGGAAGGGCGGGGAAGGGGAAAGGTGGGGAGCCCATTCCTCCAGCTCTCCCTTGGCCACACGCCCTGGGAGTTCAAGGCCCTGAGGTGGTAGGAGGGTGCACTCCGGCTTTCGCCGACAGGTGGCACCCTAGCTTCTCACCTACTTGATAGCTATTAAGTTACTGTGCTTAAAGCCCAGCGGGCTGGCAAGGGCGCCCANAGCTATTTTTTGTTTTCTGGGTTTTTTAGGTGCTTTACGTGACAAGTGAGGAGGAGTAGTGTTTCCTGTGGGTAATGTGAAACTAGCAAAATCCAGGTACTTGAGGTTACGGGAAATCACTTCCATCGTAGATCACAGGCCGGTCAACAGTTAAGTGATAAAAGACTTTCTTGGAGACGAATCTGAGGAGACAAATGGGGGAGGAGGGGTTATTCCGAGGGCTGGACGCAGCTGCAGTGACCTGGCTGGGGTGGGTGCTGGCTGGCACGGGAAACCTTGGTGCAAACACCTCTGCTCTGAGCCTGGGGTCCCTCACAGACTGCGTGGACTCTTCCGGGCCCCTCACCCCCATTTCCTGCCTCTCTAGCAGAGAGATCTTCCTGCAAAAGGATCTGAGGACGCCTCCGTGGACTGTCCTGGGCTTGGGTGCGAAACGCCCATTCAGTCCCACACTGTGAAGCGCCCCTCCTCCTTCCCTCGCTGCTCTGAAGGGGCCCTGGGGGGTGTCTCGGGGGTCTCGGCAGCCTGGGCTGCTCTGGGGAAGAGGGTGGCGCAGGCGTGGAGGGACACACACAGTGGAGGCGAGCCTGGACCTCATTCTGACTGGACATCTGGATCTCTTCCGCTGTCGTGCTTTGAAAACCTTGACTAGGCCCTGAGGTGACGTCAGCGGCGAGGGCCGCAGCGTGTCTCAGCACCACGGCCGCTCCTAGTGCCGACTGCAGAGCTGGTCTGGGGCTGCCTCTGCCCTCAACACGCTGCTCCCAGCCTCTCCGTCAACCTGCGGTGGGGCTCAGGGAGTAGTAAAAATGCCGGCTGCCACTCCGAGGAAACCGGGCTTCCACTAAAGCCCCGAGGGGAGAGCGGACCCTGCGCTGGGCTGGCCTCCACCCCGCCTCCCGACCGCTGCCCTGAGGGGCTGAGGCCCTGCCCGGTCTGACCGGCTTTCTGGACATGCAGAGCCCATGCCCAAGAATCCTGCTAACGCGGGGTGTGTTCATGCTCCTGGGGGAAGGGCGGGGAAGGGGAAAGGTGGGGAGCCCATTCCTCCAGCTCTCCCTTGGCCACACGCCCTGGGAGTTCAAGGCCCTGAGGTGGTAGGAGGGTGCACTCCGGCTTTCGCCGACAGGTGGCACCCTAGCTTCTCACCTACTTGATAGCTATTAAGTTACTGTGCTTAAAGCCCAGCGGGCTGGCAAGGGCGCCCACGGGGAGGGATGTGGCCGCTAGCTCAGGCCCCGCTCAGAGAGGATGTGGCTGGATGCTGATCACACAGGTCTTATGAATGAAGCGAGCCCCTACTAAGGGCTTATGCTGAAGCCAGAATAGGGACAGGTGCCCAGCAGCCTTCACTGGCGCACATCTCCATGACGCAGGGCCCTGGCTTGAGGCAGATGCTCAACCAACGCTGGTCCGCTGTCCTGCTTCCTTTCTCGGCTGCCCCTCCGTTCACCCCCATCCTCCTGACCCTCGACCCTGCACTCACTCCTGGACCTGCACCTGGAGCTCTGAAGTCGTGCTCCCCAGAGATGGTACCTGCTGCTCCACTCCCTGGACAAGGGGCCTCAGGGGCCTCGCCTCACAGCTCCAGTCTTGATTAGCTCTGGGCCTTCATTACTTCATTTCTCTCTCACCCATCCATTCACCCATCCACCCAATCCTTCCACTGTATTTGCTGAGCTCTTCTCTGGCCTGGGCAGAGGGCATCAGGATGGCAGAAGCAGCAGAGCATCCCGGGTAAGAGCCTCAAGCCAGGCCACCTGGGTTCAAATCCAGCCCCACCACCAGCTGTGTGATTGGGAGTGCCCCTCTTCTAGGTCCTCAGTCCCTTAGCAGTAACATGAGGAGAAAGATGGTCCCGACTGCACCGGGCTGCTGTGTGGCTGAAGGGAGTAGTATTAATAAGAGCAGAGGGCAGAGAACACGCATCAGGCTGTGTGTTACACACGCTACAACGGACACGAACACCAGAGTACAGGCCTAAAATTAATGAACCACTGATAATCAGGGACTGATAATTAAACAACCGCTTTTAAACGTCCACCTCTGTCCTTGAGGCGGGGTGCTGGGTGGGTTCATCCGGACGCTGACCCCGGAGGCGGCCTACCTGGAGAAGGTATTGTCGAAGATGAGCAGGTAGATGCCTGGTGTGCGGACCTTGAGCTGGCCCTGGATGTTCTCCTTGTGGGAATTGCAGCGGGTGGTGGGGATGAGCACCTGGGAGGATAGGCAGATGGGAAAAGTGTCACAGAAGTGGAGAGGGCACCACAGAGCCACTGGGCAGACTCTTCATTTGGGGAAGGAAACTGAGGCCCAGGGAGGCTGAATGCCTCGTGAGGTCACAGCTGAGCCTCATCAGCCCCCACTTCCAGGGGGTGTCCTTCCACATGCCCTGGGTTTGTCAATAACTTACAATGGGGCGGGGACCAGTGTAGACATGAGTTTCGCCAAAATCATGATACGTCAGCATCCTGAAACAATGGTCCCCCCAGCCTCCCCTGACCACGGCCAGCGCCAGAACGTTCTACTCTCCAGAGAAGCAGCTTCCTCCTGGCTTCGGGAAGCAGAGGCTTACTCCAGGGGGATTCCTGCCTGGCCCTTTCCTGTTGGTGCTGGTGCCGCTGCCCTCGGGGTCAGAGGACGGGTCCAGCCCTCCGTCCACGTCTCTCGGGCACTCTGTGAAGCTTCTGGGCCTACTTGCCTCCAGGCTGACGGCCCCTGGCTCCACCGTGGCTTCTCACTGGGCCCTAGTCAGTCCGTATGTCCCAGAGCCCTTTCATCTTTCCAGGTCTCCAGCTTCCTATCTCCTCTGAGAATGAGAAATTAACCCCAGGAGACACTTATTTTCTGAGAACATTGTTCCCAGGGCCTCACTGTCAGAGGCCCAGTCTGAGCACATGGTGTGAGCTGGCCGGGGCTGGGGTACTGGGATGGCCAACCCTCTTCCCCATGGGCAGTCTTCAACCTGCTGGCCAGGTGAGATACTTTAAAACTGAAGATATAATAGGAAGTAACACAGAGCCAGCCAAAATGAAAAACGTTTTTGGGAGGGCTTCCCTGCTGGTCCAAGTGGTTGAGTATCCATCTGCCAATGCAGGGGACACATGTTGAGGGGCAACTAGGCCCTCAAGCCAGGGGCTGCAGCTACTGAAGCCTGCACACCAAGAGCCCGTGCTCCACAAGGAGAGAAGCCACCGCAGTGAGAAGCCTGCGCACAACAAACCGGAGCCCCCACCTGCTGCAACTAGAGAAAACCTACATGTGAACGTTTTCAACCTGTATAAAACGACTTAATCCAAAACACAAAGATGTGATTACTTTTTCACCTCAAGGCTGAACACAGCTGCCTATTTCTTAAAATGCTACACGGTGGTCACAAAGTTCCCAAAGTGGGGTAAGTTCCCACAAAAAGCTCTGCCCTTCAGGATCTTGTGGTTTAATGGTGATAACACATTAGAAAACATTCAGTTGTGCTGGGTGAGATTGTCACAATAGGTGTACTGGGGAAGGGTGCCTATCCCAGCCTCTCGGTGGGCGGGAGGAGAGGCAGAATCAGGGAAGACTTCCTGGAAGAGGCACACAGTGAGCTAGGACAATTTAATTAGTACAGTCCATGGGGCCTCAAAGAGTCAGACACAACTGAGTGCACACACTTCTAACTTATTTGTATCTTTACATTTAAATTTTACTGCTTGTAGGCATGATGGGGTTGGGACTTGCTTTTATCCAGCTTGACAATTCCTGCCTTTCAGTTGGGATGTTTACCCAACTTACATTTATGCAACTGTCAATAAGGTTAGGTTTGAGTCTCTCATCTTACTGTTTTTTATTTGTTCCCTCTTCTGATTGCTCTCTTCTCCTCTCAAAGCAGTAAGCTAGAGAAATTTCAGGGCTCAACTTGTTCTATCAAAGATCACTGTCCATCATCTCCTACTGTACAGTGACTTAAAAACTGCTGCTTCTCATATTTTATCTGTTTTGGTTATTTCTTGGGAGGGTAAATCTTAGCCATTCTCCTCTGCTTTTGAACATGTCGTCCCCCTGCCTGGTGTGGCCAGCAAATAAAAATAAATAAGTAAGAGACTCAGGTTGGATCCCTGGGTCAGAAAACATCCTGGAGAAGGGAATAGCGACCCACTCTAGTATTTTTGCTTGGAGAATACCATGGACAGAGGAGCCTAGTGGGCTAGAGTCCATGGGGGTTTCAGAGAGTCAGATATGACTGAGCAACTAAGTTAAAAGGATATAAAAAGATACCCCAGGCTGCTGCTGCTCAGTCACTTCAGTCGTGTC
>SJYS01017011.1:467418-477966 GCA_006410695.1 Philantomba maxwellii | reverse complement strand
AAGACCAGCGCAGTCCTTCCAAAAGGACACGGTCCCCATTTCACCATGTGATGACCTCTGCTTCCGCGGCCATTCAGCACAGGATTTTCTGGAACGTGGGTGGGGTCCTGAGAACTTTACTGCAAGTTAAGGGTCCTTGGCTGAGCAGCTTCCTCTCAGAACAGGCTGTCCCCAGTATCCTGGGCTGTTACCCAGCAGAACAGTGGGAACGTTTAGAAGCTGACTATTTGCCCCCTACATGTAGGCAACAGGGCAGTGGGAAGACAGGAGGGGGCTTCCTAGGAGGCACAAGTGGTAAAGAGCCCGTCTGCTAATGCAGGAGACTTAAGAGATGCAGGTTCGATCCCCAGGTGGGGAAGACACCCTGGAGCAGGAAATGGCAACCCACTCTAGTATTCTTGCCTAGAGAATCCCATGGAGAGGAGCCTGGTGGGCTACAGTCCACGGGGTTGCAAAGTGTTGGACATGACTGAAGTGACTTAGCATACATACATGCACATTTGCCCCCTGAATGAGGGCAGTGGGACAGTGGGAAGACAGGAGGGGTCACTCTCAACCCAAATGCATGTAATTCCTGTGGTCTGACTCCCAGGGGTCCAGCAGAACAGACAACATGGCTGAGTACAACTACGAAGACTTCGGGTTCTTCAATGGTTCCAATGACAGCAGCCAGGGGCACCAAGACTTCCTGAAGTTCAGCAAGTTCTTCCTGCCATGCATGTACCTGGTGGTGTTCACCTGCGGCCTGCTGGGAAACTCCTTGGTGCTGGTCATCTACGTCTTCTACCAGAAGCTGAAGAGCCTGACAGATGTGTTCCTGATGAACCTGCCCCTGGCTGACCTGGTGTTCATCTGCACTCTGCCCTTCTGGGCCTATGCAGGCATCCATGAGTGGGTCTTTGGCAGCGTCATGTGCAAAGCCCTGCTGGGCGTCTACACGCTGAACTTCTACACGTCCATGCTCATCCTCACCTGCATCACCGTGGACCGCTTCGTCGCGGTGGTGCGGGCCACCAAGGCCTACAACCAGCAGGCCAAGCGCATGGCCTGGGGTAAGGCCATCTGCTCGTCCATCTGGGTGGTTTCCCTGTTGGTTTCCTTGCCGCAGATCATCTACGGCAATGTTCTTTACCATGACAAGCCCTTCTGTGGTTATCATGAGGCGATTTCCACCATGGTGCTGGCCATCCAGATGACCCTGGGGTTCTTCCTGCCACTGCTTGCCATGATCGTTTGCTACTCGGTCATCATCAAGACCCTGCTTCAGGCTCGAGGCTTCCGGAAGCACAAGTCTCTGAAGATCATCTTCCTGGTGGTGGTGGTGTTCCTGTTGACCCAGACGCCCTTCAACCTCGTGAAGCTCATCCATAGCACGAGATGGGAGTACCACACCATGACCAGCTTCCACTATGCCATCACAGTGACAGAGGCCATTGCCTACCTGCGTGCCTGCCTTAATCCTGTGCTCTATGCCTTTGTTGGCCTCAAGTTTCGGAAGAATTTCTGGAAGCTCGTGAAAGATGCAGGCTGCCTGCCTTACCTGGGCGTCTCAGGCCAACACACGTGTTCAGAGGACACTTCCAGGAGTGCTTCAGCCTCTCACAACGCGGAGGCCACCAGCATGTTCCACCTGTAGGGCTCGGGGAGGCTCCTGGATGTCACGGGAACACGGCTGTGTCTTCCGGATGAGGCAGGCTTTGTGTATAGCGTGCACGTTCTCACGGAGAGGTTACCCAACGCCGCAGCTGGGGCGGGCTGCTGCTTCTCAGGCATGAACAGATCTGCTTTCTCACAGCCTAGCCTAAGCTCAAAGGGGAGCCTGAAAGCTGTGTGGGCTTTCCTTCCTCCACCCCAACAATACTGATGCCAGGAAATGACATGTGATTCTCAAGACCCCAGGTTCTCCTTCACTGAGAATGGGACTGGGACAGAGTTGAAGAGGGGGGCATGGCCAACAAAGGTCTTGAAGGCAGGCAAGAGTCTGGGTTTCCAAGTTCTGAAAACTTTTCTGATGGCTGGTAAGCATGGGACATAAGAGCAGCCATGAAAACCAGTGCTGACCTTGGTGTCTTAGACCTTCATCACCAGGTGCCTGACAGAAATGAGCTCAGGTTCTGTCACATCTTTGGGGTTTCGTTTTTATAGAGATAGATGGTTAATCCTGCTATCTTTGCTTGATCCTGGAAGGACTAGCACCGGGAAACACGAATGGGCCGAACNCGGAGGGCTGGAGAGGACACACACCAAACACTTAGCACCCTTCGCATTTGTGGGAGGAGGGGCCCCCAAACGGTGGCAGTGCATTGGTGAGGCGTGGGAGGGTGGGCTTCGTGCCTTGCAGAGGTGCAGGGCATGGCCCAGCTGTGTAAAGGCTTGGCCTGCAGGGCCCACAGCGCCCCACCAACTGTTTCATAAACACACTAAATGCACCCATGGGGAGAGCTGCTTTACAGAGAGGGCAGGAGAGCAGAGAGCTCTGCTCAGGCCACAGAGACCATCTAGTACTCTGTAAACACCACAAGCTGACCTTTTCACTGTGACAAGGCTGAACTGACCTTTAACCTGTTTATGTTGGCTTCAGAGAGGTGGGGGTTGGTCACCCTCCTCTGTGCGGTCACCTTAATGCCGAGCTCTTATGCTAGAGAGGCCATGAGCCCCTGGCCTCCCCAGTAATACCCCAGAACAAGAGGCAGAGGCCCTAACTGGGAAGCAATGGGTGAAGTGTCTGGCCCAGTTTAGGGCCTCTGACCACACAGAGGAAAGCAGTGTGGTGTCAGGGGAAAGGCAGGGCTCTGGGGTGACTCAGATCCTGCTTCAAGGACAGCTTCATGTCTGTGCACCCCAGGACAAGGCAGGCGCCTCCCCCCGCCCCCGCCCAAGCCTGTTTCACCACCCGTAACCCTGGCTGATGACGCCCTCCGTCCAGGAGCGCTGGGAGCCGGTGACCACGCGCTCACAGCCATGCTGGGGGCGGCTGCTCAAGCAACGGAGGGGCGGCTGCTGGGACCGCTGGGTCCTCCCCTCCCGAGTGCCGGCCTGGCCGAGTCAAACGAGACCAGTCGCCTCAGGCCACATGCCACCCCAGGCCTGTTATGTGCCCTCTGTCCAGGCTTCCCGCAAAAAGGTTCTGCCCTGGCTCTTCCACAGCTGAGGAATATCTGCCTGCCTGTCCTCAGGAAAAGCACGGCCGCTCCATCTTTTCCCGCTTCTCGGCCTCCCCTGCTTGGGCCCACACTCTGCCCTTACCTGCTGCCCTTGGGGGCAGAGATCATTTCCCCAACCCCCTCCTGGGCGCACGCCACTCCGGGCAGCAGACCCTGGCACAGCCCACGGAGCTTCCTGAGGGTTTTCATTCTGCGCTTCACTCATCCATAGGACAGCCCTGTGGAGCACAGGCTCCCTGTCTCAGAGCCGCCCTTCCCCTCCCTGTAGCGCTTGCCTCTACTCACACCCACTGCTTGACCTAAGGGGCCTGGGGTGCAACTGGAGGAGGTCAGGTGGGCTGTGGCTGCCTTGGGTGAGGCCTCAGGGTCTCCCCCTCCACTGAGTTCCCTGCACTTGCAGCCCAGGGGCAGGGCGGGGCCACGCTATCTGAGATGCGGAGAACACAGGCTGACCCTGATTCCAGGGGCTACTTGGAGCCGGAAGCCCAGGATTCTCAGCGAGCGTCCTGCAATGAGGAAACGGTGCTGCGGGACAGAAAAAACAGAAGCTGCCTGTCCTGGAGGGGCAGAGGCGGAGCAGAGAGCACCGGGAATGGGGTGCTAGGTTAAGCCAAGCATAGCAAGGCTTTTTGGAAAAGGTCAGCTTTCATTCCAATCCCAAAGAAGGTCAATGCCAACGATGTTCAAACTACCACACAATTGTACTAATTTCACATACTAGCAAGGTCACGCTCAAAATTCTTCAAGCTAGGCTTCAACAGTATGTGAACTGAGAACTTCCAGATGTATGAGTTGGATTTAGAAAAGGCAGAAGAACCAGAGATCAAATTGCCAACATCCATTGGATCATCAAAAAAGCAAGAGAGTTCCAGAAAAACATCTACTTCTGCTTCATTGACTACACTAAAGCCTCTGACTGTATGGATGAAAACAAATGGTTGAAATTTCTTAAAGAGATGAGAATACCACACCACTTTACTTGTGTCCTGAGAAAACTGTATGGATGTCAAGAAGCAACAGTTAGAACCGGACATGGAACAACTGACTGATTCAAATTGGGAAAGGAGTACATCAAGGCTGTATACTGTCACCCTGCTTATTTAACTTCTATGCAGAGTACATCATGTGAAATACTGGGCTGGATGAAGCACAAGCTTGAATTGAGACTGCTGGGAGAAATATCAATAACCTCAGATATGTAGATGACACCACCCTAACGGCAAAAAAGTGAAGAGAAACTAAAGAGCCTCTTGATGAAAGTGAAAGCAGAGAGTGAAAAAGCTGGCTTAAAACTCCACATTCAGAAAACGAAGATCATGGCAACCAGTCCCATCACTTCTTGGCAAATAGATGAGGAAAAAATGGAAACAGTGACAGACTTTATTTTCTTGGGCTCCAAAAACACTGCAGATGGTAACTGTAGCCATGAAGTTAAAAGATGCTTGCTCCTTGGAAGAAAAGCTCTGACAAACCTAGATAGTGTATTAAAAAGCAGAGACATTACTTTGCCAACAAAGGTCCATATAGTCAAAGCTATGGTTTTTCTGGTAGTCATGTTTGGATGAGGAAGTGGGACCATAAAGAAGGCAGGGCACCAAAGATCTGATGCTTTTGAACTGTGGTGCTGGAGAAGACTCTTAAGGGTCCCCTGAACAGCAAGGAGATCAAACCAGTCGATCCTAAAGGAAATCAGCCCTGAATATTCATTGGAAGGACTGATGCTAGAGCTGAAGCTCCGNTCATGTTTGGATGAGGAAGTGGGACCATAAAGAAGGCAGGGCACCAAAGATCTGATGCTTTTGAACTGTGGTGCTGGAGAAGACTCTTAAGGGTCCCCTGAACAGCAAGGAGATCAAACCAGTCGATCCTAAAGGAAATCAGCCCTGAATATTCATTGGAAGGACTGATGCTAGAGCTGAAGCTCCGATACTTTGGCCCCTTGATGCGAAGAGACCCTGATTCTGGGCAAGACTGAGGGCAGGAGGAGAAAGGGGCAACAGAGGATGAGATAGTGGGTTAGCATCACCCACTCAATGGATATGAGTTTGCGCAAACTCCGAGAGACAGTGAAGGACAGGGAGGCTTGGCGTGCTGTAGTCCATGGTGTCAAACATGACCGAGTGAATGAACACAACNAGGATGAGATAGTGGGTTAGCATCACCCACTCAATGGATATGAGTTTGCGCAAACTCCGAGAGACAGTGAAGGACAGGGAGGCTTGGCGTGCTGTAGTCCATGGTGTCAAACATGACCGAGTGAATGAACACAACAAAAGGTGGCTTTCTAACCTTAACCATGCTCACCGTTTTCTATTCTCGTTTTGTCTGAAATACCAGGCACTGGATCTCCTGGTTGGTGATAAACCCACAACAGTTCCCCGAAACCCTGGCCACAGAGCACCCGTCCTGGAGCAGCTGCTGCTAAGGCACTCTGTGGGTTGGCGCAGTCTCTAGAGTTTGAACTCAGTAATCCTGGGCATCAGGCAGGATGTTCTTTGGTGAAGACACCTGAGCTACAAGGTGCAGCAAACCAGGGCCCATGCAGTAGACACCACAGCGTGATCCTTGACCTCACAGCTCAGGGAAAACATTGCAAAAACAAGGCACCTCCATGGAAGGCTTCCCACACGGTCACCCAGCTGACCCTCCTAACACTGTGGGAGTGGGTGCGGCCCCAGCTTGTATGTGCCAGGGAGGAAGCTGAGTTCAGGGGCTGTGGTGAACCTAGGGGTGGCAAACCAGGACCTGACCAGGAGCGTCTGACTCTGGAGCTCAAGCTCTTCACTGACAGGGTCTGCTCAAGAAGTGGGGGTAGGCCTGGGGGAGGCCAAGGACTTGAGGCCTGCCCTGCTGTGGGTGAAAGGATCTCTCTTTCCTTCTCAGCCTGCTTCAGGCCTGAGAACAGCCAGGCCTCTCCCAGGGAGATGGCTGAAGGTGGGCCTGCATGACTGTGGGGAGGGGTGTGCATGTCTGCGGGGTCGAAGAATGTCACCTTCCCACCTGGTGAGGCCTGTGCCCCGGGGCCACATGCCAGGGCCACTCAGAGGCTGCTGAGGGATCAGTGGCATCCTGCCAGCTCTCCCTGAGCGCCTGGGTTCTGGGACCTCTTCCTGTCCTGTCACAGCCAGGGGGCCAGGGCAGACAACCGTGTTTGTCCTGAGGACACGTGTGTGGAGGGGGAAGTGGACGAAGGGTAAGGAAGGAGGGCAGCTCTTTGATGGGAAGATGGGGAAACGGGGCCAGGAGAAGGCGGCAGTAGGCTGCAAAATGCATCTCGTGCCTGTGACTAGAGGGAGGGGTTCTGGGTACAAAGCTTGGTTCTGACGCTTGTAACCCCCTGACCTGAAGCAAGTTACCTGGCCTCCTGAGCTTCAGTGCCTCGACATGAGAAACAGGGACCATAACCCCTATTCTGTGGAGGGCTGGGCGGGACCAAGTGAGAGCGCGCAGATGCAGCTCTGGAGGGAAAAAGCTCCAAGGGCTTTCAGCAACACGACCTCCAGGCGGCCTCTGTTCTCCGGATTAGAACTTTTGCAGCGTTAACCTCTCCTGGAACACTTCTTCCTTTGGACTCTTTCTCTAAATCTCTTGGCAAGGACATGTACACACACCCAGGCTCTGTACCACTCCTCTCCCCACCACCACTTTCTCAGACTCCTGGTGGTTTTAAGCCTAAGAAAAAGTTGCAGGAGACACGGGTGTCTGCCTCCAGTTAATGTGCAAGCAAGGTGTGAGACGGGGCAGGCCCTGAACTGACTCGGAGGGCTTATCCTTCGCCCAAACAGACTAGGCACGGGACTGGAGATCCATCCATTAGCCCCGGCTCTGCCTTGGAAGCCGAGGCCAGCATGCTGGTAGTTTCCTTTCCCTGGAACGCTTCCTGATTTCCCACGACCGAAACACACACGTTTGTCAGTGGTCAGAAGACCTTCTGCTTTTGCTCCTACTAGGAAAGGGGAAGGTGAGGGGTGAAGTGACAGGGGAGCTAAGGGGGTACTTTCTCATGCACCTGAGAGCCCAGGGCCATTTCCAAGGCCCTGAGGTTCTGGTCAGGCTCACCTGACCCCTGACCCACCTGGCCAGTAGTCAAGGCACAGTCAGCGAAGAGTTGCCAGGTGACAAAGGAAAAGGGTGGCTTAGGGCAAATCCATGGGGACCAGGGGGGACACTGCAGGCTCACGCAGTCAGCCAAGGCTTCAAGGTGGGGCTTTGAGAAGGAAAAGCAAAGGCCCACGGCCACAGTGAGCACCTCCAGTTGGGTGATGGGGTTGGCTGTATCCTTGACGCGAGTTCACTCACCCTCAAGCATGAGCATAACCGAGTATAGGGACACACGCTGGAGCCTAAAATTTCCTGAGCTGAGAACCTCTCAAGATTAAGTGCATCTCCTCCCGTGCAGCAGAAAGCCCAGACGAGAAATCTGACAGATTGGTGCCAGCCCTCCTCTGAATTCTGGGCATGAAGAGAGGAACAGAGATCTCAACGTGAGTGGGCAAAAGATCGCAAAGCTCCCCGCCTGGATGGAGAGTGGGCCATGGACTGTCTGCACACGGGGGCCCTGTCAATTCTCCCCCGAGCTTCTGAGCAGGCAGCACTTTGCACAAGAAACTGCATTTCAGCCGGACGCCGGGGCTGAGAAATGCCAAGTGAGGCTGCCAGGGAGGGGAACTTGACCTTTGCCGTGGGTCCCCTGACTTAAACTCTTGACACTTTAGTACAGTGGCACTTGATGCAGTTATTTCATTTATTCAGAAATTAGCCCTTGCATAACTCTCCTCGCAAGCTTTGTTGGAAAACAGCTGGCCCAGAAAAACTGGGGAGGCCAATGGAGAGCTGGTGCTGAANTTAAACTCTTGACATTTTAGTACAGTGGCACTTGATGCAGTTATTTCATTTATTCAGAAATTAGCCCTTGCATAACTCTCCTCGCAAGCTTTGTTGGAAAACAGCTGGCCCAGAAAAACTGGGGAGGCCAATGGAGAGCTGGTGCTGAAGGATGGATGGCCCTGTGCTGGATGCCGTCCATCTACAGCAGTGGAAGGTTTGGAGGGTCTGGGTCACCGTGATGGGACAGGGCCCAGGCTGGTTGGGGGAAAGTCCCTTGGTTCCACAGAGTGCTGGGTAACAGACTTGTCTATATTTTTTATTGCTTTTAGAACTCTGGGGCTCAAAGAGGCCTTAGCTGAAGCCAGAGGAACTTCTGAGAGAAACCGCTTGAGAGAACTGAAATTAACCTGGGCTTCCTTTCTTGTGGCACCATCACCAGGCCTGATGAGTGGCTCTATGACGTGGTTTTTAAAGAGCAGCGTGTTGCTCTGAGCACAGCTGAGGCAGCCCAGGAAGGGCTGCTCTTCTGACTCATCCAGCAGAAGTCATCCTGGATCTCTGCTGCACGCAACCACGTGCACTTCAGTCCCCATGCTTACGTCCTAGCCCCAGCGCCTCAGAACAGGGCTGCTTTTGGAGATAAGACCATTAAAAGTGACAAGTCGCTCAGTTGTGTCCGACTCTGTGATCCCATGGGATTCTCCAGGCAAGAATACTGGAGTGGGTTGCCATTTCCTCCTCCAGGGGATCTTCCCAACCCAGGGGTCAAACCCAGGTCTCCCACATTGAAGGTGGATTCTTTACCATCTGAGCCACCAGGGAAGCCCAAGACCATTAAAGAAGGTAGTTAAAATGAGGCCAATAAGGTGGNAGGCAAGAATACTGGAGTGGGTTGCCATTTCCTCCTCCAGGGGATCTTCCCAACCCAGGGGTCAAACCCAGGTCTCCCACATTGAAGGTGGATTCTTTACCATCTGAGCCACCAGGGAAGCCCAAGACCATTAAAGAAGGTAGTTAAAATGAGGCCAATAAGGTGGGCCCTAATCCAATCTGACTGGTGTCCTTATAAGAATGGAAGATTAGGACCCAGAGAGACAAGGGTGCACACGCCCAAGGTCAGGCTGACCACATGCAGAGACAGGAAGACAGCGGCCATCTGCAAGCCAAGGGGAGGCCTCAGGGAAAGTCAACCCGCCGGCACCTTGGCCTTGGACTTCTGGAACCTGACAAATGAGACTTCTGTTGTTGAAGTCATCTGGTGTATAGCATCTGTCATGGCGGCCTACATGGATTAATATAGTTGCCCAAGACAAAAAAGGCTTCATGGAGTTGCTGAACCCAGGACGACTGCTGACAGAAACGCCCAGAAACTCTCTGACAAGGCTCCAGGCTGACCACTCCCCGAGTCCTCGTGCTGTTCAAGGACCACCGGCCCTGAGCACTGTTCTCAGGCACCTTCCCTTAATGAAAGACAGGTGATCCTGCTTCTGAGCTTTCCTAATCCTCTGATGAGAAAGCACAAGGCCAGGGACTTCCCTGGTGGTCCAGTGGCTAAGACTCAAGCTCCACTACAGGGGGCCTGGCTTCAATCCCTGGTCAGGGGACCAGATCTCACAGACAACTAAGAGTTCGCATGCCACAACTAAAGACCCTGCCCTGCAACGAAGACTGAAGGTCCTGAGCGCTGCAACCAAGGCCCCGTGCACCCAAAGAGCTAAAGACCCTGCATGCTGCAACCAAGACTGAAGGTCCTGAGCGCTGCAACCAAGGCCCTGTGCACCCAAACAAGTATTTGTTAAAAAAGAAAGAAGGCGCAATACCAGGCACTTAATGAGAGCTCAGGAAATGGAGGTGATGTTTACTCACTGTTCGGCCACATTTGGGTCGAGAGAATCGGTCTCAGTAGGTGTTTCAGGCAAGGAGGAGCCGGACTCCTGTATCTGGCACAACTCCTCATCTGTGATGATGTCAAACACGGCGTCATCCGGCGGCCGGCAGTCTGTGTTTGCACCTGGGGCACAGATGCAAGCAGGGAGAGAGGAGAGACGCATGGTCATGCACGGGACGGGAGGGAGCACAGCTCCGCGGGTGAACCAGGAGCACGCACCCTGCGGCGCTCGCTCAACCGACAGCGACTCTGTCCGAATGGAGACAAATGGCTGTTGGGATGTTTCAGAAAAGCAGATGAGGGGACTGCAGGTGAAGCTGAACGCTTTCTCTGAAGTCCCTTAGGCAGGGGCGTGGAGGCGTTTTCAGCTCTAACATGTTCTCTGAGGCCCCTTACTTAGAAGGAAAAAACTTATCAAAACCTTATCAGGAAAGAGTCTAACTAAAAGATAAACATACTTCCCTGCTGCTGAATCCTTGCTCCAGCAGATACACACCTCATGCGTGCCTCTTCGAGAGCAAGATTCTGTGTGACCTGCATTTCCATCTCAGTCCACTAGGGGGTGGAAAAGAACTGCCCACCACCCCCCTACCCAACCCCCTGTCTCTTATACACATCTAGATGTGTATAAGAGACAGCCAAAAACACTGCAGATGGTAACTGTAGCCA